>CM077244.1:9273284-9698284 GCA_039654775.1 Spinibarbus caldwelli | reverse complement strand
TTTGTTTTGATACTGCGCTCTCATCTTAATGGGCGTACGGTATCGTAAGACACGTTTAAGAGGAACAATTCAGAGTCTTCTCTCCAGGGTAGCTAGCCTGCCTGCCGTCTCACGGTTACAGCAGAATATTAATCGTGCCAAAATACCCGCAATTTGTCATCAACGGCTGTGTTAACACGTAACCGTTTGGCGGGAACAGGTGCCCACCGGTGCTATTGACTTTGCAGAATTTGACCTACATGTGAGACGCATTCAGCCGGCTCCACGTCACACCAGAGTGCTTTTTGCGTGTGAGCACCTCTGATCCCAAAAAACACCCTCTTCAGTTAACCTGCATGTACGTACGCGCTCAAACCTGTGAATTGCTGCTGTTTTCATACAAACAGCTCCTGACATGACCTTAGCACAGTGTCGGATATTGCAAGTCGTTCTGAAGGTACATCGAATGCTATCGTACGCTCTAAAAATTCCACGTTGGATCTTTAAAACCACTCTGTCTGCACCTACCGCGTGCACGCGGACACACACGGCTATCAATTCCAGATGCTCTCAAAAGCTGACGCCTCCATCCCGGCTTCCCACAAGCAGTGTGCCGAATCACTGTCAAAGCCTGGAGGATAAACGGCCTTTAACCAAAAGGTTTCCATAGAAACACACGTTTTTCCCCGAGAGGGGGGATGCTTGCTAGCATCGCCTATCGCTCCTCTACCCCTGGCTGGTCTCCTTTCAACCTGGAAAAGAAAGGCAATCAAAACGGAGAGGGTCTTACTGATGGTGCGGGAGCCGATACAGCCCATGGTGTCTCAGCGAGGGCCGATTTGTGAACGAGGAACGAGAGCCACCCTCTCAGCAGACATTCTCTCCTTCTCTCTCTCTCTCTCTCTCTCTCACTCCTCTTCTTCTTCTCCGCGTCTCTGACTCTCCCCTCCTGTCTCTGTAAGGCTGTATGCGAGAGCGAGTGTGTGTGTGTGTGCCTCCAACATGCTCTCGCCGTCATCCACCCTCCCTCCCTTCCTCCCTCCTTGCCTCGCTGCAACCCCCTCAATACTCTCTGGTGAGCCGAGATATCAGAGTTAGTCAGTCACTAAGTCAGTGTGTCTGTGAAACGGGAGAGAATGGTGTGAAACCGCTCACCGGCCACTTATGTTCCCATAAATCCCTTTGTAATCAATACTACTGGTTGTAGTATCAAACAGCCAACAATGACATTGAGAAATGTCAATGACAACAAAAGGAAAGAGCATCAGTCAGAAGTTCCACGCAATTCCCTGGAGTTCCCTGATCAATATCTT
The DNA here is from genome assembly GCA_039654775.1 of Spinibarbus caldwelli. NCBI lineage: Eukaryota > Metazoa > Chordata > Actinopteri > Cypriniformes > Cyprinidae > Spinibarbus > Spinibarbus caldwelli. The sequence goes on along the minus strand of CM077244.1, from coordinate 9,696,992 downwards.
GAGCAATTGTATACGGGGCATCTCTTTTCTTTGGTTCTCTCCATTATCGCTTGACAATGCGGTGCATCTGTCTCCCCACCCAACTCTGCCGCCCCTCCCTTGCTCTTATTTTCCTGTTGCGCTTGCACTCTCCAAAGCATCTGTTCATCACTCCTGATCTCTCGGACTCCCTCTCTACTTGCTTTCTCACCCCTCCAGCTCAAATCCAAGAGTTTTGCACATCTATATAAAACGGGCTCATCATGTTTGCTTGTCATGTCCAGTGTGTCTGTGGAGAGCCGTAACCTTGAATATACCCACACACACACATGCATGCTGTCCAGACCGTACATGCGCACTCTCTCTGCCTCAAGCAAGCAAGGTTTCTCCCTTCTCCTTTTTTAAACTCATTCTGTCACTGCATTCGGCCAGTGCTGCCAGAAGAAGAACCTTTGAAGAGAAATGGAGAGGGCTTACCCAGGAGGTGTGCTTTGAATCGTATTAAGGACCGTGAGGCTGAATTAGTATTCAGGAGGAAGAGAGAGAGAGAAAGAGCAAGAGCGATGAGGAGAGGAAAGAAGGGATGAAGTATGTATGCGTGTGGTAATATTACAGGGGAGCTGTCCAAACAGATGCCGGGGTTGACTGCTTTTCCGCTTCGAAAATCTGTTTCGATATGTATGATTCTCCAAGTATTTCATTTAACACTTTTCACTTGGTGTTATATTGTTTCACATCAAATCTACAATATGTTTTCTTTTCTAAAATAAACTTTTAGGTTTAAATTGGGTGCCTTTGCACATTCTTAGGAACTTACACTTTATAACATATATACTCATACATAAACACAAACACATACACAATTTTTTGGAAGAGAGTGAGGTGAGATTTTTTGCTCCCCAAACTGCATGATTTTTGATCCTATATTTATAAATGGCCCATTATTTACATTTAGTCATTTGGAGAATGACTAAATGTAAATAAAACTAAATATAAATGTAAATAAAACTAAATGTAAATAAAAATAAAACTAAAACTAAATGAAATGACATTTGATAAGTACATCTGTCATTAAAATGATTACATGTATATTATAATCAAAATTATGTAAATAAATTGTCAATTTTTCCATAAGACTCGATAGATAGATAGATAGATAGATAGATAGATAGATAGATAGATAGATAGATAGATAGATAGATAGATAGATAGAAAAATAAATCCTGAAAAATGTATCTCAATTTCCACAAAATTATTAAGCAGTACAGCTGTTTTTTTAACATTGATAATAATAATATTTTTTTAACTCCAAAACATGATATCTGAAGGATAATGTGATACTAAAGACTGGAGTAATGGCCATCACAGGAATAAAAAAACATTTTTAAATATACTAAAATAAATTTAAAAAAACCTTATTTTATATATTGTAATACTAGTTCACAATATTACTGTTTTTGCTGTGTTTTTGATCAAATAAACAGGTGAGCATAAGAGAGTTTTTTAAAAACATGAAAAAAATCATTTAATCCTACCCCTTCTCCTCCTGTACATTTTTCTTGTGATGAAAATGTGTTTACTTAGCATCAATTAAAATTATTTTGCAACAGATCTTGTTAACAAGTTGTGTTAACACAGTTCAGCCTAATCGACAGAAGCAGACAGAGTCAAAATACCATTGATAGCACATCATCATATCAACAGCTTCAGAAATTCAGACACCCAAAGTGTCGACGCTTCGCACTATACAAATGACTCTACACAAATCAATGCCTCAACTTTCCCCAACTTAAAAAAGGATGCGTATATACCTGACACTGAGGGAGATAAATAGAGAGGAAGAGGGAGGGAGAAGCCTCGTCCTGACATCACAAAACCAACATTGGGACACTATATCATCATTTATTTATGCACCCAACAGCTTGCCTGAAGTTACAGGAGGCTCTCTCAAAGGGTGAGTCATCCTTTTCTCACTCTTTCTTTCTCCATCTCCCTCCCTTTCTCCACCCTATCTCTCATTTTCAAAGCAGCCACTGACATCAAATTCACTTTGAGGCTGGGACTTCCTATGTCTCCCTTGCATATTTTGATTTGTGTGTGTCTGTCTGTGCACATAATAACACATCATTTTAGTATAACTGTATATGTGGCATGCCAGCATCTATAATTTAAAGGTTACATGCTGTTATTTAACTTAACATTATTGTTGCTTGCTTTTAGGCTACATTACATGCTGGTATAACTTACCACATACTGTCACGCTAATTGCATAACTATAAATAGCACTGAACATGTACTGACCTCCCAATGTGCTGTACAAGGCATGATGATGGGGGAAAATGCTCTTAACAATCCCCATAGCAAACTGCAGTACAGCTGCTGCAAATCCGATTTCTTCCCTCTACATTTGCACAGTGTGAGTACATCAGACCTGTGCTGTGCCGACAGAGCTCTAATTCAGACAGAGAGCCAGGCTCTGGCCCAGCTCTATACTGCCCTTGGCCACGATCAATAACTCCATGTTAGACCAAAGTAATTCAGCAGGGTTTTATTCACTCAGAACATTTCTTTGCCCCTCTGAGAATGTGAATTACCCAGAGCTCACAGTCCTGTCACTTTGTACTTGTGCAGGAGCTTTATAGTTTACTTGGATCTTCACATGGGTTTGCTTGAAAGGGTCAGTACATGTCTATTGTTGATCTTCTGAGAATATATATAACCTCCACCATGCAAGTACAGCCATCTGCATGTGCCCTGAAACACCTGTTTGGCTGAATGACTGAAAATTCAATGTAATTTGCTTCCGGTTTCCAGTTCCGAAATATATTTAGGTAAAAGAATTTTCTGCCTTTATTTTGTAATATTATTTATAGGCATTTATAGCCAGATGACTGGCTATAGAAATGAGAAGAAATGAGAACAGGAAAATGGGGGAGAATGGGGCCAGAAGAATATAATGTAATATAATAGGCCTTGAATAGAATAGAATAGAATAGAATAGAATGTTTACATATATGTATATTACTTTTTTCTTTTCAGTCAACGTATAGATTTCAGTAGAATAGAATAGAATAGAATAGAATAGATGTGGCTGAAAAAATGGCTGAATCTGTGAGCATAAAAGTTAATTTTTGGGGGGGGTGTTGAAACAACTTTTACTCAGAAATTGCTAGTAAATTTTAAAAAATAATTATAAAGAATTTGCAAGTAACATTGAATTAAACATTCTTTAAATAGAAAAACTGAAATAAAAGCCTATTTTCTTGTAAAACACACTCCAATCATCTTTGCATTATTTGTAACTTCAAAAACTCATTAATGTAATCATTAATTTTTTCTTGAGGTGTTTTGAATTGTATTTTATATACATAAATACATAGGCTACCAGCTTATTTCACGATTCAACTCGGTGATTGATTTTGGATTTTCTTTTGCCAACTCAAAAGAAAAAAACATTCACAATTTAAAAGTATTTCTCGTAAACAATATTTTACGTCCCCTGATAGATTTAAGCAGTAATAATGGTGGAAATCAAGTCACTCAAATAATATGATGGCAATGCTACCCTTAATGAGCGTCGTGGGCTTTGCGATTACTACTCTGTCAAGGAAAGAGTCCTTGTCTTCTCCCTTTTTAATTTGCTCAAGGGAGCATAAATGCTTATTAGCATTGCCACAGTAATTTCTCCTTGAGGGAGACCACTGACAACACTCCCTAAACAGAGAGAGTGCTCCCTTAATACTTCCTACGATACGTGGGTGTTAGTGAGGCAAAATTATACCAGTCACAGCTAGAGGAGACTTTGAGAGCTGCTTTAAACCGACATTTATTCTGTGCCTGCTTAGGTTGAAAAAAGTGCTTTTAAAAAAACGGAAAGTACTTCACAAAAAAGCAAATAGAAATCAGCATGCAAATAACATCTTAAATTGTACTTTGCAATCATCTCGCTAGATCTTATGTTCATCTACAGCTATTTTAGAAACTATGATTCAGCAGCACAGCTGATTCACAGACTACATAGTCCTTAATACATATGCGAGCGATTTTAAAATAAGGAGGAAGCCTGTTTAGACATGCATCTCGATTGGGAAAGCAGCAGTAATCATGTTCTTTTGGCAGTCCTGTGGGGTGCCTATGGGGTGCTTGCTAAACAGTTCAAAGTCTATTGACTATTGCCCTCTTCTGTTGAAAAGTACTAAATACATTCTGGGAAAAGCTATGTGATAAAACCAATGGAGGCTTCAGAGAGAGAACAGACATTTAAACCTCTTTTGTTTATTTCTGTCAGGACCATTATCGTCAAAGATAACTGACAATTAGCGTACAGTTTGGATTAGCGGTATGGTTCTGTTCTGCACAGCCATGCAGCCTAGTGTGGATAAGAGCAGGGAGAGCAGCACCCCAGGGTAAACAGAACAAAACCACCATAAATCTATTGCAGATATCATAAAAATTTGACAATTTAATGTAACATTTTAGAAATAAGTCTGATTCAAAAGAGAATCAGAAGGCCGAATCCTGACTGACGAGAGGAGGAGTTGGGGATGGGGGAGGGTAATTAGCTATTGAGCAACGCGAAAGCTGGTGATAATACTGAAGGATCTTATGTATGGGTGCTGTGATATGATCCACGATTATCCCTAAAGGTAGACATGAATCAGCGGAGAGTCAGCTGATGTGAGCTTGACTAACGTGACCTGCCAGAACTAACACTACGCTTGATTTAGGTGATGCTGGGAAGGTCCTGAACAACACTAAAACAATAAAGTGATTTTAAAAATGTGGGGGAAAGAAGGACACATTAAAGTCCTATGTGACAAAAAAATTGCTTATTATAAATTTTGTGATACTTTTGATGTACACTATAGTCCTTAAGGGCTGCTTGGTGTGCCGTATAAACTGTATAATGCCTAATGTTTTTTTATTATTATTTTAAAAAGTAGTTTAGTGTGTGAAAAATGCTGGGTTAAATATGGACAAACCCAGCGATTGGGTTGTTTTCAACCAACAGTTGGGTTAAATGTTTAACCCAACCTTCTGGGCAGTAACCCAACCGCTTGGTCAAAACAACCCAATCACTTGGTTTGTCCATATCTTACCCAGCACTGGGTTGTATTTAACCCAGCATTTTTTAGAGCGTATGCAGTTACAATATTTTGCAAGTACTGTTCAGTCATCAACTCAAGAAAGAAAGAAAGAATAATTGGTTGAATAATTGAATAACCAATGACAAACACAGCAGAATCCCTGTAAAAGAGGTTAATCTGAAATGTATATATATTCCATGACTTAGACAGATGTATAATATATATTTAATTGTATTTTACTTTTGAAGATATGTCAAAATAACAACACTATGAATTCAAACTGAAAGATTTCACTCAGTTATGAATAGCAAAGACGTCTGATATGTACATCTAACTCATGAAATTACTGAATAATAACCCCAAGAATTACAATAAGCATTAAATTAAATCTGTGCCAATTCTGGGGAGCATCTTACCCCAATGGACTCATTTCATCTTTTCACTTCAAAATAAAAACAATATTTTTGTACTCCCTTCAACATAATATAATGACATTGATCACTATTTTCCAGAGATTAATCACATCACTTAACTTCAAAACTGTTTCATCTGACTAAATTTTACAAATGTTGAGCATAGCCTTTCATCAAATGCACTAAAATTAAAAATAATAATAATAATAAAATCCTACAATTTGACCAATTTATTACAACTACACTCATTCATTGTGCTATTTCCCATAGCACAGATCTCTGAACATCCAAAGAGGAGATTTATCATTCTGTTTCAACAAACTTTCAAAGTAGATAAAGGACATGAAAGAGGTCAACAGACAGCCCTCCCTCATGACCCCTCACCCTCTCCCCCCCAGTCCAGGACTTCCGGCGAAACCGGAAGAACCTTTGTTTGTGTTTGTCAAAATGGCGGCTGGAATGTATCTAGAGCACTATTTGGACAGTAAGCCTGTTGTCTTTGTTTCGATATCCATCCGCATGAATAAACGTCTTCCGCGTTCATATCGTTCAGCATGTCTGCACGTTTCACACACACACAAGATTTACAATAAAAACGATCGCGTAACGACACAAAACAGCGCTAATAAAAACGTCCGTACCTCAGACCATTGGGCTCTGAAGCTAACGGGCTAACTGTAAATAGAAACAGTGTTATGATGGTAACGATGTTTCGTAGTTTTGCTTGGTGGGTGCGACACCGATAAACGTGACAGAATATAATATTAAGTTACAGCTATTATGATAATGAAATATTGTAAATAAAAACCTGGTAATATTAAAGCGCAATGATAAGCATTAAATGTTGTGTCTCAGGACAATCGAGCTGGCTTGGAGATTGTTTACTTTAGTGCTGGTTTTCAGATGCGCACGGCCTTATGGGTCTGTTTGATGATAGTGTAGATGATTTATATGTCACTCTATCTCTTTAGGCATAGAGAATCTGCCCTTTGAACTGCAGAGGAACTTCCAGCTGATGCGAGATCTGGACCAGAGGACAGAGGGTGAGTCTAAACTATAGCCCTGCCTCAATACAGTAATGTAGAATAATGCTTTTCACGTTTATATGTAATGTCTGGTTGCTTGAGATAGCAAGTGATTGTTTGTTTACATTTCTTGTTTCTCTAGATCTGAAAGGGCAGATTGATTCTCTGGCTCGTGAATACACAGCCAACGCTCGGACATTGTCCTCCGAACAGAAACTCTCACTGTTAAGACAGATCCAGCAGTCTTATGGGAAGTGTAAAGAGTTTGGAGATGACAAGGTCCAGCTTGCGATGCAAACCTATGAGATGGTTAGTGTGAATTTGCATTTACTCCTTACAAATGACCTTTTATAGCTATTGCAAATTCTTTTTATATATATAAATGTACACTACTATTTAAAAGTGTGGAGTCAGTAAGAATTTTCTTAAATTAATATTTTATTCACCAAGGATGCATAAAATTGATCAAAAATGAAAGTAAACACATTTATAATGTTACAAAAAAAATCAAATGTTCTTTTGAACTTTAGATTTGTCAAAGAATTAAAAAGTATTAAGCTGCACAACTGTTATGAACATTGATAATAAGAAATGTTTATTGATCAAATCAGCATATTAGAATGATTTCAGAAGGATCAAACCTTTGAACAGTAGTATATATTAGAGATATTGTAAAATAATGTGTGTTTTGTTGCTTTATGACTCCATCATTTGTTCTATGCATTAGGTGGACAAGCATATCCGAAGGTTGGATACAGACCTGGCTCGCTTTGAGGCTGACCTCAAAGAGAAACAGATAGAAAGCACCGATTATGACTCTACCTCCAGCAAGGGCAACAAGAGTGAGCTTCTTATGAGAACTTCTTAGTGCTGTTTTGGCACATGCACATCTCTTATGTGGATCTCTATATCTCAACAAAGTCTCTGATGGTCATTTATGTTTTTTTTGAAGGTGACCATCGAGGACCCAAGAAGAAAGAGGTGACTCGCACTAGGTCAAAGGTGAAGAACTCAGACGATGACTGCAGCTCAAAGAGTGGTCAGAAGAAGGTCAAACTCACGCAAGGGTGAGAATCACACACATTTTCTATTATAATTCTTTTTTTATTTGTAAAGTGTGTCATTTTTGAACCGCTTGTGGCACCAGAAATGCAATAAAATCTGGTTCATCTTTGTAATTAAACTTTTCAGCTTTGTACTCTTCATACATATAAACTACTGTTCAAAAGTTTTGATTTTTAAAGAAATTCTTTTTATTCAGCAAGAATGCATTGTTAATCAAAAGTGCCAGTGAAAATGTTACAAAATATTTATATTTCACAAAGTTTGTTCTTACGAACGTTCTCTTTATCAGAGAATCCTGCAAAAAAAAGTAGAATAAATGCAAAAAATATTAAGCAGAGCTGCTTTCAACATTGATAATAAGAAATAAGAAATGTTTCTTGAGCATCAAATCATATTCGAGTAATGATGCTGAAAATCACAGGAATAAATTACTTATAAAATATATCATAATAGAAAATGTTTGTTTTAAACTGTAATAATATTTCACAATATTACTGTTTTTGTTGTGTTTTTGATCAAATAAATGCAGCCTTGGTGAGCATAAAAGATTTATTTCAAAAAGATTTTTAAAAAATCTTACTGGAGCCTCCCACCATGTACAGTTACAGTGTATAAATATTTATGAAGTTGATTTGAAATACATTTTTAATGTTTAGAAAAACCAAATGGTTATCTGTTTGCCCAACAGTCCAGACTACATCATTTATTTCTTTTCACCTTTCTAACCATTTCTGTCGATAAAAGAGGCAAAATGTACCAAAATAAAATAAATACATTCCAAAATCTAATACAATTTCTTCCAGCTCTGAGTTTTCAACCCCGGCTGTGAACTTTGGGAACGTGCACCCCTCGGATGTGCTGGACATGCCAGTGGACCCCAACGAGCCCACCTATTGCCTCTGCCACCAGGTTTCATACGGGGAGATGATTGGCTGTGACAATACAGACGTGAGTGTCCTTTCTCATCCAAAGTCAACAAGCTCACAGCCTTTCATACAGTACTGCTTACATATAGATAGATATTTATTTTATAATTTCATTATATTTATTTCCCTGTTACAAGTTAAAATGGAGATTAAATGTCTAGTCATAGGCTGTAAACCCAGACTGCAGCATTATATTACAGCAGATTCCTGTACATTTATATTGAGACCTGTGCTTGTGGTAAACGTGTGTGTTTCTCTTTCTTTAGTGTTCTATCGAGTGGTTCCACTTTGCCTGTGTGGGTTTGACCACTAAACCCAGAGGGAAATGGTTGGTAGTCATGTGATTTTTGCCCTTGAAACTGATGTTAGTCAATGTTGTCGGGCATCAGTAAACAGAAATTTTATTCTGAAGTAGCTCACTAAATATAGCAACAGTGAATATACATATATATTTCAACATTTGCTTTGTTTTCCTTCTACATCAGGTACTGCCCAAGATGTTCACAGGAGCGGAAGAAAAAATGAACATGCAAAACAAGAGAATTCACAGAGAGGGAGGTAGAGGCAGACACAAGGGTTGAAAGTGTTTTTAAGGCCCTCCATAGACACTAATATAGATCCACTCTCTGCTTAATCTGGTGCTTGTCGTCCTTTTTTCCATCTTCACATCCCTCTCTCAGCCAGACAGTAAGAAGGGATGACAGGTGAAGATGAAGGAGGTGTAGTTCTTAATTTATGTGCTCAGTAATGAAGATGACTTTTGTTATGGAGTGTTTTTGATTTGTTTTGGTTCTGCATTTTTTATATTCATATATTTTCAGTTTGTTTATTTGGATTGTCTTTTTTACAACTCATTTTAAACACATGAGCTCAGCAGTCATATCAGGACCGTATCAGGAGATCTCACAGTTCTTTGTCACGCTTGTGATTCCAGGTGGTCTCAGACTGGATCATTTCTGTCAGTATATCCTTCTCAGATGGGATAATTTCCTACTAGTCTCAGTTTTTGTCTTTTAACAGACAAAAAGGGGAACAGGTCCTAGATCAGCCTGAAACTGATCCTTTATCTAACTTATTTTCTCATTGCAATTTTCATAAAAGGGCAATAGTTATCAACTTACCTCACCAAATCTGAGATGTTAATTTGACAAACCAGCAATTACAAGAAAATAGCTGCTCAGTGGGATTATTTAACTTAATTTTTACACCTTCTCAGCCTTTTCCGCTCTCTCTCTTTATCTTACATTCACAAATCCTGCACTTGAAGACCACCTCTTCACTTCAGGTCCATTCCACAACTGTAGATTTCAATGCAGACATTTTTTTGGTGCTTATGGTCACACACTACTTGGATCGTATTAAATCGGTCGTATTCCAGACTGTTGAAAAGCATTAACTCAGCATGTAACGTTATTCAGTTGAATCGCTCTGACACCTGGTCATTAAATGCATTTGATGTTTTCTTTTGTAACCTATGAATTAACTCTAGGATTGCTCTGCGTTCAGCAACAGGGTTCTTTGCGACTGGATTTTGGTGCTTATGAATATATTAAAGATAATGATGTGTATGATTTGGTTAAATGCGTGAATTACACAGCATCGCTTACAGTGGTTCTCAGTCATTGTGTTGACATTGTTAAAGCAGTATGATACTTTTTGCGAGATGTCAGAAATCAAATGTGTTGATATCAGCTTGTATTTAAGGTTCGGTTGTTTTAATAAAAGAATTACAGGTATGTCAGACAATGCAAAACCTGGTGCTACACAGTGCTTGTTGCTGGTTCTAAATGATTCTATTGTCTGGTGTACGAAGAAGGGTTTGTGTCATGTGTTTTTTGCCTTTGTCATGTTGCTTTGTGATTTGATTGTTCCAGATATTCTAGAGTACTGTACTAATGTCAGAAATTGGGTCTGGTGTCTTCCATGCTGAACGAACAATGCCTGATTCTGAAAGCGTCCTTGTGTCTGTTGGTCATTATTTCATTCATTCTGGCATTTTTGAATGCTGTTGTCTGAAAAGTGTTATGAACATAGTGTAAAATATTTCAAGTCATCTGAGAATTAAAAATAATAATACAGAAGTGTATATAAATAATATAGTTCATAAATAATAATATATATGGAACTCATTTGATAAGCTGAAAAAGTGGGGGGGTGGGGGGGAACTATAAATTTGTATGTAATATACAAATATATAAATGTTACATATTATATATGTACTTTTGTTTTACATTTCACACTATCGTTCAAAAGTTTGGGGTCAGTATGATTTATTTTTATGTTTTTGAAGTCTCTTCTGCTTAACCAAGTCTGCATATTTGATCAAAAATTCATTAAAATCATTAATACTGTGAAATGTTATGATTTAAAATAGCTGTTTTCTATTTTAAAATGGCATTCCTGTGATAGTAAAGCTGAATTGTCAGCAGCCATTACTTTTTGATGATCAAGAAACATCTGTTATTTTTGTCAGTGTTGAAAGCAATTGTGCTGCCTAAAATTTTTGTGAAAAACTTGATATGTTTAAGTTCTTAAAGAATGATTCATGAGTCAAATAGAAATCTTTTGCAACATCATAAATATTTTTGATCAATTTAATACACTCTTGTGGATTAAAAGTATTACTTTATTTGCAAAAAAAAATAAATCATTTAAACTGTAGTGTATAAAATGGCATAGGCTCTGAAATATCTATAAAGGCATTGCACAGTAATTTAAGTCCACTACAGTGTGATACTGCATTGCAGTTCCCATACAAACTGCTGGAAGCACTCTATCACTTATAAGAGATCCACTTTGTGCAGTGCTGCAGTGATGCTGCCCTATACTCTTTATGGTCCTGATGCTGCTGAAGTGCCTCCATGGACTTTATTGTAAGTCTTTTTAATAGCACATACTGTTGAAAATTATATATTATATATAGATATATTCCTCCATTTGGAGAAAAACAAAACAAAAAAAAGCAGCATGAACAGCTAGAATGCACCTTCACTAACAAAACACATAGGGAGTGTGGCAGCCTAACAGCATCATTAGTTCTTACTGCCGTCTAGTGACACTCAAGGGAATTGCGTTATTATTATTAACTGCAAACTTTGAAGTTTGGATGTATTGACAACCACATCGCTTACTTAAACTAGAAATAAATGAATTAAGTGATTTCTGTCTGTACACAGGTAAAGTTATGCACTTACATAGTCTTTAAAAACGTTTGCTTGCTGCGTGCATTAGACACGTTGATCTAGGTGTGCTGGACTGTGCATTTCTGATTTATTGAGCTGTGCAGATGAGCAAGATGCCAAGCAGAACATCATTCTAGCCTCCATGGGGACTGCCAAGGCTTTGGGCAAAGTCATCTCAGACCTCAGTGAGTATATGGGCACTTATGTGAAATACTGTGTAAATGGAAGCAGTACAATTTAATGGAAGAATTTTCCTCAGACGAATGTTTATGACTGTGCACTTCACTCCTTTATATAGACAGACAGACTACTGACCAAATTGAATAATTTGGAATAATTAAGATGTTTTAATAGAAATGTTTTGATAGAAATCTCAATTGCTCACCAAGGCTGTATTTATTTGATCAAAATACAGTAAACTGTAAAATTGTGACATATTATTACAAATTAAAATGTCTGTTTTTTATTTGAATAAATTATCAAATGTAATTGATTCCCTGTGATGGCGAAGCTGAAGTTTCAGAATTTTAAATCATTCTAATATGCTGATTTGGTGCTCAAGAAACATTTATTATTGTCAATGTTAAAAACAGTTGTGCTGCTTAGTACTTTTTCTGCCATTCAAATGTCTGATGTATGAACTTTATTCAGCAAGGATGCATTAAATTGATCAAAAGTAGCATTAAAGACATTTAGACAAAAGATTTCTATTTCAAATAAATGCTGTTCATTAAACTTTCTGTTAATCATGGTTTCCACAAAATATTAAGCAGCAAAATTTGTTTTCAGCACTGATAATAATAAGAACCATTATTAATAATTGAACACTAATTATATTCATTGATAATAATAACTGAGTAGCAAATCAGAATGATTTCTGAAGGATCATGTCACATGGGTTAATGACTGAAATTCAGCTTTGTCATCACAGGAATAAATTACATTTTAAATATCTTAAAATAGAAAACATTTTAAATTGTAATAATATTTCACAATATTGTTATATACTTAACAATATTAGTTAATATTGTTCACCATATTGTATATTACCGGATATATCACATCCAGTGAGTCATGTAGAAGTGACTAAAATTCATTTATGTTTCACGTATATGGCTATATTTGGAAACATACTCTAGTCAAGCAACAGACATTACTGTCTTGTGATCACATTCAGCAAGCGCTTTTCACTTTCCATTGTAGTGATTATACATGTTCAACTTCTGATTGTTTGCTTAAATATAATCTGACACTTGGTTTTCTTGGTATTTCACATCTCAGTGCCTGATGTCTGTCATGGAGCTGCCAGTGGACCTGCAAAAGCCTGTAATCATCCCTTCATCTCCCCTCTTGTAATCTCAGCTCACTTTCCACAGCATCTCATTATGTGTAGAACTAGCTGTGATGAGTCTGTGGACAGTCTCTCTATCTACTTATTTTCTATCATAGAGCACACAGAAAACAATAACTTCATTCTTTTGTTTTTTCCTAACAGCAAAAAGTATAGCAACTTGTCATAATGCTCTTTTATTTACCGACTGACCCCTTTCTACACTAAGATGAGTGTGAGGAGGTTAAGAAGGTAAGGAAACCAGCTGTCGCTCCATGAAGGCAGCAGCAGATTGACCATCTGGAGCACTGAGAGAATTCCCAGTGGGCCGATCCACCTGTAAACTGTGCCCCCGATAAATAGAAAAAGACATGTATTATATGTGCTTTCTTATTTAAAGGCCCTTTGACTTAGTTGGCCAAATTATTAATGTGATTTCTTTTTTGTGAATATTTTTCCAGTGGTAAAAAGCACTGTGATGTGATGTTGAAGAAGCATATGATAATGAGGATGAGCCAGTGTCACACAATGAAGTCCTCTGTTTGCATTTGTCTGAGTCCTGCTTGTTCCACCATTCAACTGCAAAGCACTTTGTAAACAGTGTTTTGAAAGGTACTGTATGAACAAAGCTTTACTGTATAGATACTAATAATTGGGCATTTGGATATATTCTGTTGTAAAACTATAACTCTTAAAATTAGATTTCATAGCGTTACCCTTGTCACAAACCTTGAAAATCCATTATAAAAGTAATTTTTCTCTCATTACTGTATTTCGTCACTAAGAAGACAAAAGTGTCAAGAAAGCATAAAATTAAGATGAAATATGAGACATATGACCTTGAAAAATCAAGGTAGCCTAATGGTATTTATGAGCAAAGTATTTTTATTGTGTGTCATTTCAAATCACAAATAATACAAAAATTTAGAAAATATTGACAAATTATTATTCCATACACCTTTAATCTGACCAACAGAATACTGCCAGATGAAATACATAATATGTTGTGGAAATAGCATTTAATCTATTAAAAAAAAAAATTGTTACTAAATTTCTTAATCTTTTCTAAAGGTCTTAATCTCTGTCAACAGATGAAAAAGCCTGTATGCATGAAAAAAAAAATCTAAATGTTTTGGTATTTTATCTAAATGTTTTTATCCAAATGTTATTCTCATAAATGGAAATTTTCCGCCAAAAATATGGTTTTTAAAAAGGAAATTGAACACTGCTTTGACTAGCTGTAAAAACCTGCAATTCATTTAATATTCTTATTTAGATGTATAGTCATGGTATTTGATCTTGGTGATGTACAAAACCAATAAAACGTAGAAAAATTAATATTGTTACAGTTCAGATTTTTCACGCTCAGTCGCGATTTGTATCACGGTGCTGTCGCCAAATTACATCCAGTGACGTAAAGGTATACATTGACTACCGTAAATCCCAGAAATAAAAACGCACATTCAAAATGCTGAGCTTCAATATTGCAAAACAAAATATAATTTAACACAATCCCTGGCATTAAATGTGTTATTTCACAGCATCGATTAAACTAAACACGCTGAATTGTGCAAAAATAAACAAACTGTCGCGCTGCGCAAGAGTCAGGCGCTTGTACTAATCGATCACGGTATGAAGGAGCCGCAGTCCTCCTTTCATGTTTATTTCTGCTCTGGAGCTTGGCTGTTCCGCTACGAAGACGCGTTTAATCTCCTCTAAGCTTAATAAACAACGTCTGGTAAGGAACTGTTATAACAAATGGCATGCAAATACGCGTAAACTTATAGACTGTCATAGTTATACTCAAAGGCTTGAGTTTGATCGGATTCATTCATTTGGTCCCACTTAATCGGACAAGTGTTCCTTCAGTTTATTAACTTAAGAGGATCGGCTTCGAAGGCACACGGTTAAATCAGTGTTCATGCCGGACTTTGAGCATTTCAGATTTTCCTACTCCAGAATGAATCCTGTATTGGGGGAGAACGTGTATCCGTTCCAGCAGAACCAGGTGACGGGCTTCGCGGACTCCGCGTCTTCGGGCCACTGGACCGATCCAGCGGGCCTTTTCTTAAGCGAACACACGAGTGGCATCGGGCAAGATGGGTTGGACCTAGGAGCTTTACCCCCTCCGGGAACACCGTATCTACACCTGGGTAACTATCTCCACCGGGTGTCTCCACCTCCTCCTGCCGCCGCGGCCCTGCGTAACGACCTGGGGTCCAACATCAGCGTCCTCAAAACGCTGAATTTGCGCTTCCGCTGCTTTTTAGCCAAAGTACACGAGCTGGAACGCAGGAATAAAGTATTGGAAAAGCAGCTCCAACAGGCTTTGGATGAGAGCGCAGAGTGTGTAGAAAATAAAAAGCCTTTAACGCGAGATGTTGGAGTTCAAACCGGCTTCGTTGGATTGATTCCCGTCAGGCCCGACTTGATACCCATTCAGAACGCGAACGACACCGCATATCTGTCCGGATCCTTGCTGTCACCGACTCTCAATAACACCATCCTCCCACTCGAGTCCAATAAAAGTACAACAATATTAGAAAACCTGAACCCATCCAATCTGACGGACTCTAATTCCAACCTCACCCCAAATTTCCCCATCAGCCCGATTGATCCTGCTCCAAAAACATTCAGCAATATTAGCGCGAAGTATGTCAATACAGGGATCGGCTGTAGCAGCAACCCTCCACCCAGATTTCACCCTGGCACGGTGTGGTCGTATAACCCGAGGTTCAGCGCCGGGCGTGAGTCGCGGGTCTCGAGTCCGGGTGTGTCGTCGTGGGTGCCTCCAGACGGAGTGGGTGTCCAGATCGACACCATCACCCCAGAGATCCGGGCCCTGTACAATGTGCTCGCCAAGGTAAAGAGGGAGCGAGACGAATACAAACGGAGGTTAGTATGAGTGCTATGTGATGTTCTTGTAAATGGAGAGCTTTAAAGTGCAACTTTTACGCACAAATTTACGCAGCACTTTGCGCGCTTTGCAACTTCCGTAGTAGCTTTTTCTTGTCAGTATATGATCTATCTATCTATCTATCTATCTATCTATCTATCTATCTATCTATCTATCGTTAGATACCTATCTCTACCTATCTATACATGGATGATTGATGATTCTTTAATTAGGAGAACACAGCATATTTATTTATTTATTTATTTAGGGCTTTGTTAACATTTTCAAAACATTTTCAAAATCATTTTATAGTGCCTTTTGTTAGGCGTCATTAAAACACTTAGAGAAATTGAATTCACAATCAATCCATTTTACTGACTATTAGCTAATATATTGTATAAGTTCAGGGCTTATCCAGATTTTTTTTTTTTTTTTTGAAAAACCTCATTACCATCATGTCATTACCATAACAAAATATTATCAACCATACATAATATTAAAGTCTGTTAATGAAGACCAGTAAATCCTGACATTAACACTTTTGTTTTAGCAGTTTACACTGAAAAAAAATGACTCATTGAATTTACTAAATTTTTTTTAAGGTAAGTGGTTGCAATCAATTTATTTTAGCTACATTTAAATAAACAAATTTAGTTGACTAACTTTCAACTAATTTTTTTTTATTTAAATGTAGCTAAAATAAATTGATTGCAGCCACTTACCTTAAAAAAATTTAGTAAATTCAATGAGTCATTTTTTTCAGTGTAGTTTTAGATTTATTAATACAATTCTCAGGTTTTTCCCTCTGTGAGGTGAGATTACAGGTTAATTATAGTGTATCACTGAATATTCTTGCAATTGCTCTAACAGGGCCTTGCTTATTCAAGCCTGTGGCCCTCATAAAAATCTAGTATAGTATATGCACTCAATGCAAATACATAAAACATTTTGTGGATTTTTATTATGAATGTGTTTGCACTGAATAAGTGCATTTGTTCTTTTGCAAGACAAGTCTGTTAGAGCCGGTTCTCACTCAACATTTCAGTCCCTCTTCAGTTGCCATTTTTGAGGCATTATGAAGTAGCATTTAAATAAGTTTTCACTTATTACTGTACTTATTAAATAATCACAGTAAAAAAAAATATACAGTGCATATCAGTGTCAAAATTTCGGGGGCTTTTTTTACCTTAATGGGGGAATATTATTTCTAAACATATAATGTCATGCTAGTGTTAGCTACTTTGATATAATGAAAAGTGTTATAATACATAATTTCGTTATTTTCAGTGGCATTTTTGCCCTAGGCCCCTATTACTTAATTAACAAACAATTTTGAATATAGTAAAATGCTGAATATAGTAGTGGTTTTCATTGCATTCAGTAGTTAAAGCTAGACAATTATTTCATTTTTGAGGCTTATTTATTAATACTTTTTTTTTTCATTTTAAATATTGTGCGCTTTAATTGGAATACTACTTAATTCTCTTTTATTGTTACGTAGAAGTTTTTTTTTTTTTAATGATTTTTTAGGCTAACTATATCATGTTATTTAATAGGTATCAATTTAACGCATTGATATTATCACATATGAATAAGTATTATTAGCATTAAATTATACTTTCTGCATGGTTTTAGAAGAATACATGACTAATGAGTAAAATAACACAAAGTTGATCTCTTAATACCCTGTATAACCCCTCCTCCCAATGAATCTCTCTCTTCATCTCTCCATCTATTTCATTCCAACTTCAGCCACCTCCCCTCTGCGCCTCAGCATCTGCAATGCAGTACTGAACTGAGTGCTGCTACTGCCAGGATGCCAGTAGAGAATAATTCAACAATCTCTCTCTTACCTTCCCGTTCAGACTCCCCAGACTACTACCAGCTGCCAAAGCCACTGAATCCCAGTCAAAATAGCACTTTTTATGTCAACAGTCAGGTTTATTTCTGAAAAAGCCCTTGGTTGTATGTTTTCTCTGTTATATTTTGTCTTTGTTTTAGTTGTATATATGATGCAATGGCACCTGGTCTGTGGAATCGCTGATTCAGCTGTCTGTATATTCACTGGTGTGTTAAGAAGAAGGTTATATGGATGTTATCTGAGTGTTACACTAACATAAATCACCTGCTCTAACACCTGCAGTGATACTGCAGTAATGGCCTAAAATGGAAGGCGCGTATATGTGAACGATCCTGCACTTCCTGTCTCAGACTGTAGTGTGCGTCCCCTATGTGTACAGTCTAGTGACATGTTACATAATGCGTTCTGCGCAAAAAAAAGATGATTTACTACATGAGTAGAGTACTACCAGCCCAAAGTGTTAGATCATGTTACATGACAGACTTTTTTTAGCTGAGATTCACTCACTCTTAGCTGGTGGTTGCATTTTTATGACGTGTGGAAGTGTCGAGTTTCATGTTTACTTTTCGTAAAGATGTACAGACTCAGTTTTGAGTGAATTTTTGTTTTACCAAATACATTTTTTATTCCTAAATTAAATTAATTTAGTGACATATTTACAGGTTTTTATGCAAAGTATACCCAAGCAAGCCATTGTAGGACTATGTACAACAGTACAATGTATATATTTATTTATCTATTTATTAATATATAAATGCATTTATTATATTTCATTTAATAAAATTACATTTATTTGTAAAATGTAGTACATTTAATTTAATAAAAGTATGTAAGCCATTGTAGGAAGCATTACAATCAATATGGCATTTACCCTCATTAAGGTCAAATCTGTTTGTTTTGCTAGTGGCTCAGAAATTACACATTTCCCCTTTAAAAGTATTTAAATAAATAAATATATTAATAAATGTATTATTTTTTATTTGATGACATTATAATTTTAATTAAGCCATAGTACAAATGATTACAGTCTGTTTTTTTTAATAGTCTCGTGAATGATCGAAGCCAAGGTATACAATAGAAAAACGCATTGAAATGGGCATCAAAATAGATATGGAATTTTCCCCGATTAAAGTAAAAAAAAAAAAAAAAAAGTTTGATGGTTTGCCAATTCTGGTTTTATTGTTTATTCTAGATGGGAAGAGGAATACACAATGCGGGTGGATCTACAGGAAAAAGTTGCAGAGCTTGAAGAGGTAAAACCCAATCAATTTAATATTTAAATTAATTAAAATAAGACTCAAATTAATTTAAGACCTTTTCCACTGTCTATACTGCATCTGGTGACACGTGTGTGTGTGTGTGTGTGTTTCAGGACCTGCAGGAAAGCGAGGTGTCTCAGGATGAACTTGCTCTGAGGGTTAAGCAGCTTAAAGCAGAGCTGGTTCTGTTTAAAGGACTCATGAGCAATGTGAGTTAATGACAACATTCATGTGACCTGACCTGAAAATACCTCATTTAGCCATTATTGTTTATTCCAGTCAAATGATGTCCCACAAATGTCTTAGCAGAGTAATTGATCCTCTATTTCAATTTGCCTTGTGCTTTCTTTCCACTCTCTCTCACATCCTCTCTCCTGTAGAATCACTCTGATTTGGACAGTAAGATTCAGGAAAAGGCCATGAAAGTAGACATGGACATCTGTCGCAGGATTGACATCACAGCTCGTCTGTGTGATGTTGCCCAACAGAGAAACTGTGAAGACATGATTCAGATCTTCCAGGTTTGTCTTTCATCATCACTGTTTGCATTTGCAGTTACATGAAATATATTAGACACAGGCATGCCTTATTTTCTTTATGTTTGTTTACCATTCATAACTTCCTGCCTTTCTCAAAGACTTTTAAGGTTTTCATTTTTATTTTCCAGGGTCCATTTTTTGAAAATGATTTACAACCCGAATTCCAGAAATGTTGGGATGTCTTTTAAATTGGAATAAAATGAAAACTAAAAGAATTTCAAATCACATGAGCCAATATTTTATTCACAGTAGAACATAGATAACATAGCAAATGTTTAAATGAGAAATTTTACAATTTTATGCACAAAATGAGCTCAAATTTGATGCCTGCTACAGGTCTCAAAATAGTTGGGATGGGGGCATGTTTACCATGGTGTAGCATCTCATCTTCTTTTCAAAACAGTTTGAAGACGTCTGGGCATCGAGGTTATGAGTTTCTGGAGTTTTGGTGTTGGAATTTGATCCCATTCTAGCCTGATATAGGTTTCCAGCTGCTGAAGAGTTTGTGGTCGTCTTTGACACATTTTTCATTTAATGATGCGCCAAATGTTCTCTATAGGTGAAAGATCTGGACTGCAGGCAGGTCAATTCAGCACCCGGACTCTTCTGCTACGAAGCCATGCAGTTGTAATAGCTGGAGTATGTGGTTTTGCATTGTCCTGCTGAAATACACATCGTCTGGAGGGGAGCATATGTTGCTCTAAAACCCTTATATACCTTTCAGCGTTCATAGTGCCTTCCAAAACATGCAAGCTGCCCATACCGTATGCACTTATGCATCCCCATACCATCAGAGATGCTGGCTTTTGAACTGAATGCTGATATCACGCTGGAAGGTCTCCCTCCTCTTTAGCTCGGAGGACACGGCGTCCGTAATTTCCACGAAGAATGTTAAATTTGGACTCTGACCATAGAACACTTTTCCACTTTGAAACAGTCCATTTTAAATGAGCCATGGCCCACAGGACACAACGGCGCTTCTGGACCATGTTCACATATGGCTTCCTTTTTGCATGATAGAGCTTTATTTGGCATCTGCAGGTGGCACGGCTGATTGTGTTTACCGACAGTGGTTTCTGGAAGTATTCCTGGGCCTATTTAGTAATGTCAATGACAGAATCATGCTGAGGAGTGATGCAGTGTCATCTGAGGGCCCGAAGACCATGGGCATCCAACAAAGGTCTTCGGCCTTGTCCCTTATGCACAGAGATTTCTCCAGTTTCTCTGAATCTTTTGATGATGTTATGCACTGTAGATGATGAGATTTGCAAAGCCTTTGCAATTTGACGTTGAGGAACGTTGTTTTTAAAGTATTCCACAATCTTTTTACGCACTCTTTCACAGATTGGAGACCCTCTGCCCATTTACTTCTGAGAGACTCTGCCTCTCAAAGACATCCATTTTATAGCTAATCATGTTACAGACCTGATGTCAATTAACTTAATTAGTTGCTAGATGTTCTCCCAGCTGAATCTTTTCAAAATTTCTTGCTTTTTCAGCCCTTTGTTTCCCCCGTGCCAACTATTTTGAGACCTGTAGCAGGCATTAAATTTGAAATGATCTCATTTAGTGGATAAAAGTGTAAAATATCTCCGTTTAAACATTTGTTATGTTCTATTGTGAATAAAATATTGGCTCATGTGATTTGAAAGTTTTTTTAGTTTTCATTTTATTCAAAGTTAAAAAACGTCCCAACATTTCTGGAATTCTGGTTGTATACAATAATAAATAAGCTTTCCATTGATGTATGGTTTGTTAGGATAGGACAATATTTGGCTGAGATACAACTATTTGAAAATCTGGAATCTGACGGTGCAAAAAAATCAAAATATTGAGAAAATCACCTTTAAATTTGTCCAAATGAAGTTCTTAGCAATGCATGTTACTAATCAAAAATTAAGTTTTGATATATTTACAGTAGGAAATTTACAAAATATCTTCAAGGAACATGATCTTTACTTAATATCCTAATGATTTTTGGCATAAAATAAAAATCGATAATTTTGACCCATACAATGTATTGTTAGCTATTGCTACAAATATACCCATGCTACTTATGACTGGTTTTGTGGTCCAGATATGTAATTTATTTCATATTTAATACTTACCGTTTGGGTCAGTAAGAGTATTATTTTTAATTAATTAATCAGTATAATCAGTGACAGTAAAGACATTCATAGTGTTACAAAAGAACTTGATTTATAATAAATTTTAGAATAAATATTTTAGAATAAATCAGCATATTAGAATGATTTCTGAAGGATCATGTGACACTGAAGACTATATATTCTGTGTTTTTAATTTTTATTCATATTACTGTTTTCTAGCAAGTAGCCACACCTCCGTCAACCTTGACCCGCCGTCCTCGAAAACCAGCACCACAGACAGTCAGGGCGAATGAGAGCGATGAACCAGTAAGCATCTCTGAAAGTGAGGAGAGCGGGAATAAGGAGGTGGAGCTTTGTTGCTCATCAACCAATCAGATCAATGAGGAGATGCAGAGGATGCTCAACCAATTGTAAGTGGCGCCATTGAAAGTCTGAAATTTCAGAGAATGCTGTGGAATAATGAGTGCTGTTAATCAGTTTTACTCATACATAATAAATTACTTCTCAATTAGCAAGATGATATGCACAGCGACTAAATAAATAGTACGTCTAATGAAAAGAAATGGTCTATTAAAATGATAGTGTTGATGCATTCTGGTTTGTGTTGTTATTTTGAAGATCACACACTCAATTAGATTTGAATTCAGACTGCTTCTAATCATTTAAGATAATGACTGTTTGTTCTTATGCCACAGACGTGAGTCTGAGTTTGAGGATGACTGTGACAGTCTTGCATGGGAGGAGACTGAGGAAACTCTGTTACTCTGGGAAGATTTTCCAGGATACACCTTCAGTGTTGAGAACCAAGGAGAAGTATGTTTGTCTTTTTTTGATTTCAGCTCCACTGATGGACTTTGGAAATTAAATTGGCATGATGAATTTATGTATAAAATGGATCCAGTTAAACCTGAAAAAAAAAAAAAACAAACATGCATTTATATTGATAAACATACAGTCATTTAAACATCCGATATAAAATTGAAGTTTATATTCACATAACATTTATTTAAACCAAGTCATCAAATCTCATCAAGTTGCTTTAAAAAAAAAAAATAACTACACTTGCTTTAAGAAAAATAACTACAGTATTGTAGTAAAAAGCATACTTTATCTTCTGGTGTCGTTGCTACTTTAAAAAAAAAAAAAAAGGTTGTAATTTATACATTATTCCATCTCATATTTTTTTTTATTTGATTTGCTTTATTTTTGTACTGTTATTTGTTGTCTTATCCAAATCTTTCGAGCCGACACAGAAAAAAATGTCCCTGTCAACACAAGCATAATATGAAAGCTCTCATGCTACACCTATTACAGTTTGGTGGTTTTTGTTGTCTCATCAGTTTTGCTATAAAAGTCAAACGAAGGAGAAAAAAAACACTTGAGTTGCCATTTTATCTGAATTGATATATTTCATCTCAATGTCTCTTATGCTCTGCACAACATTTCCATTTTGTAGAGAAAAAGCTACAAGACATCTCAAACTTAATAGTTTTTCTTTTGTTTCACACAGCAGGAGGAGTCCATAGAGGAAGTGATAAAGGACACAGAGTCCCTTTTCAAGTCCCGTGAAAAGGAATATCAAGACACCATTGACCAAATTGAGGTAAAGATTTTTGCTTGTGCCCAAACATCTACATGATGTTTTTTTCTTTACTCTACCAAACACATAATAAATTTTATCAAGCAAGGCCAACAACATTGAGGGATTTTTTGACAATATTGCGTGATCTTTTAAAGGATGGAAAGGGTGCCTCTTCTAGGAGAGACAGCTGTAAAATGTGACTTTTTGTTACTTAAAGTTTGTGTTGTGTTTGTATGTAGTTGGAGTTGGCAACTGCTAAGTCGGATATGAACAGGCATTTGCATGAGTATATGGAGATGTGCAGCATGAAAAGAGGCCTGGATGTTCAGATGGAGACCTGCAGACGATTAATCACTCAGAGTGGAGACAGGTACACACACACACACACACACACACACACACACACTCAAGGACTTCAAAGAGAGACTAATCATGAGTCATGTAGTCGGGTCAGAAGTGCTCATAAATAACTACTTAAAAAGGCTGTTTTGACTTGTAGTGCTCAATTAATGTTTTCTCCCAGAAATTGTTGCTTTTCATCAGAATCTCTCATTCCTGACCAATCATCATAAATTTCACCAAACATAATGTGAATTAAACATAATAAAAATAATAAAAAATAATAAAAATAAATTATTTACAAAAAATAAATAAATAAAATCCAATTCTTATTCCATTGCGTTTTCCTACTAAGAGTGATGATGTCATTAAGGAATTGACTTTTTTCAGATAAACAAATTAAATAAATAATGAAAGCATATGCTTCATTTGTAACATTTTGAACAGAGATGAACACATTCTTAATAAATTAAAATTAGTTTGATTCATTTTTCGAATGAAGTTAAAAGTGCATTAAATATATATATATATATAGTATATTGTATATAAAAGTATATTCAAAAACTTTAATGTTAGGTGGGATTAATCGCGATTAATTTCAGAAAAAATGTGCGATAAATTTTTTTTTTTTTTTGATTGACAGCACTAATATATATATATATATATATATGTGTGTGTGTGTGTGTTTTGTTTTGCATTCTAAAAGTGATATACATATATGATACATATGATACACACACACACACACACACACACATATATATATATATTAGTACTATCAAATGATTAATCGTGATTAACCACATCCAAAATAAAAGTTTTTGTTTACATAATATGTGTGTGTACTGTGTATATTTATGTATATATAAATACACACACACAGTATATTTAGAAAATATTTACATGTATTTACATGCATATTTTTATTCATATAATTTAATATAAATATATTTAATTTATAAACATAACATATTTTTCTTAAATATATTCATGCATGTGTGTCTATTTATATATACATAATAAATATACACAGTACACACACGTATTGTGTAAACAACTTTTATTTTGGATGCGATTAATCACGATTAATCATTTGACAGCACTAATATATATATGTGTGTGTGTGTGTGTCACTTTTAGAATGCAAAACTCACACACACACACACATATATATATATATATATATTAGTGTTGTCAATCGATTAAAAAAAACTAATTAATCGTACATTTTTCTGAAATTAATCGCGATTAATCCCACCTAACATTAAAGTTTTTAAATATACTTTTATATTGCAATAATTTCACATTCAATCTTCAAATTAATGTACAAACAACATAAAGACCGTATATTTTTAATACTTGTTTAATGGCATCTTTTTTTGTGACTGAAGGCCAGTATCACTGATACCAATTAATACTGATTTCCCTATTAAACATTTTCCCCCTAATATTTAACCATTGACTATAGCCATTCAGCATTACATTATAATTAAGAGCTATCAATTTTAACATTTATTAGACTTTTAAAATAACTTCTAATTTAAGTGAACATCTTCACATAGACCCATTAAAATAAATGTCATATTTAGCTACCTGTGCCCCTCAGCAGAAATATACAGAAATTGAATAAAATTATCAAATTATTATTTTTCATTTATTCTTGATGAACAGACATCACAGCAGCTGGTTGTTATTTTGGTTGTTGTTTCTTTAAGAGCTGCCGCTGCTGAACGTGAGCGGATCTGACACGCATCGTATTTTTCTCTCATCTGTCTTTACCTTTTCTGACCCATTTCAGTGTTTACTAATGAACTGACGAGTTGAATCGGGTGTGTTAGATGAGGGAGACGGTGCTGGGCTGCTCCAGGACAGTTTGGAAAACCATTTCAGAGACATGTTCTTAAATGTGACTCATATATAACATATTACATGCATGCACAGTTTTAAGGCAGCTTTTATCGCCTTTTTGGTGACTTCATGTATATACAGTATATAGAGAGAGAGTTTTTTTTTTTTTTTTGCATTCTAAAAGTGATTATTAGAGATGCAAAAATGATGTGTAAAGATTTTAAATTAGCTGCAACTGAAAGTGTGATTGTATCAGTGTCAGGCTTGGATAACAAAAGTGAAAAATGAAATAAAAGTGCATTCTTAATGTTATTTTTGACCCATTCACCCTTTTGTTTCTTTCTGTGGAGAGTGAAGCCACATACAGATTTATTTCTGAATGGAACACACCCTCTGTCGTCACTCATTACATCTCCCTTCTTTCACAGAAAATCCCCTCTTCTCGTTTCGGTTGCTGTGGAGGAGGGAGAGAATGCGGAGAAGGAGAGGAAAAAAGCAACTGCGGCAAATTCTGACAGCGCTGAACCGTATAATGACTTGCAGTCGAACTCTGCTGTCCCGGACCACACATGGAAAAAGGCTTAGGAGCTTTTATATCCCTCCAGCACCACAGAAATAGCTGCAATTATAAACGTATGGCGGTTATCATTTCATAACAGATGTGATCTGTTCATAACTGTGATGCTGCAGCAAGAATCCACAGTAAATGGGTTATAGTTACCTTCTGAAAGGCAAGAAACCATGTGTGGTTTCACTAGTGCCCTCTATTGGAATACACCGTTAATAGTCCAAAAAAATCAATTATTTGCACTTTCAGCATGTAGCATTATATTAATTCTGGCCAAAAATATGAGGCTGAATGTGATATCACTGTTTCTAGATTACATGATTTTATTTATTTTTATGCAGATAAAAACCAGGGTCATTCCTGTTATGCAGTACCTGTAATTTTTCATTTAAGGAAGATATTTAAATGAGGACTTTAAGGAATATGTTCTAGTTGAGAAGGCACTTCATTATAATATGATGTAATTTCCTGGAAAATGATGTCAAAAAGGAACTGGCATTTGTTAGATGATTGGAAAAAAAAAAACGTTTTGAATGGAGAAAGAAAAAAATTAAGGAAACACCTGAAATGTTTCTAAATTACTATTGTATCATCAAATTTTAATTAAAATTATATATGAAACTATATATGAATTTTACTAAATTAACTAAAAAGAACTTAACATTTGAATTGCTAGTTTTATATATATATATATATATATATATATATATATATATATATATATATATATATATATATATATATATATATATATATATATATATATATATATATATAGTATAGCAAACACATGACACTTTTTTTGTCCCCCAATTAACCACAACAATAGGGTTTTTTAACCTTGGATACTCAAATAATAAGTGCAAGTTATTCATTTTTGAAAAAGCACTTAGCAGTTTATGCATCAGCTCCCAGTGATGCCAGCGATATGATAAGTGATATTTAAATAGGTTTGCAGTCAACTTTTTGCAGCTCTGAGTGGAGATAATTTTGGGACCGGTATTTAGTGCTCAACACTTTGGCGTGAAGTGCACACTGAAGTGAAGTGTGGGTGTCTGCTTTCATTTTCTGATTTATTCTGTGATTTTGTGCCGTGGGTGAAGGCCAGATGACTAATCATTGGCCTTGTTATTTGTGTTTCTTGGTTGAAGATGTCTAAATCTTTAGCGTTGTCATTATGCACTGTAACCTGCCTTTGATCGCTTAGCCTCCTTTAGCCATTTAGTTGCATTAACATTATCAAGTGAATTTAATTAGATTCACTCTTTGAGGGCCAGGTTACAAAAACACTTTACAAAGGTCATTCTTAAAGTGCATCTGGCTCAAAAAAAAAATAAAAAAAAAATACAGAAATGGCAAGTGATGTCAGTGTAAATAAAAAGCCAAAACAAATCGGTTAGTTAGGTCAAAAAAAGTCAATATGAGAGTCATTATGCACTTATGCATAAGTGATGACTGAACATGTTAAGTGCTGCTGAGGGCAACGTATTCCACATTATTCCACTCTCTAAACTGAACTTCTCCTAAGCTATCTATTTATTTATTTTTATTTGTTTAATTATTTATTTGAATAAAGAGGGATCTCAATATTTATTTCACAATTTTAGCCAAAGAAATTCAAGACTTCAGAGTCAGAAACCGAAAGAGCAGTTAGTTTCAGTTTAAACTGAAGGACTAAACAACTGGATTTACTTTAAAAACATTTTGTAATCCCAACAAATCACTTACTGATGAAACTTTACGTTCATAAATCTAATTATGAGTCAGTATCCTGGATATTTCTGTCTTTTGTTTGTTTTATCTTGTGTTTTGTTTCTATATTTATCAAGTTGTCAGTGCTTTACTGATCATTACTGGCAAAACAAACTGTAAAGGAAAAGCTCAACTACATATTTGTATATCAAGGTGCCTGGGAGATTTCTGGAAGTTTATTGTATTTATACTTGAAGACACTTACTGAGGCGTTCACTGGCACACATCTGCTTCACAACCTTCATAATAATGCTAATAATGTCTGTCTGCTTAACTCTCATTAGCAGCAACATGTAATAGTTGTAGATATTTTCTTGTGGATGTAAACCATGGAAACAATAGAGCTTCTTCTGTGATTATTCAGTCATAGCCTACAGTAAATTACCATGCCAACTCATGCAGCAGTGTAGCTATCGTTAACATGAATGTAAGCAGGTCTATGTGAACTGCAGTATACAGAACAAAGTGATATTATGCCATTTATTACAATCTAAGGTCATGGGCTCAACATGGTCCAAAGTCTTAGTTTGTAATATGATGTTAAATGAAGTGGTTGATATAAAAAGGAGAACTGTAATTTAATGAATGTTTAAAACAAATGTTGATCAGTGTGTTATGAATAGAATGTGAATTAGGGGGGTTTTATTCCTCAAAACACAGGAACAAAATTGTTGATAAAAATATTTGTGGTTCTGTGAGGCAATGTTAGAAAAGGGCTTCTAAACTCTGCTGTTGGTTTAGGAATGTTTTGTGCAATAGACTACTATTTATTACAAATATGAAATTGTTCAGATTCTAGATATCTGATATCTAGATTAATGAAACTTGAAAAGATTGTCTCAAACCAGAAAATGAAAAACTGTGTACAGATATTTAGATGGACAAGCTGAAAATAAATTATTTTAGTGAAAACATTGCTTATTCTCTGATCTTCTTTGCATGAAGTATGTTTTCTTACTCTAACTTATTAATTATAAACCATTGTATTAGAGGAAGAATGTTTTTCACTAAATTTGTAGTTTACATAAATTTAAGTGCCTGAACTGATGTCATTACATTTATTTTTCAATATATATTTATTTTACACACATTATTCTTAATTTAACACATTGAATGTACTGTAACTGAACTACTACACATTTATTTATAAAAAAAAAATATATATATATATATAAAAAAGTGTAATATCGTGAAATGTTTTTATAATTTAAAACAACTGAATTCCTGCTCCAGAAATACTTATTATTAACAGTGAATAGTAAGCATTTGTGCTGCTTAATTTTGTGGAATATTGTGATTTGTGGTAACCGTGACATTGGTAGTGCGTTTTAACCCAAAATCTTAATCTTCATGGACATGTCATGAGTTAACTTCCCAAAAATATTTTTGAATGCTTTCTTCAGTCCATTAGGTTACAGAATCTTAAATCCAGAAATTAGACCTTCACCTAAACTCACATAACAAAAATGTTTAATTTGATGACAGGATGATTCATCCACTATACTGGAAAAAAACAGCACTTCCTTGATTTTTCTAGAATCTGTTTCCAACTCATTAAATTTGTTGATTGTCTGAGTCACAGTTTTGCCATTAGTGGTCAGCTCTTTGGTCATAGTTTGGGCACAGGGCCAAATATTTCTCTCATTGATTTCTGCTGTGAGCTCAGCAGTCATTACAGTGATGCTGTTACCACAGCGACCGAACTGTCTGTAGCACTTTGCTGAGCTTTGTTATTGGCTGCACTGTTTCCGTTTGCTGATTATACAGCCAAAACGACACTAATGCTAACCTATATGTCTGCCTTAAAAGCTTTTACCTTTTAGTTTGGATTATTTAGGCATATTGCATTTAAGATAAAGATGTCAAGTCACAGCTCAGAAGGATTTGCATGCCACTTGCATTAACCACATCCATAAACAAATCCATCATATTGCACATTGAAAGTTGTCTGTGGATTGTTTAACTGATGTGCAGATCATGCTTTATGCAAGCAGAAAGCTCCAATGCATCACTTCTGAGATGATGGTGGCCTGTTCTAAAGCATACACCCATTTTTTGTGCCTCTCCTCCTTTCTTACAGTTAAAATCCCAGGCCTGTGAGGGGGGATGGAAGTGTAGCTACATTATGCTCAACCACCGCAGTGCTGTCCCGTTAACGTTACCGCGAGGGGCGGGAGGGGTGTGTGTGTGTGTGTGTGTGTGTGTGAGAGAGAGTGAGAGAGAGAGTCATGTGTTCGTGATCTCTCTTTCTCTCTCTTTCTCACACACACACACACACACACACACACGTCCCCTCCCTTTCTCTCTCACTCAGGCATACATACACTTTCATGCAGAGACGGGAGGACTATAATTTTTTTTCGTCCAGGTTGTTTTAATCCGTTCTAGAGAAGCGTTTATCATGCTATTGTCTTTTGGTTTACTGCTATTTCCAACAGCCTAACAAAAGTTGAAGCCTGTCATTTTTTTTTTTTTTTCCCCAATACGTGCTCTCAGGAGGATATATAGTCGCATCCAGTCTGAAAAACTGAAGGAAGCTCTTCATCCGGAGGACTGGGTTTGTGTTTCGAGGCTTTAGTCGCCTGAGGCTCTTTCGGTAATGCAGCACTTTTTGTGATGACGCGGTCTAGACATCGCTTCATGCTTCCATCATCAGAGGAATATTAATATACTGCATTGATGTAGAGTTTATTACGAGAAATACTTAGAGGTTTTCCCTCCTTGTGTATGTTTTTATCGTCAATATAAGAAGTTTGGCTTTTGACTACTAATCCTCTCTCTCTCTCTCTCTCTCTCTCTCTTCATCTCTCTCTCTCTCTCTCTCTCTCTCTCTCTCTTCATCTCTCTCTCTCTCTCTTCATCTCTCTCTCTCTCTCTCTCTCTCTCTCTCTCTCTCTCTCTCTCTCTCTATCCTTGGTGACGACGGTCTGTTTGATTAAGCACCTGCCAGCAAAATGTGAGTACAATACATTTCCACTATTTTCAAATAAAATGCTAGTGTAAAGCGTTTATTGTGCTCTCTGTATTATATTTAGCAAATCTAAGACGGCGTCTAAGGTTGTTTGCAAGAGAGTTCGTTAACAGCGCCGCAAAATCTCTCAGGTTTAAGCTGATACATCAAAAATTGCGTAGACTTTAGCTCCCTTCTCCATCTATCGGGATTTAGGGGAAACTGCATCGAGAGACGTATTAAACCATGGTCCTACATACACAAAATTTACCTGCACTTAATTCAATGCCCATGCAGTTAATGCTCGTCTCGCGCAAACCAGATTGACTTTTGGCGCCCGTATGACTAAATTATCCCAGCATCAACTATCTGCAATGCGTTTTAAACAAAACTCATAAGTTCTTTATTATTGTGTTTTGTCTATCTAAACAAGTCTTGCTAAGCGCAACAAAGTTATCGAACATCTACAGTTGCTATGGTTACCTCCCGAGGCGAACGCGACTTCTGTTAGCAAAACGTGTATTTAACGTAACTTTACTAAAATGTTTGCAAACAAAACACAGTTGATTTTTTTTATTATTATTTTATTTTTTTCAAGTAAAACTATAAGACCTTTTTGTTTTGATTTTAATTTCGGGAGCCTTATAGAACCCCAGAACGCCTCACACCTTTTAATTTGCACACTTGCACCTGTAAAAGTCATTTAATGTAAGGTAAGGTAAGTGTGTATAATTAAACAAAACTAAACTTTTTATGACAAATTTCATTTACAATGTATTATTTTAATGAGCTTTAATAATTGCACCACGGTCTGAATTGAGACCCAAGTCTAATTTATTTATTCATGCATTGTTTTGCTTTGATCCTAGGAATTTAATGTAAAATTATTATAATGTAATATTTGTTTAGAGGGACTGAACATTCTCATGTGTCTGGTTGAGCCTGTGCAGAGGCAGTGGTGCAGAGGAAACTTTAAAGGCCCAAAAAATGTGCCTTCCCAACCCCTGTCCCTTATTCCCTCAGGTCTGCCCCAGATGCCAATGCAAGTCCTGGAGCCCCAGAGGGTGAGGGGGGCCCATCCGGCGCACCTCCCAACCTCACCAGCAACCGTCGTCTCCAACAGACACAGGCCCAAGTGGATGAGGTAAAACCAACCAGTATGAACTCAGATACTTTGCAGGAAAACAAGCTGGACTAGGTGAATCTTGACTTCAGAAAAAATATTCATATGTAGAAAAAAAAAAAAAGGTTATTATGAATAAAATTTAGATAGCATATGGTTCAAGGAAGCCTACTATAGCTACTAAATACTGCACTTTTTCAAGTTTATATTTTGTTCTGATCAGTATATTTTTTATGGCGTTTAATTTATTGGATGTGACATATATTATTAAAAATATTATTTATAGCAGTGAGGAAATCAGTAAGATTAAAGGGGCAGACTAAAATTTATCAAAGCTACATAAAGCTTGACTCTTAGATTAACTTTCTTGGAACCATAAAATTTTTATGCAGTCAAATTTTGAGGTACTAATCAGTCTCTCATGGAATATTCATCCTAATATTGCTTCCATTGTTAAGTGTCTATGAAGACATTCTGTAATTTCTATTCAAAAATTGTCTTTCAGTTTCACATTGAATCTTACTGATGCAATGCAATGACGATGTTATGTTGCTGATTTCTTATATGCTAAGATGCTTTGTTTATCTTTTGCATATGTGTTCAGGTGGTTGATATCATGCGTGTGAATGTGGACAAGGTTCTGGAAAGAGATCAGAAGCTATCAGAACTGGACGACCGGGCAGACGCGCTGCAGGCCGGAGCATCGCAGTTTGAGAGCAGCGCTGCTAAACTGAAAAACAAGTACTGGTGGAAGAATGCTAAGGTGCGATTTGACTGTAGATGCTGGGTTGGGTTTATTTACATCTAGAGTCCTTGGTCTCAAGTCCTATTGTATTTAAATTATTTTAAGATACAGATTTAAATTCACTGTTAAAATTAAATCACTGAATACAAACACACCTAATTCAAGAAATGCATTTGTAATGTAAATCATCTGTAAAAACATTCTTATGTAAACTGTCACATTCACTTTACATTTACATAAGAATAGTTTTATGAAGCATTTAAAAAGAAATTTGTTAAAGGAGACCTTTTGGCTTTAGATTTTGTAGTTCAGTTGTAATAAATAATACCAAAAAACAAGATTCAGAAATGAAAATGATTATATTAGTCTCTGTGTTAAAGATCAACCTATAGATTTATAGTTTAGTATAGATAATTGTTAAACATATAAATTAATACAATTAATACACCGGAAAAAAATCGGTGTATAACCATTTTTCACTGAAAATTGCTAGTAAGTTTCACAATTGATTAAAAAGAATTGGCAAGTAACATTGAATTAAACATGACAGAGCATCATAGCAGTTTCTTATGAAACGTACTCTAATAAACTTTAATTTCCAACTTTAAAAAATCATTTTCTACAGTATAGTGCCTCCTTCGGTGTTTCTATAATGCCAGCAGTAAAGGTGGCTCATGGGGCAAAGATGACTCAACACTAAAGCAGAAGCATTCTCATTTGGATATAACCTGAATGCAGTCCGGCCCATAAGTCACAGCGCTGGCGAGCGTTTGAGATATATTAGGCAAGTTGCAGTTGTGACGAAAGCTTAGGTACTGCAGTAGCAGAGTGAGTCCAGCTACTCCTGAGACGCGCAGACGGTCACAACCATCAGGCGGTTACCATCTCGTTTCATTTTTTACTTTCTTAATACCTGCATAATTCCATTGATCATCTATTAATAGAAGGGACATTCTAGAGCATGGCATGGATAAAAATACATAGTTCATTTAAATATTTTTAAATAATAAATGAGGAATTCATATTTAATTTAATTTATTCCTTTTTCCTTAGTAGGAAAATGTCTTGCATTGAAAGAAGAGGCACTTGAGATGTGTTGTGAACGTCTTGTACTGCATTGGTCCGTCTGACCCTCTGACAGCCTCACTTTACATATTACATTTTTATCTCTCCATCCAGCTATCTGTCAATTCATCCCCTCAATGTGGATTTATAAACTCCCCCCCATTCTCCTCCCCTCCAGACAGCATAAATTTATTACTCCCTCACCAACCCCCAACCGCCCGCCCCAGATGGCCGAACAGCTGCCCATCCAATCGCATCTCTAAGCGGGAGTGGGAGGAGGGGGCTTCTGGTCCCAATCTGGATTACAGCATTTCTGGATTAAAACCCAGATGTGATTTGTGATGTAACCCGCTCTAATCATTCCCTTTGCACTCTGTCTCTCTCTTTAGCTCCTCCTGCCTCATTCCCTTTTCATATCTCTTTCTTATTCCGTGTAGATTTCTTTTATTGAAACGTCCCACTTTTAATCTCTCTCATTCTGTTCTGGCTTTCCTTAAAGCAGCCAAATTCACGTGGGTCGATTTTTATGTCTTCATTTTAGATAGTCCTGCGGTGTGACAAATGAAAAGTGAAAAGTATAAATATTCCAAAAAAGAATTAGCAGTTAAGTAGTTGTAGTTGTAGTTGTTCATGCAATCTTATTTCTCAAAGAGAATTGATTCATTAGCTTTATATTTATGGATTTTTCTTTTTCTTTCACAGATGATGATCATGATGGGAATTATTGGGGTCATCTTGATGGGTATCGTTTTCAGTGAGTAGAAACTTATTTAATTTTACAAACACTAATCGGTGTTGGCTGATTTACTTGTAAATCAAGACTTTAAAAATGGAATGTTTTTAATATTTAGTTTTACTCCACCGTAGGATATGTTTTGCCACCTTGACACAATGAATTTTAGGCATATAAAGGCTAACGTAATTATATATGTAAGAAAAACAAATCTTGTGTTGCAGCTGTAACTTAAATGCTAATAAAAGATCAGCTGCTCTTACAAAGATAAGCTAAGGTCTAGTTTGTATATGCATCAAATATAAAAGCCCAGCTTAATCCTGAATCAGCATGCACTGATCAATTGCAATGATTTATTTCTCTTTTCTTGTCTTTTACGATAGTGTATTTCTACTACTGAGCCTCTCGTGGGACGCACAAGGACAGGAGACTCTGGCTTTGTGTGAACTCCACCCCTCCTTCTCTCCCCACCAATGCCTTTCATTGAATCCACAGTGTGTGTGTGTGTGCAGTCATTGACGCAGTGCCTCTCCCTCCCTTTGTCTGTCACTGCATTTCTTTGTACCTCTCTTGAGTGCTTTGCAACAGCTTACTCAAAAACTCCTTCGGTTAGGAATATCTACTTATGATATTAGATTGGAGAATGTGTTGGCCCTTTTCAGGCCAAAAAATAATAATAAAAAAAAAAAAAAAATGGGTGATGCAATAATGTAGATTTGTAGCGCTGGTCCAAATGAACCCATGAATAACTAAAGAGGGAAAATGAAACGCAAAGTTCAGTTAAGTTTGAGTTTAGGATCAAGTCATGCATTTATGCATAGAAGCCAAAGTGTACTAGTTTATCCAGAATCAACAGCTGTGGTCCTATTATTAGAGTATTAAAGTGCAGCTGCAATGAGAAATTACAGGAATATTTTTTAGAATTGTTTTTAACCCTCCTCCATATATAGACTCCTAGAAGCAACTTATTTTCACTTCTTAATATGGACCTTTAAAGACCTGAATGATTTTAGAGCGGTAAAGACTATGTGAATTAAATGTCTTAAATCGACAACTGATTTAGGATGTTAATTCCCTCTATATCATAATGTAAAACATGGATGGCGCAATTTTTATAATTAATTTTACAATTTAAAATGTTTAAAAAGCATATAAGAAAGATTTTATGATGTTTTAAGCATCTGCAGTCGACTTAAGGGGAATATCTGATCACAAATCGTCACTTTTGCTGTTTGATGTTGTCTTTGACGTTAATGTCAGCCAGAAGATCAGTTGAGTCTGGAGGAAAAAACAGGAATGAAAAAAATGTGACATTAATGGTAAGATGTGGTGTAAAATGAAGATGTAACATTACAGCAGTGACCACAATATAAAATATTTAAAAAATATAATATATATATATTTATATATTCAAGATTATTGTGACAAGTGTGGTCACAAATGCAATTTATTTGGATTTATTTATTGCTAAATTAAATGTGACCATTAAAAAAATGGGTAAAATCAATGGTGAAGATCCTGGGTTGAATGAACTACTGCTGATATGCAAAATGAAAGAGAAATAATAATGTGACTAGTTTAATGTATTTGTATATATTCGGGATTCAGTGTGGGAGCAGATACCTAATCAGCACTAGAGATGGCAATGTTCAGGGATGTACCTCTGCATGTGTTTGTGTAAAATATACATGGGCACTTTAACCACCTTCATTATAGTGATTGTAGGTTTAACTGGACATTTTTGGGTATTAAGGACATATTGTCCAGCACCTAAAACTATGAAATTTTGCTCTTGTTGATGTGGAATTTAATGCAAGATCATCATGTGTGAATAATATCCTACATTCAGCATTAACCCAAACTGCAAATCTAATGCAGGGGCAGTGAATGTTATTCCCTTAAAAAAATAAAAAATAAAATACTGACTACATTGTGTGTTTTATGCAACCTATTCATTTGTAAATATGCACTGCAGAGATGCATAAAATAACAGTTCCTGTCCCTGAGCATTTGGAGCCAAGCTGCTAACTTGTGGTTCATTTTAAAGCATGTCTGCTTGCCCACCATGTGCTGATTCTAATAAAGTGCTGATGCTGTTACTCGCTCCTCCCCTGTGTAGTTTTTTTTTTTTCATTTGCGAGCGGGTGGGGAAACGGAAGCAATGTTACCTCTGAAAGAGAGTTGTAACAGTTCACATCACATGCAACTCTAGTAAATGAAGAGCACAGCAAGACTTGGGTGAATATGGTAGATTTAATTGGTTATTAATCAGCAACAATGCTCATCCAAATCACAAAGTGAAATGAATCATACAAAGCGGTGATACAGAAATGTTTCGTACTACAGCACAAATGAGTAACCTAATTAGAAAGCGTGTACATGAAATGCACTTAATGTCTATTGAACCATCATGTCTGAACAGTAACTGTTTTATTAACATGAAAGAACATTTCTAGATGCAAGATCTCAGCTAAAACAATCTGTTTTCAGCTTCTACTGGTACATACAGATTAAAACTAAATCATACATGAAAATTAATAAAGACAAGATCTACAGTTTATAGCAAGAGAAGTCTACGCTTTTACACAAACTAAGCAAATCATAGAGAAAAAAAAAAATCGGTTACATGAGAAAAAGTTCAGAAAGACAGGAGCAAGAAGAAATGTTTATAAAAAGCCATAAATGATATGAAAATTAAAAACCAGGACCCATGAGCCTACTGTCGAAGAATAATTTTGTATGTATTCACATTTTGAAAAACAACGGCATGTCTTAAAAACGAAGCAATCACAATATTTTAGCAAAAATGAGGGGTTGTCGTAAACTAAGCACTCAACACCTATATATGACCGAACTATCAGACAAAGATCTGATGATACGAAGCATAAAATAAGACTGTTTCACTATAAAACACTGAACTCGGCGGGACTGATTTTACAGAGTTGAAGTATGAATGGACCGACAATGATAAAAGAAATAAAACTACAGCAAAGACGCACTTAACCGTCATCCTCGAAAAAGCTGCAGATTTTCACAGCCACTACTACGTCGACTAAAAACCGTCTGGGCAATTTAAATTTTCAAAATTAGCCTTGAATAGTTTAAAATCTTGTGCACACAGACTACTGCACAGGTATGAGGATACTACATCTGAAACAGTCTGGTTTGGTAGTTGCTCTGAAATTATTGGCACAAGCCATTGGTAACAAATAAGGTGTGCTTAGCATGGTAACGTTTTCAATGGAACCGTTAATTGTGCATCATCTTTTTGGATCCCATGATGTTAACAGGCTGCATACTTGTCCTTCGAGTTTGCATGCTTCAAATTATTATTCAGACAAAATATTTTTTCCATGCGAGAAAAAAAAAAAAAAAAAAATTGTCAATTGTGCTCAATAAGACTGAGCAAACATTTCGGTTAATGAGCTTCAAAATAAAAGAGAGAGAGAAAACGAAAAAAATACAGTCTGGCATGGCAGGCAACATCAAAAGCACACTTTGTCAGATAAAAAAAAAAAAAAAAAATTATTGACATAGCCTATTAAAACCCTTCGAAAAATATACCCACCAATTTTCAATGAAGCCCCGTATCTTTTCATTTCTTTTTTTTGAATTTGCCCACCATCTCGTTCTCGCTTGTATTGTTCACTTTTGAACAATCAATGGCGTCATCTTCGTCATCTTCTTCGTCTTCTGGGTCTGCGTCATTCTCGCTCGCTCTGGTGTCATCATCGTCATCGTTTGGATTTTGCGACGAATCATCAGAGGTGCGGGATTGTTTGGGAGAGGGTGCGTCGGTCTCTTCGTCTTCCTCTGCTGATGCCGTGGGAAGTTTTTCGAGCACGACTGCGAGTCTGACTTTGCTTGGACGTCCTCTCTTACGACGTGGAGCGGCGCCATCGGCGTTCTCACCTCCCGTCTCTCCACCTTCTGCGGCATGAGCCTTGACTTTGCCTGTACCTGGAGGCCGGCCTCTCTTGCGGGGAGTGTCACCGACTTTCTTTTCGACAATCTTGACCTTTTTGCCAGAACCTGGAGGTCGGCCTCTCTTGCGAGGAGTTCCGTCGGGGTTTCGTTGAATGACCTTCAGTTTGGTGCCAGAGCCTGGGGGACGGCCCCTTTTACGAGGAGATCCGTCAGCTCGCGGAATCTTCTTCACCTTGTTGGGAGAGCCTGGAGGGCGGCCTCTCCTTTTTGGGGTTCCATCTGAGGCCCTGGCGATCTTGGCAACCTTAGTGGAACCTGCGGGCCGACCTCTCTTTCTCTTCAATGAGCCCGCCGGCCTCCCTCTCTTTCGTGGAGGACCGTTGGCGGCATCAAGGCTGATTTCGACGCCAGCTTGTTTGCCTCCGCCACTTTGCGAACTGGATTTAGCGCCATACTTGCGTGGTCTTCCTCTACCTCTTTTTACCTTGGGACCTTCGGCGATGGGATGAATGCGTGGTCTTCCGAGCGGCTTTGACAGTCTCCGCTTGCGTTGTAAACTCAACCTGTGAAGTCTCTCAGATTCTTCCTCAGGCGTGAGCGGGATCTTTCTCGGCCTGCCGGGCATTTTTATCTTCTTTGGTCGACCACGTTTCTTCACCTTGGCCTTTATGACTATGTCGGGAGAAAAGAAGTCTACCTTTTTAGATGGCCTGGCATTATGTGTCGGCGCTTTCTCGGTAGTGAACTTCTTATTGAGTGACCCTCGTGGTCTGCCGCGTCCACGTTTGGGTGGATGGGTGCTGCCGTTGGGCAGAGGGCTCTCGGTTCCTTCTTTATTCTCAACCTCCATCACGTTGCAGCTCCTCGCTCACAACTTCAGGCGTATCAGTGCCACACTCGTCTGTTTGGTGCTGAGAATCTGAAAACAACAAGATGAGAGGGAGAAAAAGATTTGAGACGAAGATCCAAACATTATTTACATTTACACTTAGTCGTTTAGCAGACACTTATCCAAAGCGACTTACAAATAAGGACAATGGAAGCAATCAAAATCAACAAAAGAGCAATACGCAAGTGCTATAACGTACTACACGTAGCAAGTTTTTTTTTTTTTTTTTTGGTTATATAATAAATAAAAAGAAAACAGATAGAAAATAAAAAGAAGAGCAAGCTAGTGTTTTGAGTTAAGTACTTGAACATATAGTTGATACCTCATATAGTTTTCCCTCCAAAACCAGACTTTACTATTTTCCACAATAAACTATTTTTGCCAAAACGTACAACAACAACGAGCAAAGCTGTTTGCATACCTTGTATTTTCATGGGTGGGTGGTGGGGGGGTTATTCTCAATTTTTTTCCCACCGTCTTGCGTACAACCTTAATTACTTTATATTATTAAAAAAAAAAAAAAAAAAAAAACACACTAATTTTAAATAGGTGGAAATGTTCAATAAAATATAAGTAAAATAAGTTTACTGCACAGCCAAACAAAAAATGTACAATGAAAGGAAAAAAGCAAATATGAACATTTATTGAAACCTCAAATAAATTAATATAAAACAGACTTCATCTCTCTTTATTTACACACACACATATATACATATATATATACACACACACATCCATACATACACACACACACACTTAGAACTATTGTGTTTATATAACGATTCAACAATTTCAATGAATCCATTTATATAGTTCATTCACAACGGCTATAATTATGTTAAACTATTAGGGTGCTGATGTTAGTTTTAAAAAATCATTTGTAAAAAAATTTTTAAAAAATAAAATAAAAATCATAGTAAAAAAAATATGGAAATAAATTAAAATTACGCAACTGAATTAAATGCTGTTTTTGGCTAAGAAAGAAAGCGCTAAATCCGTACCATAATATTTCATATAACGAATATTTGAATATAAAAATGCACTCACTAAAAAACATTTTCATAAAAATGGAGGGGATATGAGGTGCATTGGTGTTTTTTTTTTTTTATAAACATATAATTTTGTGAGCAATTTATTTTAAAACAGATCGAATCGACTGAAGCGCTGTTTGCAGACTCAAGACAATAGAAAAACCCATCTCAGTATTGACAACAGAAAACGAATCGGCGAGAGAAGTTCGAGCACGCTGCTAGCCGACTTCATGCATGCTTAACGGATGCAAATGGACATCTTTATCACAGCATGAAAAAAAATTGCATCGTTTTTTACCGCGAGATCTTACATATTACAAAATATTGACGATAATATTCTGCTTGTGCTTAATTTTTTTATGGAGCAATAACGCAAAATTTGTCAAAAATAATTTAAAATTAAGCACGATTTCAGGCAGTATAACAGGCATAAAAGAGCAGTGAAGCCCGCGAGCTTTTGTAGTTCCAGGTAAAATGTGAGGCACTGGCGATTTTTGTTAGCTGCCTGCTAACCCGACTAAGACAACTTTTCAATGGAAAAAGAGCCTACTTTCATTCGCTCGATAATAAAAAAGCGGCAAATATTCGAAACACAACGCACCTTACTCGCAAAGCGCTTTCACAACAGCAGAGATGATCTTTTTCATGCATTCGACAATATTTTCGATGCAAACAGCATCGGACAGTGGGCGGGCGACTGTGATTATTTGAAAGGCAATGCCAGTTCTCCCTCGTCTCTCGCTCGCTGTCCGCGGTTCGTGGCACTGCGCCGCCTGCTGTGGTGGAGTCTGAAAACGCGAACGTGAGGAATGAATGTATCGGTAAAATTAAATAAAACAAAGCAGTTATGTGTGTGTGTGTGTAAATGTAATGTGAAAGAGTCAGATCACGTAAGCTGTATTACTGTATAGCTGAAGAACACACGAGTACAAAAATTCCAGTTATGAGTTCTTGAATAGGAATTTGCAAATTCTAAAAAGTGTAAAAATGGAAAAGTCATTAAAATTCCTTTGAGCATTTTATTTTCTTAATTTAAAGACCATATGGCATTTCTTTAATAACACATAAAATGCCCCTATTGTCTGTCAGATACAACTTAGATGGCCTGAGATATCACATCTGTCTCAGCACACAGTTCAACAAAAAAGAAAAAGAAAAAAAAAAAAACACACACACATTGCCCGCCCTTTTTAGCCAATCAGAGACGCGTTCTGCTTTTTAATCATTTGCCGCGTTTCGGTTTGCTAACATCCGATTTGCTGAGATCTTGGGGTGGGATCTCGGAGAGAGGACCTTTGGTTGAAAGAGAAAGAACAACTATGGAAGCATGTGTGTAGCAAAATTCAATTTGCAATGTAATATGCAAAATGGTAATGCAATATGTAAAATGGCAATTTATTTCTGTATTTAAATTTACATTTTCTCATACATATGTGCAACATTTAGTGCAAAATGAAAATGAAAATTCAGTTATATAATTTAAATTTGCCATTTTCTACACTAGTTTTAATATGCATATTAAAAACATATTTTAAACCTTTATAAGTTGCAAAATTAAAAAGAAAATGTATTACCCAAATTGATTAGATATGTTTAACATGTCCAAGCAAAAACTGTAGCAAAATTATCATTTAAATGCTGTTTTTCCTAAATGCATTTAGACTTAGGGGTAGGACACTTGGGATTGCATTTTCATCGTGATACCGCGTGATAATTGTAGCAAAATGCAATGAGAGTTTAAAAATGCATTCTGAGCCAAAGGTGCAGCCAAAGGGTAGCAAAATAGTGATTTAAATTTCTTTTATTTTTCTTAAATGCATTGACACTTACATATATGACGTTTCAATTGCATTTTCATTAAATACCCCGCGATGAATATAGTTTAAGTCAGGGGTGTCAAACTCAGTTCCTGGAGGGCCGGAGCCCTGCAGAGTTTAGATGCAACCCTAATTAAACACACCTGATCCAGCTAATCAAATCCTTCAGACTTATTTGAAAACTACATGGTTTGTGTGTTGGAGCAGGGTTGGAGCTAAACTCTGCAGGGCTGCGGCCCTCCAGGAACTGAGTTTGATACCCCTGGTTTAAGTCATTGTGGATTTGAAAATGCATTCCGAGCCGAGCACGACCCTTAGCTGTCAATCATTACATCAAGGGAGGGCTCGGCAACAGGACGCACGATAGGTCAATATTCACCGTTAACCAAACGCTTTTCACCTGCTTGAACATCTCTCACCGTTTACACTCGGATTGATGAACATAAGCAGACAGTGCTATTCTACACTTATTTACCTATTTGCCACCTTACACAGAGCAATATATTGCTCACACAATTAAAAAAAATAAATAAATATATATATATATATATATATGGTTAGCATGATTATGGTTATATATGGCAACTGTTGAGGGACCGAGACACAGCTTTTAGGTCTGGAAACATGGAATTATACAGCGTTGCCAGATCCAACTTAAAGAAAGGCATCAAGAAAGCAAAAGCAGCTTACAGAAGAAGGATAGAGGGACATTTCAGCGAGGGGGACTCCCGGCGTGTCTGCCAGGGCATTAAGTACCTCACAAACCTGAAGGGCCCTAAAGATCTGACCAGCAGCATCAGCAGTAATCTGGCTGAGGAGCTCAATTATTTTTTTGCACGTTTTGAGCAAACAGAGGCAGAGACCGGGCTCACACCAGCACCACCTACAGACAACCTGACACTCACTGTGAGTAAGAAGGACGTCAGAAGAGTGTTCTGGAGTGTGAATCCCAGGAAAGCTGCGGGACTCGATGGTATTCCAGGTTGAGTACTGAGGGACTGCGCGGACCAGTTGACTGAGGTTTTTACCTCCATCTTCAACCTCTCTCTGTCCACCTGCACTGTCCACAAATGCTTCAAATCTTCCATCATTGTGCCTATCCCTAAAAAATCACCTGTCAGTAGCCTCAGTGACTACAGACCTGTAGCTCTTATCTCCACTGTCATGAAATGCTTTGAAAGGTTGGTGTTAAAGCACATTAAGTCCTCGCTCCCCCTCGGTCTGGACCAGCACCAGTTTGCATATAGAGCCAACAGGACAACTGGAGATGCTATAAACACATTCTGTGTTAACACATCTGGAACAACCAAGCTCTTATGCAAGAATGCAGTTTTTGGATTTTAGTTCTGAATTCAATTCCATCATCACTGGAAGAATGGTGACTAAACTTCACAGTCTGAGTGTCGGTTACTGCACTTGTAGATGGATCAAGGACTTCTTAACAGAGTGCCCCCAGTCAGTCAGGATGGGGTTCCATCATTCCTCAGAACTGGCACTTAGCACTGGGGTTCCCCAGGGCTGCGTTTTAAGCCCCCTGCTGTACACCTTATACACCCATGACTGCACACCAATCCATGACAGCGGTATTTTTATTAAGTTTGCAGATGATACTACTGTGGTGGGATTGATACATAACAACGATGAGTCTGCTTACAGAGATGAGATCCAAAAACTCACTGCTTGGTGCTCGGATAACAACTTGATACTCAACTCCTCAAAAACAAAGGAGTTGGTGATAGATTTTAGAAGGAAAAGGGAAGAGCATGCCCCTATTTATATCAAAGGGGAAATTGTGGAGAAGGTCAGTGATTTTAAATTCTTGGGAACATACATCTCTCAGGATCTCACATGGTCTGCCAACACCAAAAAAAGCACAACAGAGAATGTACTTCTTGAGGTCACTGAGGAGAGTCAACTTGTCACAGGAACTGCTACTGTCCTTTTATAAATGCTCCGTGGAGAGTATTATTACTTACAACATCTTGGTGTGGTTTAAAAGCTGCACTATGACTGATAAGAATGCTCTGGAGCGAGTGAGGCAGTCAGTGCAGAACATTATAAGAACACAGCTTCCCTCACTGACCGACATATATAGAGCCAGATGTTTGTGTCGCGTGGCACACATAATTCAAGACTGTTCTCATCCAGGAAACATCCTGTTCACTTTGCTGCCTTCTAGGAGGCGTTACAGGGTTATTCAGGCCCGCACCTCCAGGCTTAAGAACAGTTTTTATCCAAGTGCAATTAGAGAACTAAATGCATAAATTACACAAGGACTTTTTCAAACACTATGGAGCTGTCCAATACTTTTACATATATATATTTACATATTACATATATACAGTCTTCTGTGGTGCATTGTTTGATGTATTTATAAATCTTTCTGT
The DNA here is from genome assembly GCA_039654775.1 of Spinibarbus caldwelli. Lineage (NCBI taxonomy): Eukaryota > Metazoa > Chordata > Actinopteri > Cypriniformes > Cyprinidae > Spinibarbus > Spinibarbus caldwelli. The sequence goes on along the minus strand of CM077244.1, from coordinate 9,652,566 downwards.
TGTATGTTTAACACAAGGAGTTGCAATTGAATTTCATTGTACAATCGTGCAATGACAAAGTATTCATTCATTCATTATATATATATATATATATATATATATATATATATATATATATATATATATATATATATATATATACACTTTTTAGTTTATAATAGTAACTATTACTGTTACACATTTAAGTGTAACAGTAGTAAACTTTGAGTAAATAACTATTGGACATCTTTCTCTTGTATTGCAAACAAGTAAACGCAACATCATACAGTGCACTATGTTTAGGCTATATATGGGTATGCACTGAAAAGAAATATGGAGTATATGTTCAATGAAAACATGAGCCAGTATCCAAAATATTTATATAAGTAGACATACAAGAATACTACCAGTACACTGATAGTAACTTAGAAAATACACTTGAACTAAAAGTATACTTAGAGAATACTAATAAAGAATACTTACCTCTCTGTGAACTATGCAGTTCACTTAAATTTGATGCCAGAAAGATTAAATCATTATTTTTAAAGGAAGGAAATATTTCTGCATAATAGGATTGAATATAAAGTGAGAGACAACTTTAAATGCATTAAGCATTTTAAAGGAAAAAAGTACATAGGCAATAAAAGTATAACATTTTATTCAATAAAAGACAGAGGTACATATAATTTGATTACCTTTGTGTTATCCATTAAAATGTATGATGATGAATAAGGGAATGCAAATTGGTTGATATTCTATCAAATAACATGACTAAGTCCATCCAGCACATCATAGAGTAGAAAAGCACACTGGATATTCAAGATACGTAAAGTGAAAATAACTAGTCTACTGTCTCTGATGGGTGCTTAACTTCCCTATTATAGTGAGATTTTATCGAGAGCTGGGAAACGTCCATCAAGCCCAGAATAAAGAAAAACATGAGGTTGTAGACATTAATAGTCCTCATCTCACTCAGAAACTCTTTTTTATATGATTTCTTCAGCATTTTTATATTCCGATCTTTCCAAACACCATTTGCAATTGTAGATTTTCTCTGCCTTATCCATTAAAACAAAACATTGAGGCCTCCCTCTCTTTCGTGGAGGACAATTGGCGACATCAAGGCTGATTTTGACGCTAGCTAGTTTGTCTCTGCCACTTTGCGAACCAGATTTAGCGCCATATTTCCATGGTCTTCCTCCTCCCCTTTTTACCTTGGGACCTTCAATGATGGGATTTATGCTTGGTCCTCCAAGGGGCTTTGACTGTCTCCACTTGTATCCTTAGTGGAACCTGCGGGCCGACCCCTCTTTTTCTTCACCGAGCCCGCCGGCCTCCCTCTCTTTCGTGGAGGGCCGCTGGCGGCATCAAGGCTGATTTCAACGCCAGCTTGTTTGTCTCCGCCACTTTGCGAACTGGATTTAGCGCCGTGCTTGCGTGGTCTTCCTCTTCCTCTTTTTACCTTGGGACCTTCAGCGATGGGATGAATGCGTGGTCTTCCGAGCGGCTTTGACAGTCTCCGCTTGCGTTGTAAACTCAACCTGTGAAGTCTCTCTGATTCTTCCTCAGGCGTGAGCGGGATCTTTCTTGGCCTACCAGGCAGTTTTATCTTTTTTGGTCGACCACGTTTCTTCACATTGGTCTTTGTGTCTTTGTCAGGTGAAAAGTTGTTCATCTTTTTTGATGGCCTGGCATTGTGTTTCTTGGCAGTGAACTTCTTATTGAGTGACCCTGGTGGTCTGCCTCTTCCTCTTTTTACCTTGGGACCTTCAGCGATGGGATGAATGCGTGGTCTTCCGAGCGGCTTTGACAGTCTCCGCTTGCGTTGTAAACTCAACCTGTGAAGTCTCTCAGATTCTTCCTCAGGCGTGAGCGGGATCTTTCTTGGCCTGCCAGGCATTTTTATCTTCTTTGGTCGACCACGTTTCTTCACCTTGGCCTTTATGACTATGTCGGGAGAAAAGAAGTCTACCTTTTTAGATGTCCTGGCATTGAGTGTCGGCGCTTTCTCGGTAGTGAACTTCTTATTGAGTGACCCTCGTGGTCTGCCGCGTCCACGTTTGGGTGGATGGGTGCTGCCGTTGGGCAGAGGGCTCTCGGTTCCTTCTTTATTCTCAACCTCCATCACGTTGCAGCTTCTCGCTCACAACTTCAGGCGTATCAGTGCCACACTCGTCTGTTTGGTGCTGAGAATCTGAAAACAACAAGATGAGAGGGAGAAAAAGATTTGAGACGAAGATCCAAACATTATTTGAGTTAAGTACTTGATTAGATATCTCATATAGTTTTCCCTCCAAAACCAGAATTAACTATTTTTCTACAATAAACAATTTTTTGCGCAAACATACAACACTGGGGAGGGGGTCTTGCGTACAACTTTAATTATTTTATATTCTTAAAAAAAACCAAAAAAAAAACAAAAAAAAAAAACACTAGTTTAACATAGGTGGAAATGTTCAATAAAATGTAAATAAAAGTAAAATAAGTTTACTGCACAGCCAAACAAATAATGTACAATGAAAGGAAAAAAGCAAATATGAACCTATTTATTGAAATCTCAAATAAATTAATATAAAACAGACTTCATCGATCTTTATTTACTATGTACATATATTATCTTTAATATATACACTTAGAACTATTGTGTTTAATTATATAACCATTCAAAAACTTCACTGAATCCATTTATATAGTTCATTCACAATGGATATAATTATGTTAAACTATTAGGGTATTGATATTATAGTTTTAAAAAATCATTTGTAAAAAAAAAAAAAAAAAAATCATAAAAAACAAATATGGAAATAAATTAAATTTACGCAACTGAATTAAATGCTGTTTTTGGCTAAGAAAGAAAGCACTAAATCCATACCATAATATTTCATATTTAAACCAATATTTAAATAAAAATGCACTCACTAAAAAACATTTTCCTAAAAATGGAGGGGATATGAGGTGCATTGGTGTTTTTTTAAATAATTTTGTGAGCAGTTTATTTTAAAACAGATCGAATCGACTGAAGCGCTGTTTGCAGACTCAAGACAATAGAAAAACCCATCTCAGTATTGACAACAGAAAACGAATAGACATTATTTGAATTAAGCGCTTGAATTGTCACTTCATATTGTTTTCCCTCCAAAACCAGAATTTTACTATTTTCCACAAAAACAGTTTTTGTTCAAACGTACAACAATGAGCAAATAATTATAATAATTTTACATAGGTGGAAATGTTAAATAAAATGTAAATAAAACTTAAGTTTACTGCAGACAACGAAAAATGAATAAATTAATATGAAACAGACTAGGTGAAACAAAATTCATTATTTACAATATATTATTTTATATAATTTTTTTGGCACTTAGGACTATTGTGTTAATTACATAATATTAACTATTCAACAACTTCACTGAATCTATTTATATAGTTCATTAACAACTGATAAAATTATGCTAAGGGTATTAATATTATAGTTTATAGATGATAAAAATCGTTAAAAAATAACAGTAGTAAAAAATACGGAAGTAATATAAAATTACTTAACTGAATTAAATGCTGCTTTTGGCTAAGAAAGCGCTAAATCTGTACATTATTTATATACACACAAACAAATATTTAAATATAAAAATGCACTCACTAAAAACCATTTTCCTAAGAATGGAGGGGATATGAGTTGCAGACTGAAGACAATAGAAAACCCATCTCAGTACTGCCTACAACATCCTTATCACAGCATGAAAAATGCATGACTGCATCGAGATCTTACATATTACAAAATATTATGTTTAAATTCAAAATTAATTCAAAATATACACGATTTCAGGCAGTATAACAGGCATAAAAGAGCAGTGAAGCCCGCGAGCTTATGTAGCTCCAGATAAAATGTGAGGCACTGGCGATTTTTGTTAGCTGCCTGCTAACCCGACTAAGACAACTTTTCAATGGAAAAAGAGTCTACTTTCATTCGCTCGATAATAAAAATAATTTAAAAAAAAGGTGGCAAATATTCGAAACACAACGCACCTTACTCGCACCTTAAGCGCTTTCACAACCGCAGAGATGATGGACAGTGGCGCCTGGGCGGGCGACTGTGATTATTTGAAAGGCAATGCCAGTTCTCCCTCGTCTCTCGCTCGCTGTCCGCGGTTCGTGGCACTGCGCCGCCTGCTGTGGTGGAGTCTGAAAACGCGAACGTGAGGAATGAATGTATCGGTAAAATTAAATAAAACAAAGCAGTTATGTGTGTGTGTGTGTAAATGTAATGTGAAAGAGTCAGATCACGTAAGCTGTATTACTGTATAGCTGAAGAACACACGAGTACAAAAATTCCAGTTATGAGTTCTTGAATAGGAATTTGCAAATTCTAAAAAGTGTAAAAATGGAAAAGTCATTAAAATTCCTTTGAGCATTTTATTTTCTTAATTTAAAGACCATATGGCATTTCTTTAATAACACATAAAATGCCCCTATTGTCTGTCAGATACAACTTAGATGGCCTGAGATATCACATCTGTCTCAGCACACAGTTCAACAAAAAAGAAAAAGAAAAAAAAAAAAACACACACACATTGCCCGCCCTTTTTAGCCAATCAGAGACGCGTTCTGCTTTTTAATCATTTGCCGCGTTTCGGTTTGCTAACATCCGATTTGCTGAGATCTTGGGGTGGGATCTCGGAGAGAGGACCTTTGGTTGAAAGAGAAAGAACAACTATGGAAGCATGTGTGTAGCAAAATTCAATTTGCAATGTAATATGCAAAATGGTAATGCAATATGTAAAATGGCAATTTATTTCTGTATTTAAATTTACATTTTCTCATACATATGTGCAACATTTAGTGCAAAATGAAAATGAAAATTCAGTTATATAATTTAAATTTGCCATTTTCTACACTAGTTTTAATATGCATATTAAAAACATATTTTAAACCTTTATAAGTTGCAAAATTAAAAAGAAAATGTATTACCCAAATTGATTAGATATGTTTAACATGTCCAAGCAAAAACTGTAGCAAAATTATCATTTAAATGCTGTTTTTCCTAAATGCATTTAGACTTAGGGGTAGGACACTTGGGATTGCATTTTCATCGTGATACCGCGTGATAATTGTAGCAAAATGCAATGAGAGTTTAAAAATGCATTCTGAGCCAAAGGTGCAGCCAAAGGGTAGCAAAATAGTGATTTAAATTTCTTTTATTTTTCTTAAATGCATTGACACTTACATATATGACGTTTCAATTGCATTTTCATTAAATACCCCGCGATGAATATAGTTTAAGTCAGGGGTGTCAAACTCAGTTCCTGGAGGGCCGGAGCCCTGCAGAGTTTAGATGCAACCCTAATTAAACACACCTGATCCAGCTAATCAAATCCTTCAGACTTATTTGAAAACTACATGGTTTGTGTGTTGGAGCAGGGTTGGAGCTAAACTCTGCAGGGCTGCGGCCCTCCAGGAACTGAGTTTGATACCCCTGGTTTAAGTCATTGTGGATTTGAAAATGCATTCCGAGCCGAGCACGACCCTTAGCTGTCAATCATTACATCAAGGGAGGGCTCGGCAACAGGACGCACGATAGGTCAATATTCACCGTTAACCAAACGCTTTTCACCTGCTTGAACATCTCTCACCGTTTACACTCGGATTGATGAACATAAGCAGACAGTGCTATTCTACACTTATTTACCTATTTGCCACCTTACACAGAGCAATATATTGCTCACACAATTAAAAAAAATAAATAAATATATATATATATATATATATGGTTAGCATGATTATGGTTATATATGGCAACTGTTGAGGGACCGAGACACAGCTTTTAGGTCTGGAAACATGGAATTATACAGCGTTGCCAGATCCAACTTAAAGAAAGGCATCAAGAAAGCAAAAGCAGCTTACAGAAGAAGGATAGAGGGACATTTCAGCGAGGGGGACTCCCGGCGTGTCTGCCAGGGCATTAAGTACCTCACAAACCTGAAGGGCCCTAAAGATCTGACCAGCAGCATCAGCAGTAATCTGGCTGAGGAGCTCAATTATTTTTTTGCACGTTTTGAGCAAACAGAGGCAGAGACCGGGCTCACACCAGCACCACCTACAGACAACCTGACACTCACTGTGAGTAAGAAGGACGTCAGAAGAGTGTTCTGGAGTGTGAATCCCAGGAAAGCTGCGGGACTCGATGGTATTCCAGGTTGAGTACTGAGGGACTGCGCGGACCAGTTGACTGAGGTTTTTACCTCCATCTTCAACCTCTCTCTGTCCACCTGCACTGTCCACAAATGCTTCAAATCTTCCATCATTGTGCCTATCCCTAAAAAATCACCTGTCAGTAGCCTCAGTGACTACAGACCTGTAGCTCTTATCTCCACTGTCATGAAATGCTTTGAAAGGTTGGTGTTAAAGCACATTAAGTCCTCGCTCCCCCTCGGTCTGGACCAGCACCAGTTTGCATATAGAGCCAACAGGACAACTGGAGATGCTATAAACACATTCTGTGTTAACACATCTGGAACAACCAAGCTCTTATGCAAGAATGCAGTTTTTGGATTTTAGTTCTGAATTCAATTCCATCATCACTGGAAGAATGGTGACTAAACTTCACAGTCTGAGTGTCGGTTACTGCACTTGTAGATGGATCAAGGACTTCTTAACAGAGTGCCCCCAGTCAGTCAGGATGGGGTTCCATCATTCCTCAGAACTGGCACTTAGCACTGGGGTTCCCCAGGGCTGCGTTTTAAGCCCCCTGCTGTACACCTTATACACCCATGACTGCACACCAATCCATGACAGCGGTATTTTTATTAAGTTTGCAGATGATACTACTGTGGTGGGATTGATACATAACAACGATGAGTCTGCTTACAGAGATGAGATCCAAAAACTCACTGCTTGGTGCTCGGATAACAACTTGATACTCAACTCCTCAAAAACAAAGGAGTTGGTGATAGATTTTAGAAGGAAAAGGGAAGAGCATGCCCCTATTTATATCAAAGGGGAAATTGTGGAGAAGGTCAGTGATTTTAAATTCTTGGGAACATACATCTCTCAGGATCTCACATGGTCTGCCAACACCAAAAAAAGCACAACAGAGAATGTACTTCTTGAGGTCACTGAGGAGAGTCAACTTGTCACAGGAACTGCTACTGTCCTTTTATAAATGCTCCGTGGAGAGTATTATTACTTACAACATCTTGGTGTGGTTTAAAAGCTGCACTATGACTGATAAGAATGCTCTGGAGCGAGTGAGGCAGTCAGTGCAGAACATTATAAGAACACAGCTTCCCTCACTGACCGACATATATAGAGCCAGATGTTTGTGTCGCGTGGCACACATAATTCAAGACTGTTCTCATCCAGGAAACATCCTGTTCACTTTGCTGCCTTCTAGGAGGCGTTACAGGGTTATTCAGGCCCGCACCTCCAGGCTTAAGAACAGTTTTTATCCAAGTGCAATTAGAGAACTAAATGCATAAATTACACAAGGACTTTTTCAAACACTATGGAGCTGTCCAATACTTTTACATATATATATTTACATATTACATATATACAGTCTTCTGTGGTGCATTGTTTGATGTATTTATAAATCTTTCTGTTGTATGTTTAACACAAGGAGTTGCAATTGAATTTCATTGTACAATCGTGCAATGACAAAGTATTCATTCATTCATTATATATATATATATATATATATATATATATATATATATATATATATATATATATATATATATATACACTTTTTAGTTTATAATAGTAACTATTACTGTTACACATTTAAGTGTAACAGTAGTAAACTTTGAGTAAATAACTATTGGACATCTTTCTCTTGTATTGCAAACAAGTAAACGCAACATCATACAGTGCACTATGTTTAGGCTATATATGGGTATGCACTGAAAAGAAATATGGAGTATATGTTCAATGAAAACATGAGCCAGTATCCAAAATATTTATATAAGTAGACATACAAGAATACTACCAGTACACTGATAGTAACTTAGAAAATACACTTGAACTAAAAGTATACTTAGAGAATACTAATAAAGAATACTTACCTCTCTGTGAACTATGCAGTTCACTTAAATTTGATGCCAGAAAGATTAAATCATTATTTTTAAAGGAAGGAAATATTTCTGCATAATAGGATTGAATATAAAGTGAGAGACAACTTTAAATGCATTAAGCATTTTAAAGGAAAAAAGTACATAGGCAATAAAAGTATAACATTTTATTCAATAAAAGACAGAGGTACATATAATTTGATTACCTTTGTGTTATCCATTAAAATGTATGATGATGAATAAGGGAATGCAAATTGGTTGATATTCTATCAAATAACATGACTAAGTCCATCCAGCACATCATAGAGTAGAAAAGCACACTGGATATTCAAGATACGTAAAGTGAAAATAACTAGTCTACTGTCTCTGATGGGTGCTTAACTTCCCTATTATAGTGAGATTTTATCGAGAGCTGGGAAACGTCCATCAAGCCCAGAATAAAGAAAAACATGAGGTTGTAGACATTAATAGTCCTCATCTCACTCAGAAACTCTTTTTTATATGATTTCTTCAGCATTTTTATATTCCGATCTTTCCAAACACCATTTGCAATTGTAGATTTTCTCTGCCTTATCCATTAAAACAAAACATTGAGGCCTCCCTCTCTTTCGTGGAGGACAATTGGCGACATCAAGGCTGATTTTGACGCTAGCTAGTTTGTCTCTGCCACTTTGCGAACCAGATTTAGCGCCATATTTCCATGGTCTTCCTCCTCCCCTTTTTACCTTGGGACCTTCAATGATGGGATTTATGCTTGGTCCTCCAAGGGGCTTTGACTGTCTCCACTTGTATCCTTAGTGGAACCTGCGGGCCGACCCCTCTTTTTCTTCACCGAGCCCGCCGGCCTCCCTCTCTTTCGTGGAGGGCCGCTGGCGGCATCAAGGCTGATTTCAACGCCAGCTTGTTTGTCTCCGCCACTTTGCGAACTGGATTTAGCGCCGTGCTTGCGTGGTCTTCCTCTTCCTCTTTTTACCTTGGGACCTTCAGCGATGGGATGAATGCGTGGTCTTCCGAGCGGCTTTGACAGTCTCCGCTTGCGTTGTAAACTCAACCTGTGAAGTCTCTCTGATTCTTCCTCAGGCGTGAGCGGGATCTTTCTTGGCCTACCAGGCAGTTTTATCTTTTTTGGTCGACCACGTTTCTTCACATTGGTCTTTGTGTCTTTGTCAGGTGAAAAGTTGTTCATCTTTTTTGATGGCCTGGCATTGTGTTTCTTGGCAGTGAACTTCTTATTGAGTGACCCTGGTGGTCTGCCTCTTCCTCTTTTTACCTTGGGACCTTCAGCGATGGGATGAATGCGTGGTCTTCCGAGCGGCTTTGACAGTCTCCGCTTGCGTTGTAAACTCAACCTGTGAAGTCTCTCAGATTCTTCCTCAGGCGTGAGCGGGATCTTTCTTGGCCTGCCAGGCATTTTTATCTTCTTTGGTCGACCACGTTTCTTCACCTTGGCCTTTATGACTATGTCGGGAGAAAAGAAGTCTACCTTTTTAGATGTCCTGGCATTGAGTGTCGGCGCTTTCTCGGTAGTGAACTTCTTATTGAGTGACCCTCGTGGTCTGCCGCGTCCACGTTTGGGTGGATGGGTGCTGCCGTTGGGCAGAGGGCTCTCGGTTCCTTCTTTATTCTCAACCTCCATCACGTTGCAGCTTCTCGCTCACAACTTCAGGCGTATCAGTGCCACACTCGTCTGTTTGGTGCTGAGAATCTGAAAACAACAAGATGAGAGGGAGAAAAAGATTTGAGACGAAGATCCAAACATTATTTGAGTTAAGTACTTGATTAGATATCTCATATAGTTTTCCCTCCAAAACCAGAATTAACTATTTTTCTACAATAAACAATTTTTTGCGCAAACATACAACACTGGGGAGGGGGTCTTGCGTACAACTTTAATTATTTTATATTCTTAAAAAAAACCAAAAAAAAAACAAAAAAAAAAAACACTAGTTTAACATAGGTGGAAATGTTCAATAAAATGTAAATAAAAGTAAAATAAGTTTACTGCACAGCCAAACAAATAATGTACAATGAAAGGAAAAAAGCAAATATGAACCTATTTATTGAAATCTCAAATAAATTAATATAAAACAGACTTCATCGATCTTTATTTACTATGTACATATATTATCTTTAATATATACACTTAGAACTATTGTGTTTAATTATATAACCATTCAAAAACTTCACTGAATCCATTTATATAGTTCATTCACAATGGATATAATTATGTTAAACTATTAGGGTATTGATATTATAGTTTTAAAAAATCATTTGTAAAAAAAAAAAAAAAAAAATCATAAAAAACAAATATGGAAATAAATTAAATTTACGCAACTGAATTAAATGCTGTTTTTGGCTAAGAAAGAAAGCACTAAATCCATACCATAATATTTCATATTTAAACCAATATTTAAATAAAAATGCACTCACTAAAAAACATTTTCCTAAAAATGGAGGGGATATGAGGTGCATTGGTGTTTTTTTAAATAATTTTGTGAGCAGTTTATTTTAAAACAGATCGAATCGACTGAAGCGCTGTTTGCAGACTCAAGACAATAGAAAAACCCATCTCAGTATTGACAACAGAAAACGAATAGACATTATTTGAATTAAGCGCTTGAATTGTCACTTCATATTGTTTTCCCTCCAAAACCAGAATTTTACTATTTTCCACAAAAACAGTTTTTGTTCAAACGTACAACAATGAGCAAATAATTATAATAATTTTACATAGGTGGAAATGTTAAATAAAATGTAAATAAAACTTAAGTTTACTGCAGACAACGAAAAATGAATAAATTAATATGAAACAGACTAGGTGAAACAAAATTCATTATTTACAATATATTATTTTATATAATTTTTTTGGCACTTAGGACTATTGTGTTAATTACATAATATTAACTATTCAACAACTTCACTGAATCTATTTATATAGTTCATTAACAACTGATAAAATTATGCTAAGGGTATTAATATTATAGTTTATAGATGATAAAAATCGTTAAAAAATAACAGTAGTAAAAAATACGGAAGTAATATAAAATTACTTAACTGAATTAAATGCTGCTTTTGGCTAAGAAAGCGCTAAATCTGTACATTATTTATATACACACAAACAAATATTTAAATATAAAAATGCACTCACTAAAAACCATTTTCCTAAGAATGGAGGGGATATGAGTTGCAGACTGAAGACAATAGAAAACCCATCTCAGTACTGCCTACAACATCCTTATCACAGCATGAAAAATGCATGACTGCATCGAGATCTTACATATTACAAAATATTATGTTTAAATTCAAAATTAATTCAAAATATACACGATTTCAGGCAGTATAACAGGCATAAAAGAGCAGTGAAGCCCGCGAGCTTATGTAGCTCCAGATAAAATGTGAGGCACTGGCGATTTTTGTTAGCTGCCTGCTAACCCGACTAAGACAACTTTTCAATGGAAAAAGAGTCTACTTTCATTCGCTCGATAATAAAAATAATTTAAAAAAAAGGTGGCAAATATTCGAAACACAACGCACCTTACTCGCACCTTAAGCGCTTTCACAACCGCAGAGATGATGGACAGTGGCGCCTGGGCGGGCGACTGTGATTATTTGAAAGGCAATGCCAGTTCTCCCTCGTCTCTCGCTCGCTGTCCGCGGTTCGTGGCACTGCGCCGCCTGCTGTGGTGGAGTCTGAAAACGCGAACGTGAGGAATTATCGGTAAAATTAAATAAAGAAAGAGTTATGTGTGAACGTAATGTGATAGAGTCAAATCACGTAAGCTGTATTACTGTATAGCCGAAGAAAACGTGCACAATCATTCCAGTTATGAGCTGCTGAAAAGAAATATACAAATTCTAAAAAGTGAAAAAAAAATGGAAAAAGGTTCTTTGAGCTTTTTTATTTAAAGACCTATGGCATTTCTTTAATAACACACATAAAATGCCAAATCCTTCCTCTGTATCATTCCGTGTATCATCCGATCATTCAGTTATGAACCAAAAATTAAATATTTGCATTCCGTGGAGGATTACAATGGAAAACTAGATTTTGGCTCGACGTCTCTTATTTTGTTTGTGGTTTACAAATCGGTTTATGACTTCGATATTTAATTTCATGTGGGTGGCACTGAAACGTCCCTTTCATTTGATTGGTCAAACAGCCACCAATATTCCTTTGATCTTTTCACATATAAGCAGTCATTGTACTATAAAAACATCCTGCAAATTTCATAGCTCAAAACTTTCTCGTTAGTCTAAAAATAGCTTAGGCCTATATTGAAGCCAGTCTGTTATTTTTCGCTTCCAAAACTGTATCAGAGAGATGCTTCTTCGCCTTTTCTCGTAAAGCTCCTGAGACATAATTAAAATTCTTAAAAAATCATGATAATAATATTTATTTATTCAATTGAGCATATGCACGATTACTTCCTGGTTTTAGATAAGCCAGCTCAGTCATTTCCGGTCAACTGTACTGTGCCATAAGGGGAGCGCCATTTGGTTTCTCTACATAATCCATTCACAATTTGGAGAAACGTTTTGTTTGTCTAAGAGGACCAAACGTCCACGTATACTGTTTCAGGAATGACAAACACGAATGTTAAATTTACGCGAGTGAATCTGTTAAATCATGCCGCGAGTCATTGCTATGATTGACAGTGGCAACGGAATGAATCATCTGACGAACCGATGTCAAAACAGAGCTGTGCATTAAGTGATTCAGACTAACAAAACTACAGCAGCAGCAAGTCTGTGTTGGATAAAACTTAAACGATGTAGTTATTAAAATTAAATTAAACATTTCAAAATATTGAATGCATTATTTAATTGTTATATCAACTTATTTAATTTGTATTTGACTATAGGTATAATTCAGCATTAGGCTATAGGCTGTTGTCTGGCCTTATTTATTTCTTTCTTTAAATGACAAATGACTGTGACTTCCTGCACTTGCTTATATACTATAGGAATTTATTTTATAATAAATCAAAAGATGTGAAAAAACTAGGGAGTTGAAATGGCAGCCAAAGTGATGGCAGCTGCAGCCAATGAGTGATCGTCTATTGCCATCTCCTGGTTATATAACGGTAATATCATTTTCCTCTTAAAAAGTTTTTATTTTTCACCGAGACACGTTTTTAGCATATTTCATGTCGTCTTCATGAATGAAAAGTGAAACTTTAATAATGGGGATTTCACTGCACAGAGTTGAGAAATAATAAAGGCTTTAAAATTTTATAAGATTTTAAAAATGTGTTCATGGCTAAGGTAAGATATTGATTATCGAGAATACCATTACGACGTCATTTAAGAGATTAGCCTAACTGCCTAAACAGTTAGGATAGTGTTTATTTGTCAGCATTTAAATATACAATTAACGTGTCTGGGTCAGGTGTGCCTCACATGTCCTGAAAAGTGAAGCTGCGGGCTCTTTGATCGCCCCCTGGTGGCTGGCTGCAGTACAGGTCATAAACCCCACCCTCTCCATGTAAAAGAATGGGACATGAGTCAAAATAATAAAATAAATTACACTTCCAATACAATTTTCCGAAATATGGTTTTGGTCATTTAAGGTAGTTGTTGTCATGCTGATATATGTTCAATTTTTCATTTTTGTGATAAGTTTGATTTTAGCTAGTAATTTGATGCTATAAAAACGGGGCGTGTCGTTATGGTTGATTGGGTCTGCGGGAGTTTGGGCGGGAGTTTGATTCCACGGCTCCACCTCACGACACTACTGCACAGACTCTGGCTCCAAACGATTCTCTACTGCGCAGACTTGGGCTCCAAATGACCTCATTTTCTCAAGATGGCGACGGCCATACTGAGATGAATTGGCTTCAGTTTCCTATAGTGTAAGGAAGTGGAGATGCGTCGTCCATCTTTTTTTACAGTCTATGGTTTGGGTACTTTCCTGAGATTACCAGACTCTGCATATAAAATTATGTTCTTTAATAACATGAAACTGTATGTTAATGCAGCTGTCATTATTTACAGTGTTGCAATTATTTTGTTTCTCAGTTTCTGATAAGAATGAGGCAGGAGATGTTTCTGTGAGAGTCTCTACCTAAATATAGCACATATAAAATGAGCTTCATCGGAAGATTACGAGCTGGCTTATCTTTATCTGGAAGTTCTAAATAGCGCTCCGTGCATATGGTCAATTATTCACCTTTTTCTTCAACGCAGAAGTAAGCTTATGGGTGAGACTTCCGGGTCATTATCCACTATAGGTAAATAACGAGAAGAATAACAATGTGCAGTAAACGGTAAAACTGTTTGCACTACAAACCAGTTTGTTCACAATTAAGATAATACATTAAAATAATATGGTAAGACACCGATTTTCAATATCAAGCAGCAAAATGAACTGAACTGTACTGTTTGAACTGTACAGCTAAAAATAGCTGGATGCAGATGAGACCGGAAGCTAGACCCATAGAATTTACAAATGGCCACACCCATTTTTACAGCAAGAAAAAGGTGGATACAACCGTTCTTTCTGGTTCTGGAATCTGATTGGCCAAGAGGAGTGCGATATTGGAACTTCACCATTGTATCACTCTGCTTGCAGTATTTCTCACAGTGAGTGTCATAGCAGATGGCCAAATCCACTACAATTTTATAAATAATACTGTTTTTGTGTCACGGAATGTAGTTTTTTATGCAAGAATGTACTTGAGACTTCAAATATGTGGTTTGTTAATAAAGATAACGTCTATTTAAAAATTTGCTTCAACTTTTTCGGAGATGTGAGCTCCAGAGTGTCAGCGGCCATTCAGTGCTCATGAACCCGCCGAAAACAGATCTTCTGGAATTTGCCGCTGGCTCTGATGTCTCTATAGTGGTTAAACATGGGATTTGCTTCGGGTAAATCTAACATGTAGTCTTTGTTCTCATTAATCTATTATTTGTTCCAGAGCAAATTCTTTTGGCTGAGGGCAAAATCTCATGTTATTTTGTTTAACCTCAGTGCTGTATCAAAGTGCTGCCTTTGTACTTTTGACTGAATTGCCTAGCAACTTTTATGATGGCCGTTGTTGTTGTTCATTTGTGTTGTGTGTTCGTGATGGTGATTTTAGTTACATTGTTCCACCATTAGAGGAGAAGTCATGGGAGTAACCAGATTGGTAGGCGAGCCAAAACAGAGAGGCGTTTTCGACCATGTTACCTGATTGGCTGACGTCATAGTGACAGGTAGGTTTAGGGGTGGGGTCAAGTAACGGGGATCATTTTCATTGCATGATTTAGAAACACCCAGCAGTTTGAAAACACCCAAAAAGTCAGAAATACCCACTTTTGCTCTTTAGAGACTTCAATCTTGTGAGCAGCAGTAAAGACTTTTAAACTGAAAGAGACTGAAACAGGGTTGTAAACAAGGAAGTTTTTTTACTTCAACAACACCTTGTAAGATGCAGCTGTAGCAAATTAGCTCAAAGGGGGAATATTAATAATTGATCATAACTCTTTATAATTAATTATAATATTTGTATAAGTTAATAGAATTAGCTTGATAAAGCAGAATTTACAGTACAATCAATTGACCAGGTCATCTAGCCAACACTCAGTATTAATTATTTATGAATTCAAAGAAATCTTAATTTCCAAGGTAAGAGAAATACCCTTTTTAAGGTACAGTACTACTCAGAGCATGTAACAAGATCAAAATCATTTAATTGTCTTTGTTGCAAGCAGGGAATCAGAAACAAATACTCATATGTATTGTGCACAAAGTTTTATTAATTAAATCACAAACACATAACTAGATTAAACAAACACATATATATACACACACACAAAAAAATCCCACATACATGGTACATGGGAAGGGTAAGTGAAACTGGATGAATGAAATCGGACAGAAACAGGGGAAATGAGGCTGAGCTGACCATCTGAAAGAACCATCAGTCATTAATTCAAAGCACAGTATACAATAGCTTACAACAAACCTCTGTGTGGTGAAAGGAACGATACTTGCATTTGACTTGGCTGTGAATCGAGAGTCTCATGAAGCCTCTGAAGAAGGTCTGAATGGTTCCATTCGATGGCTGAAGTTGCAATCTCTTGAAAATCTGAGGTTGTTTTTGACTCTGTTGTGGTAAAGAGAGTCCTCTCTCCTAAGCACATGGCTGGGTGTAAAATGGGGCCTGCTGGCCCTGTGGGCTGCAGTGGAACTGCAGGCCGCAATCCAGAGATGGAGATGCAGAGACTGCCGGGAGCGGGGAGAGAGAAATGTCTGAGCGAGGGCATTTCCATGATGGTGAATTCCAGGGTTGAGTGCGGACGAACTCCAGTGGTATTAGTCTGACTCTTTGTGGTCAAGAGCCAACTCCCCAGGCAAGGGAGATCGCACACGGCTCTATATGTTGGGGCCTGCCGGGCGCGCCCGCACCGGCTCAGGCTCTCTGTGAGTCGCTCCACACGAGCAGCAATCGGAAGATTTAGCAGAAGACAAGGCGGACCTGTGTGTGAGCCCTTTAAAGTAAGCGAAGCGTCCCACCTCTCAGGATGGGCTTGACCAATGAGAAAGACTGAATTTCCAAGCGGGAGTCTCGAAATATTGGGGGGTTTGGTTCATGGTTCGAATGGCTCTGGCAGTCTATACTTTGATTAAATTACAAACAAACGTGGCATTCAATGAGGAGGTGGTGTACACCAAAGTGTGCATCATCAAATGAGCATTAATTTGGTAGAAGACACGATATAGGTGGGGTTACATTAGCTAGTATTTCATTCATAAAGCATGCATACAACAAAATACAACGCAAGAGACACTATACAAGACAGTTAAAATCATACAATGTCCTGGGATGCATGTTTATTCATAGAAAGGTTTGTCTATGAGTAAAAGGAGGAAAGTTCTGTTTTTATAGGCACTGCATGAGTTTCAGAAGGGTCTGTTCTTACTGCACTTTGCATCTCACATACGTTTGAGCAATAAAACAGTCTTATCAGATGGTTTCCCTGGTAGCTGAGCCCTTTAGGGTGCTCTTTTGGGGGAAGGGTCCATAGACCCTCATAGAATGTTTGTTGAATGAGAGGGTTTGCTGGATTATTCATTAAATATAATGAATAAATGTGTGTCTGATTGGTCCAAATGCTACATAGCCAAGAAATGCATTTAGCAGCGCTGTCATCAGAAATGACCCTTGACAGATAAAAGGATAGTATGACAAAGATATCGCTTTCCTCAGCGGACATTCAAACTAATGTTTTATTGTGAATATTAGATTGAGTTGAAGAATGAATGCTGTATCATATGCAGGTAATTACACTCCCTCAGTCAACCTCTCTCTCATAATACTTGACTCTACATAATACAGTGAGCTTTTAATACAGTAATACAATGAGCTTTTAATGAAGCAACTCACCGTTTCTTTGTTACTAGTAGGGTTGGGCGATGTCTACAAAATTGGCATTGGACAATGTCTACAGTGAAACATCGCAATGGACGATGACATCGGGGGGCGGGGGGTTAGGGGATGTGCCTGAAGCATAAATCCATATTCAAAAAGTCACGGAAAACAAATAGCGATTGCTAACGGTTGCCTGTTACATTACAGTACATACATTACCACATAAACAGGAGTAAGGAGAGATAACTGAGGATGATGGCGAATGATTTGCAGGTCCTGAGCACCACTGACAAACATCTAATCTTGTAAAATGTGTGGGAAGTACTGCCACTCCATAGTATGAACAGAGTATGTGCGATCGCGAATCTCGAAAGTAAAAGTGAAACTAAAAAGTGATTGTGCATTCAAAAGCAGTTTCAATACCAGGCATAATAGCGGCTCCCTGATGCCTGCAATTTATATACAGTTTAATTACACAATGATATAACTGCGAGAGAAAGTAGGCTATTAAATATATATATATATATATATATATTTTCCTCCTATCTCGTATTTATTCCCTTTAGGGGTTCTGTATACACTTCATTTTCTTTCCGAACACAGTATTGGGAGGCGGCCGGATGCGGCGGATTGCGGGGGGTATGGGGGGTATTGGGGGGGGGGGTCACGATGCCGGCTCAACATCGTGAAGTCTATCAGCCATCGGCTGAGTAGTCCTGCACTAAAGAGGACTTTTAAAGACACTCCGTTGTTGTTTCTTATGTATTTAAACACTAGTGCCGAACTGTTGTATAACATAATGATATATGATAAATGCAGTATCACACTCATAGCCGTGCGATATGGCTGTATATCAGCACACTGTGATTATGCAGAGTAAATCGGGGTTTTCAAAGTCAAAGACAGTAGACTACACAATGGTGCCTCCCCCACACCATAATTTTCATTCATTTTAAATAGGAAAAAACACTTTATGAATTAACGCAGTAGGCTACAGAAGATGTGGCTGTTTGACCAATCAAATGGGGTCAATCAAAGGGGTGTTTTAGCGCCACTCACATGAAATGAAATATTGAAGCCATAAACCGATTTGTAAACCACAAACAAAATAAGAGCTGTCGAGCCAAATTCTCATTTTCTGTTTGTTAAAAACGAGTCATCTTTCCAATTCTCGAGTGTATTCCTCCACGGAACACGGAGTGTGTAATCATTTTTGAGCTTATGTTCTTAGATAACTTATATTGGTAAGTCTCTGGCTCTGCAAATATGTATAGCTTAATGTACCTGAATTAGAGTTTAGATTTATTATTTATATTATTCAAGTATGTTTTTTAAACTAAAAGTGAGATACTGTTAGTTTACTTTTTATGAACTTATTGGAGAGAGGCTACCTAACAAAATTATTTGTTTACTTAAGCATATCAATTGCTTGCTTGCTTGCTTACTTATTTAATATCAATCAATAAATTAAGTAGGCTACTACAAGTATAGGCCAAATATACAGAAAACGTATGTTTGGCCCATAGGCCTACTTGTAGCCTACATTGGGCCAGATTTATAAACAGCTTGCGCCATCACAAACCGTCTTTTGGCATTAAAATAGTACTGTCAGGATTTACTAAAGACGCATAGTGAAGAATTAGCGCTGAAAAGGCATGGACACAGTTATTTTGGCACCTGACCTTATTGAGTATGCATTTGTAAGAGTTTCCCGTTCAGACACAAAATTTATGGGCTATTAAAATGAATCACGCAACGCGATTTACTAACGTTTGCGCTCGTCAAATTACTGGTAGGCCTATTTGCGCCATTATTTAATGCCCAAAAAAAGCATGTCTTAAAGCAGGAGCTAATTTGCGCTGCTCTTGGTAGATTGCGTCATTATTAGATTGGTCATTATGGAAATGATCTGGCTGCGTCTGTGTTCTTTAATGTGCGCACTGTCAGTAAATCACACACAGAATTTTCCCCTCCCATTGGTGCTTTTATGGAATTGCACTCTAATGCTAATTTGCCCTGTTTAGTAAATATGGCCCTTAATCTGTTGATTGAGAAGTAATTAAAAAAGTGTAATTAAGAATTGTAAGTATACTACTATCTTGTAAATTTACATTTAAGTTTATTAGTTTTAAAATAAATGACTCAAACAATTATGAAAAAACAAAAAAACTTTACTAAAGATTAATAAAATGTTATTATTATTAATGTTCTTATAAACTTGAACATGTAGCCTAAGTTTACAAGATAGTATGTAAAACATATGCTGGAGTAGCCTACCTCAAAGAAACCAATATGTGTGAAATAATTACCAGTATGTTTAGAATACTTAATTGCTTTCCTTACTAAGTTGATTTTATTAATCTTTAGAAAAGTTTCTAGCATATTTTCCAAGTACACATTATGTAGTAAGTATACTAATATCAGTGCATTAATACTTTTATGTGTACTATTTAAATGCTTAGTTGGTTGACTTTTTAGTTTATAATAGTAAATATTAAGTGTACTTTAAATGTAACAGTAGTAAACTTTGAGTACTATTTGACATCTTTTTCTTGTATTGCAAATAAGTAAATATCATACATATAGTTTGCTATATTTATATATGGGTTTTGCACTTTAAGTATGCACTTAAAAGAAATATGGAAGTATACGTTCAATAAAAATATGAGCCAATATTTTTTGCAAGGGAAGGCCAATATCAGTATACATCTAGGGAATAAAGAATTTACTTAACTCTGTGTGAACTATGCTGTTCACTTAAATTTGATGTCAGAAATATTAAATCATTATTTTAAAGGAAGAAAATATTGCTAAATTGAATAGAAAGTGAGAGACTGTCACGTTTGCTCGGGGGAGCAAGGAGCGAGGAGACGAGGAGTTGAAAACAAAATAGTCTTTAATGAAACAAAATCCTTGGAACACTTGAATCCGGAGACATCTAAAGACATTTAACAGCCGACGCTAGAGACAGGGAAACACAGGGCTTAAAAGGAGGGAGATAAGATAATTAACAAAACACGGCTGGAAATTAATAAACTAATGACGAGAACAAAATGAGAATAGGAAAAACCAAATAAGGGCACGAGAGGAAGGGAACGACAAGACACAGGAAGACAGGAC
Organism: Spinibarbus caldwelli; assembly: GCA_039654775.1. Taxonomy (NCBI): domain Eukaryota; kingdom Metazoa; phylum Chordata; class Actinopteri; order Cypriniformes; family Cyprinidae; genus Spinibarbus; species Spinibarbus caldwelli. Next base: position 9,632,051 of record CM077244.1, on the reverse strand, counting down.
TGACAGAGACAACTTACATGCATTAAGTATTTTAGAAAAAACTAAATCGGCAATAAAACAATAACGTTTAATTCAATAAAATACAAGTATAATTTGATTGCCTTTATTGTATGTTACCCATTAAAATGTATGATGATGAATGAGGGAATGCAAATTGGCTGATATTCTATCAAATAATGTGATTAATTCCATCCAGCACATCATAGAGTAGAAAAGCACACTGGATATTCAAGATACGTAAAGTGAAAATAACTAGTCTCTGATGGGTGCTTAACTTCCCTATTATAGTGAGATTTTATTGAGAGCTGGGAAACGTCCTTCAAATACCAAGTAAAGAAAAATGTGAGGTTGTAGGCATTAATAGTCCTCATCTCACTCAGAAACTCTTTTTTATATGATTTCTTCAGCATTTTATATTCCTATCTTTCCAAACACCATGTGCAATTGTAGATTTTCTCTGCCTTATCCATTAAAACAAGACATTTGGTAAGGAACCAATTGCTTTACGCAAAACATGGGCAAATATTCAAACCACTTCATGCTTGATAATGGCGAGGGGCTTTCAAAATGAAAATACACTCTAGAAAAAAGGCTATTTGGCACCCTGCGCGTTTGTCTGAAGGAGACCATTTAGGAGACCACTTGCTGATTTCAATGCTCAGTCTCATCAGTTCTTTGCATTGTTGTGAAACAGTTTTCTGGTATAGTTTTAAATGAATCCACCGCATACCAGATGGTGGAGGTTGATGTTCTGTATCTGATGTCTCAAAGCACCAGCAGAAAGGAGTGGGACAGTCACTCTTTGCTACTCAGATGCAGGGGACTTTTTGAAGAGATCCTCTGCTTTGTGTATAACTTAATCATAACTGTTTGGTTTCATGGCTCGAGGCGCTGGATAGAACAAAAGACATGAACATATGGTTGAGAGAAAATGTGACGCACATTATATAATACGGTCAAGAATTATCCACAAGTTTGCTTTGATTTTCAGGCCACTGTACAATGTTTTAGATCAGATTTTGTCATTTCAGGTTATGCAAAAATGCTAAATGAATGCATTGGATAAATGATTAAATAAGATCACCATCAAGGATGCATAAGAAAAATATGCTGAAATATGCTCCATATGACACTAAGTACAAACATAATGATATACATATGAATCATGTAATGAATCATACAGCCTACATATTTTACAGATATAGTACCAAACTGTATCTAATTTAAAAAATAACACATATACGTTCTCTTCATGTTCACGCTGTCTCGTGCTGTAAAATATAATTATGTTCTCTGCAGAAAAAGAATAAAGTCACCATGTCTCGTATGAGCCGCTCCGGGGCAACATCCATCACCAAAGCGTTTGGCAATAATGAGCACAAGATGGCAGGCTGGCCCGTAAAATGGTTTCATGGAACAGATTCGCATCGAAGCCTCAGGAGAAATGTATAGGGGTCGTGAACCTAGGCTGGCTTTGGATTGGTCGCTCCGTGTGGTCAGGGCACAAAGTCAGCCAATAGGTTCCATCCCCGACAGCTGCGTCAAAATGGTCTGAAGCTGATATCAGGGATGTCTGGAAATCTGTGGTGCCGTTTCAGGTAACGTGGAGTAGAAGTAACCTAGTGAGTTTCAAACCACAGTCAAACAGTCACTCGTGCTAATGGTGTGCCTGTGATAATCTCAGTCACAACACAAGACGGGTTCAGAGGAAAGACGAACCAGAGGGGAATCTGAATGTGACTCTTCGGAGGGAAATATATGAATTTAATCAGCAGTTACCTAGGATATTGTGTCATTCAAACCATAAAATCATGCCAAAATCAGACTCGTCTGTGTCAAGATATTGCTGAGAGACCATATGTCATGTGTTTTTAATGACTGATGTCATCATATACAGCTGTGTTCCCAAGGACCTCACCTGTGACCTTTGAAGACATCACAGGTTAAGGGTCTCAGGGACAAAGACATACACTGGTTCAAGTTCAAAGTCTTCAGATGAACTCCAAAGCGAGGCTGAAATTCCCGCTTTGGGTCCATCTGCATATAGAGTTACTTGAAAAGTGATTAAAAGAATCTTGGCAAAGTTTTTCCTAAAACTGCATGTCAGAGACAAAGAAGATTTTTTATTGCAGAGTCATGATTACATATACAGAAATAATTAAGGCCACAGATTTATGACACAGATTTTATTATTTTTATGTAATAATAAACAATTCACCATACCTTTTGCTACAGTAAAAATGAAATATATAGAATTAAATATTAATTTCTTAAAAAAACCTTATACTTGGTGAATATATATTTTTTCTCTTCTTCTTCAAATAAATGCTGCTCTTTTTATCAGTTTCCAAAATATTAGACAGCACAGCTGTTTTCTGTTTTCACCCTTGATAATAATAAGAATTCTTACTTTAAATAATAAAAAAGAATAAATAATAATAATAGCAATAATAAGAAATCAAATTTTTAACTGTATTTTTGATCAAATAAATGCAGTCTTGGTGAGCACTTCAAAACATATTTAAGTACTAAGATTAAAAAAATTTTACCGACCCGAAGCTTTTAAATGGTAATGTATATATATACACATATATATATATATATATATATATATATATATATACACACATAGTTAGACAGATAGATAGACAGACAGATAGACATTCACACACACACACACACTACATATTTTATATATACTGCATACTAATCTTGGATGACGACACTTCTTTGCCTTCCTCCTTACCTTTGTCAGATTTGGCAAAAGAAAAAGTAAAAGCATCACTTTCACAATGACGATTTCTTCTCAGAATCGCGTGACGTCTCTAAGTCTCCTGAGGTTGCGACCTGTGGCAAACAGAAGCAAGTTTTAACACATTACACTAATTTTAATCCTCAGGAATTAACAGCAACCCTTAACGAGCACTGAAATTAAGATTTTGCATCAGCGCCATAAACAATTGCGCAGTTAGTTCTGTCCGGCCCCCTGGTGGCAGACACCGAGTACGACACATGAACCGATTGAACCCAAAAACAGATATGCAAACTGTCTCTGCCCTCTCTCTGTCTCTTTCTCTGGCTGCCCTCTTTTTCTGTGAAGCCACAAACACAGAGGCATCGTGTGCATGTGAGCGACACACATAGGTGGTATATCTATAAACGTGTGATGCGTATCACAAACCGCCCGGCCTTTGCACGATAGATTGTACGACAAATGCGGCGCATCGTGGGTCGAAGATGTATAGAAAGCATGCGGTACCAGAAAACAGCAAACACTGCTCTCTCTCTCTCTCTCTCTCTCTTTTTCTTCCTCTCGGTCTCATAGTGCCCCAGTTTTAAGGCTGCCTATCTCTTTCGAAACAAGAGTGGAGAGGGAAACGGCAGACAAAAAGGCAGATTTAGAACGGCATGCAAGTGTTACAAATGTTAAAAAAGCCAAACACGGAAGACTTCCGCAGTCTTTTGTTCACTATCCCTGCTCGTCCCAACCTAATTTACGGCGAAACACGCACTTACATGCACGCTACGCCTCGTATGTTATACACTTAAAGAGTTGTCACGAAAATCCGCTATAGTGTCTCCAGACGTTCGCTTCCTTAGAGCCGTACGGTAAACTAGTTTCCTCCATCCCTGTTTGACTTCTATCTCGCCCTGCGCTCTCCTCTCTTCTTCTCCCTCCTAGTGTGGCGATGATGCTCTGACACTCGTGGCGATCAGAGGCGGCGCAGCTCATGAGATAGGTGCGCTTTGAGCAGCCCACCATTATCTGATGCCGTCCCCTCTTCTCTTCCCTTTCTCTCTGTTTCTCCCTCCCTTCCTCTCATTACTCCTTCCTCCCACCCCAACAGAAACCATGTCTAATCCCCCCCAACATCATAAATCAGTGTCACCTAAACACTAAAGCACCCAACCAGCGCACACCGTGGACGTTCAGACCCAGTGCTGCTCCCTGTCGTCACTGTCCCTGCCTGGGCGTCTCGCTCCGCTTCCTCTAACCAACCCCCCCTCATTTTCTTCTCCTCCTCTCCTGCGTTTTGTCAGTAGAATATCTGCCGTTCTCTCTCTCTTTCTCTCTCTCTCTCTCTCTTTCTTCCCCCCACAGCAATGTCTGGCACTCGAACGCAAGAACAGTCATAACACCTTGTGATTGATCTCAAAGCTTGGAAGGGTGTCTGTGTGTGTGAAATGGAACAGATGAGACAATATGGGATAGATGGGGAGATTGTGAGTTAAAGATCATTTCTGAGAGAGAGAGAGAGAGAGAGAGAGAGAGAGAGAGAACGAGATTCCTCTCCCAGACAACAAAAGCTCGGAGGTGATTACCCTGCAGTAATGAAAAGTGTCACCAGCCATCATGCTGCATTATACCAAACTCCTTCCTTTGATTGAAAGATCTGATCTAATGGCAGGTTGGAATGGCTCAATTAAGCCCGTATGAGAAAACTCTGTGCATGTTAGGCTACACCACTTCAATTCAGACTAGCACGTCATATGATACATTCATATGAGCTAGCAGGTTACATAATAATCTAAAGACTCTTTAATAATATACTGTGGGGAGCGAAAATCTAAGAACAAGCTGGATGTATGGGATTTAAACATGGAAATAAGTAGGAGGTTTATTTAAAAAAATAAATAATAAAAACTAAGACAAGTTATGACCTAAAATTAGTAAATAAAGACTTTTAATATTTTGTACTATTTCTAGGTCATTAATCAAAAAAGTACATTTGTAACACTGATCATGTAATAATAATAATAATAATATAAAAAGATTAAGCTATCACATTAAAAGGAAGTAAAAATGAGGAGAAATAAATAAATAAATAAATAATGTATTAATTCCTTATGGAAATCATTTAAGATTATGTACTATTTCTTGGTCATTAAATAAAAAAAAATACATTTTAAAAAAAAATACACTGTTCATGTGACTCTTTTGTTCAAAATACTTTTGTCTTTTTATGATATGATAATAAAAATAATATTATATAATAATAATAATAATAATAATAATAATAATAATAATAATAATAGTAGTAAAAGAAAATGATCAAATTGTTGATTTAAAAGGAAGTAAAAATGAGGCAAAAATAAATAATGTTTATAATTAAAAAAATTATTATTATTGCTTGAAACTTATTGTTTTCTAATTAGTTTTTATTGTTGTTTTCATGTAATTATTTTTGCATTCTGACATATAAAACACTTATTAAGCACTGTTATCTATGATATACATGTAAATAAAATTGTGTAAAATATTATATTATATTATATTATATTATATTATATTATATTATAATATATTATATCATTTTCGGTATATAAAAGTAAAAAGATTTCACAGAAGAAGGTCTATAACACCTTGAGAAAGCTATACGTCGATTCCAATTCATCTTAATGGCAAATGCTCAGCTGCCGTTTGATCCCCAGAAGTACGTGAAGCTGCCATCTTTGTCTCATGGATATTAAGCTCCAGAAACAATTGTCACGTGACTGTCAAAGGCAGCAGAAAATCTACAACAATATAAATGAAATACTTGTGACTTATATTGTATATTTTTATTTCGAATACACAGATTCTTATGAATGCCCTCTACAGAGAAAGATGCTTTTTCTACCCAGATGGTGTAGTTACGACATCTACCAGCAGGTGCTAACTCTGTGATGCTAACCAGTCAACTCATCGCACGTCAATTTTCACCGTAAATCCACAGCGAGTATATAATCTCCGTCAGCCTGTGCACGATAAATATTCATGATCCACATTGTGAATTCACCAAACACACAGTGATGATGGAGCTGAATAAACAAACAAAGAAGTTACACAACCAATCAGGGCCGTATTGAAAATGGAAACAAACAATTAGACGGATAAATCAAAATATAACGAGCCAAAACACCAGAGACAGACAAAGAGTTTTGAAGAACAGTCAAGTGAGCAAGAATCAGGCAACACGGTTAGCGCAGAATACCATGACGTACTTATGCCGTGAAATATGGATGGGGATCAAGGTGGAGCTCTGTTTGCATTATGATGTTAGATATTTAGAAAAAAAATGTCCCTTGAGATACCTGTTCTAGCACGCAATCAAATTAATACATCAAGATCTATGGCGCATTTGTTCACGCCACCCAAACAATTCTCACTATATGATCAAAAATCTGGAATTTTCCATGAAATCACAGCTTTTCTTGAGGCTACGCATGGGAGGGTTTTTATTTGCACAGGTTTGTTTATGTGCACAAGACCGTTTCTTTGTTCTCGAGTCTGTCTCGATCCAGTCTCTCCTGAGTGTGATTTCTCTGTTTCTCGTAATGTGAGGCTGAACGTCTTGGTGTGTGTTTACATGTCTGGAAAAGAACAACGACAGGCACAGATTGCTGATATGTGCTCTTTTTATCTCTTAGAGGAGAAGGGCAACGCAATGCGGATCCTGGCAGACCGTGTGAGCAGCCAGACAGTCAGCGGGACAGACAGAGGAGGAGGAGACTGTAATCATTCATAAGAGTGCTGGAGAGATGATTGAGAGGCTAATTGCAAACACACTGACCACACAACTTAAAACCCATCCTAATATCCAGCTATTGTTATAATGTATGTGCTCAGAAAGAAAAGAATGGTGGTTTCCACCTGAAAACACATTAAAATGAGCTAATTAACAGATTATGGGGAATGGAAAATGGATAATGAAGTGCTGCCTGGTTTTGTCCAAAATACTGAGGAAAAATGAGAAGAATGAGTGCCACAGCAGTGCTATTTCTCCATGTATTGAACCATAAATACTTGAGTGAATTGATTTCCAATGATAAAATACTTTCCCCTGTTCCAGGTTTATCAGCTATTTTGTGCTTACTAGAGTAAAAAGGTGCGACTGTTTACCAACACTATTTGTCCGATTTATCTGCTTCCACAAATTCTTCTCCACTGAAAGCAATTCAGAAGTATCAGTGTACAAAATAAACATTTTATATCAACACAAATTGCTGATATATTATATTATATTATATTACATTTTATTATTATATTATGACTCTTAAAATCTTCTATGTATCCCATTTAAAATTCTTCTTCCAGCAAACTCATGTCTATTTGTTGATATTCATCAACATGTAGAATAAATTTTTTATTCTGATTAATACATTCTCAGCTGTTTAGTATTAAGCCCCGTTCACACCAAGCACAATAACTATAAAGATAACGATAAAGATATAGTTCTAAAAATCGTTCTCAATATTAAAGAATAGCAGAGTCCACACCACAACTATAACGATAAAGGCACAGAGAATCGATATCGCTGGAATCACTTTCAGAACGATTTTTTCCAGCTGATGAATGATACAAACATTGACAGCCAATCAGAATCCATCCTGCTATAAAGAGCTTGAGAATTTAAAGCGCCACACGTGTGTGCTTAGAATAAACAGACGATATCATCTTTATAGTTATCGTTCTTAGTGTGAACGGGGCTTTATCACAATAATTAAAACAGCCACAAAAATGTATAATTTTGAAGTTACAAAATATTCATCTTGTTTTCTTTTCAGAGAAAGAAATAATATTAAATAATATTTGGTGATAATTATGTTTTATTAATACAATTAACTTAATTAAAAATTAAAACTTCATTAAGTGTTTTTCCACAATGAACCATGAAATGAAAATTAATTTATAAAATATAATGAAAAAAATATATATAAATTAAATACAAATTTGTATTGGGAGAATCTCAAACATTGATTATTTAATATCATATTTTTGCAAATTACTTATATTTGCTGCTTACTCATATGCTACTCATATGTTGATGTTTATTAGTAATTCACACAGAAAAACATAAATGTCTTACATAAATCTACACTTTTAGCAGTTTTAGGAATTTCATTCTATTTTTAATTCTATTTCAGTTTCAAATTCTGCATTCTGTTTGCTTCAGGAATTGAACTGGAATTTAGAAGGCTTTCTCAATGCAATTCTGAATGTTATCCAATACAATGTAAACAAGGTACAATTTATCATTTCATGCATCCCTGAGAATCTAACCAATGACTTGACGTTGCTAGCGCCATTCTGCTGTTTGAGGTTGAACAACCCTATTAAGTACACAAAACACATTTATCCTCTTGTATATATTTAATTTCAATCTGTTATCTCCACCTTCCTGTTTTTAATTAGGAATTTACTAGACTTGACTGATTTCTTGGAGCCCTCTTGTGGACGGGGGCATTTGGGCACTCACCCAAACTGGCCATATGGCAGACAGGGGTGACTAACAGCCTGTGAATGATAGCGCAACAAACACTGAAACTACAAAAACAACAACAATGAAGGTGCTTCTGTGCTGACTCAGACCATATGTATCGTTTTCAACCGTGCAGCTCAATTTTAAGGCAAAAACATTTGAAATGCTTGTCTATATGCAGCTGATGCTCATTCATACTCACCTCGGCGTAATGGTGACACCGCAGGGAAAGCTAGAAGGTTGTACAGTTAACTCCAGGCTGATTATGATGCAAAACCATACAACCAACTACCTCAGCCTGCAGCGCACTGACTCAGGTTCGATTTCTACACACTCTCACAATCAGGTGTTAATAGATTTCATGTGTAATGTCTTCCCCTACTGGACAACTTATGTAAAGCAACACATCATCCACTTGTGAAAAATGATATTACTGTTACACACAAGCACTTTGCAGGGATTTTATGTTAGCGTGATCATTCGACACAAAAAAATCACACTGAAATACTCCTATTAAAAAAGATGTATAGGGTTATTAAAATGGAAATCAGTAAATGAGCAAATACAAAATAATTAACAGAAGGTTTAGCCTCTCGATCTCTCTTGGGATAGTTCACCCAGCCTCTGTCATCATTTACTCACCTTCATGTTGTTTCAAATCTATAAGACTTTTGTTCATCTTCGAAACACAAATAAAGCAAAACCTGAGAAATTTCTGTCCCTCCATTGAAAGATCACACATCTAAAACTTCAAAAATTCATAGACATGATGAAATAAACCATATGGATCAAGAGGTTTACTCTAAGTCTTCTGCTTATTAAATATGGTAAATGGAAGCTTGAATGTGCTTTTTGATGTGTAGGAACTACTGAGGTTTGTTCTCGCATGTCAAACAACTGAGCTTTTGTTAACCATATTTGATGAGCTCTAACGTATGTCCACTGATCAACGATTATATGTGAATAAAAGCCTAAATTAAATCTGTCCATCATATAAAGTGATTTTATCTCTTCAGAAGACTTGTAATAAACTGTTCTATTCATATAGATTTCTTTTAAGATCTCTTTATGACTTTTTTTGAATGGACTTTCAGAGGAAGGACAGAAACCTCTCAGGTTTCATTAATATATTCATTTGAATGAAGATCTTATGTTGAGTAATTGGTGACAGAATTTTCATTTTTGGGCAAACAATGACTTTAAGGAGTGCATTATGGGAATACATTCATTTCTTATGTCCAGACATGTACATCTTTTATGTCAAGGGACAAAAACTATTATTTAATAATAATAGTCAGCAATATTGTTTTTACATACAAATTCTAACATTCATTCCGTATGTGAGATGAATCCTCAAAGCACACACAAGAGAGAAAATCAATCTATGGAGACTTTCTAAGAGCTGGAATGGGTACTTCATATACAATTCAGCAGACTGACATGAAGTTTTTCATAGAATGAAATTTGAAAATACTAAAAAAAATGTAAAAAAAATCTGGATCGATCAAGTCATTGTGAATAGTGCTGTTGTTCAAAGGTCGTACTTATTGCACTACTGAAAGCAACCCTTAAGAAAGTCTGATTTTGAAGCACTTGGAAATTGCACAAGCTTAACGAGGTGACTTCAATCAATTTCATATGCAGTTCAAACAAGAAAAATGCCCTTCATCTGTTTCATTTTGAATTTGTGTACGTCTGAAACCCTGGAAAATGAATCCAGCCTGTGGATCAATCTATTTTTGCTTGACTCTAGAATGAAGATTCTCATTCTGGCATTTGTTACCTCAAAAGGTTGTGTACCCACAAACAATTACCAGATCCTTGGCACCCGCCAGCCATAAAATTTAAATAATAGCTTACCCAAAAATGCATGAAATATCAGTATTTACTCACCCATATGGTGTTCCAAACTCTTGTGATATTCATTCTGCACAAAACAAAAGGAGAAATGTATTAAATTCTACATTCAATTACTACAAATGTGGATTTATGAACTGACATCAGATACTATATTTCAATCAATAATAATGAATTTTACATCACTATTTAATGAAAATCTTTAAATCCTCCCTACAATTACCAATTTCATGAATGAATCATTCTTTAAATTTGAATCTTTTTCATGAACTTGATCTGATTCATGAAAGATTTGTATGTGAATCAAACTGATATGGTTCTTTACCAAATCAAAGACACAAAGCTGCTAAGGCTGAATTTCACAAAACCATGTCAAAAACATGTCCAGGTCGTATTTGACACCAAAATCAACAGGGGAAAAAATTATTTTTGAGTATAGAAAATTAGACATTGAAGCATATTATTAGGATTATTATGATTTATTGCACAATAACATTATTTTCATAATAATTAAAGCCAATAAATAAATAAATAATAAAATAAATAAATAAATACATAAAATTACTTATCATTAAGTTGAAAAAATTGTATTTTGCTTAAACTGTAAAGCATTTACATATCATGGTAGTATATGTGGTGCCACCTTTAATTTATGAAATAAAAATATAATATTAGGATAATAAAAATATCACTATTGAGAAAAAAGTTGTTTTTTAAGTCAAACATCCCAAAAATAGGAAGTAAGGTGCTTAACTGTCATGAAAATATATATATATAAAAAAATAGGCTTCATTTTTTTTTTAATGCAATTTTTCCCCCCTCTGATTTTTGGGTGAAATATGACCGTGTTTTCACAGAATTCATCTCTTAAACATTTAAATCATTAGTTCTACACATCAGCTGATGCAGTTTTTGAGTTCGAATCACTCAATGATCCGTTCGCATCAGTTAACAGCTCACTGGAGGAGAAGATGATCAGATTATTACGATTTTTGAGTGAACCGTTCTTTTAACAGGAAACAGTTAATGTTCACACTGCTCCTCTCACAGACAGAGACCCAGACAAATGCAGACACATATGTTGGACAGCTCTGTTCGTCTGACAATGACAGAGATCTCCAGGGTGAGACGTGAATGCATTAACTGCGTGGTCTATTCAGCTCCTTTCTCATTCCCTGTCCTTTTCACAGCCAACAGCATTCATTTTACAGACGCAAACTAAACTACAAACCTAACTGCTGACAACTTGGCCTCCTGCTCTTAATGTTACTGTTTAGGTCACTTTTGCGGTTTAATGTCTATAAAGATTTTGTCCTTTCCTCTCTGGCTCGGCTCCACCCTATCTTCCTTTTCTTTCTCTCACTGCCACATTCACAGTCCAATCACGTGCGAATGCGGCATGGTGGTGCCAGTGCCAGCTTTTTGCCAACCTGGATGTGTATGTGTGTGTCATTGCCAGCACAAATCATTGGGACATAAGGTCACACGCTTGTCATGATCTTAATTATGAGACTACACAGTGATGAAGCTGGAACAAATGTTCAGGAGTTCTCAAATGTTTTCATTTTGAGTTGACTACATTTCAAAATGTTGATGTGGTTTGAATTTTGAAAAAAAAAAAAAAAAAAAAACGGTACTAAAAAGGATACATTTTCATTTAGTGTAAATGTGCACACAACGTGAAAAAGATTCAAAGTTTATCGCATATGTTTAAGTTCAATTTAGGGCCAGTTAACAAACTCTCTCACTCTCTCTCCATCTCTCTTTTACTCACTCGTTCCTTTTATTTCTTCTGTCACTCTTCCTCTACTCTCCACCTCACCCAAACCCATAAGCCTGTGTGTCTGTCTGCCGATACCTTATTCAAAAAGCCAGCGAATGGCAGGTTGCTATGGGAACTCGCTGCTTGGCAACTTGCTGGCTTGGCGACGTGCCCATCGGTTGCCAGGGCAGTGTTGTCAGTGGCAACTAAGTGCCGCGCCAGCTGTGTGCGTCTGGATGTGGATCTATAATGCGTTCGGTTTGTTTGTGAGCATAACTGTAAATTATATGTAAAGGGAAAAATGCATTTAAACAACAGCATTTTTGAAAGTAAAATTATGCCCAAAAATATATTCATAAAATTCATAACTAGGTGAGAATTTCATGTTGAAATTGGAAGTGCTCTATGTTTTTGTCAAAACAAAGACAGATTTGCATGCAGTCAATCTCACGAAACCATGTCCAAAACATGCCCGCATTGTATGTAACACCAAAATCAACAGAAAAAAATAAGAAACCAGGCATTTAAGCAAATTATAATGATTATTAAAGATATTTTGCACAATTACTTTATTTTCATTCATTTAAAAGCAAAAAAATCTCATTATGTAGGAAAGAAACATCATGGTATATTATTTGCAGAACTGCCTTTAGTTTATGCAATAAAAATATTTGTATTACAGCACAGTAGGGGTGGGCAATATGACAAAAATCTTATATCACAATATAGCTATTAACGATATATATCACGATATAGTTATTGTTGCTTTAAATAAGCTCTTTACGATATCAAAATGTTTGATAACAGAAATTTCACAAAAAAAAAAAAAAATTCATCACAAAACTAATACTAGCTTCAATTAAAAAACCAAAAAAACAACTCAAGCTCAACGAAGACAAGTAAACAGTCAATCATTAAATAAGAATAATAAACTAATTACAAACAATAGCACAAAAAACTACAGTAGAACAAATAAATAAGAAATGTTACATGATTTGTATAAAGTAATCAAATGTATAAAAACATGTTCTTCACTGTGTAAATTAAGTATATATCTCTTCTTATTAAAGTTACAAAAGAGATTTAGTCAAGAGCAGTGAGAGATTTTCTCTCTTTTGTTGTCTGATTAACATGAATGGCAGACAGCAGGAATATTAGACTGCTGTCATTTTAAGAGCTGCCTGCATCCAATATACTGTTACACGTGTGTTTTCTTTCTCAGTTGTTTGCTTTTGCTTAAGACCTAAATTACTGTGTTTATGAGGATACTTGCAAAGATGGGCATTGACACATACAAGTATGTGTATTTATCCGTTCAAGGCCTATAAAGCGGCAAAAATAACCCAGTTCAATACTCCTAAGCGCCCACCCCTACAGCACAGTATTAGAGTACTTAAAAGTATCGTTATTGAAAATAATGGAAATTTTTATAAGTCAAACATCCTAAAAATTTGGAGTTTAATTGTCATGAAAATATAAACAAAAAATAGACTTCATTTTCATATATAATTTTTTTTCTCTCTGATCTTGTGGTGAAATATGACCATCTTTTAACAGATTTCGTGTCTCCAATATTCAAATCATTACTTCTAAACATCAAAGAAACATGAAATGTTGGAAATCCCATTCAGTCATAATGTATGACAGAGAGATCGAGATATAAAAGCAAAGAATGAGAAAGAAGGTGATTTTGATTATTACCGTACATGTTGAAATTCTTTCCAGTCTTGGGGAAGGAATAATATGGATGATTCCAAACTGTAGTTCCACAGCATTCCTGCCATCAGAAAAGACATGAATTATCAATGGATATCTGGATTAAAAGATTTACAGGATAAGGACTTGGCTACAACTTTTTTTTTTTTTTTTTTGTGCTTTACACAAAACTTTAATGATATTTGTCATATCATAACTACTGTAGATTTGCATCTTAAAAAAGCCGGTAAAAAGACAAATTGTTCTGAATGACACATTACAGCCACAGATTGATCAATCTGTCTGTCTAAAATGTTTATCAATGTTCACTAATTGTGGATGTTCTGTGCAGCAGGATTTACTTTAGATGCTATTATCAGTGTACATTGTCAGGTAACACTTCTATTGTATATAAGTGCTCCTCGACTAATGTAGAGAGACATAACCCGCAAGCAGACATTTGAACTGAAGTCTACGTCTGTTGATGAAAAAGTCTATAGGTTAAGAGCTGCACTTATCTTGAATTAATAAAAACGCATATATGGCACACAAACACTATCCATTCTTACATTGAACAATACAAGCTAATAAATTCAGACTTTAATATATCTGAATAGTAGGAACGGCAGATGACATATTGCCAAAGAAATCTATGAACATCTTGGCTACATGAATAAAACAACACAAAAAAGTGAAAGTGCCAAATGAATATCTGTAATTTAATTCTAAAGCACATTTCACAATACAAAATACTTTTAAAGTAGCATTAAATACCCCACAGTAAGCAAGTCAAAGGTGACAGTGACAAGGAAAAACTCCTTAAGATGTATGTAGAGAAAAGGCAATTTACAGAAGATGGTATTCATCACACTATGTGTGCCTTGAAAATATGTTGAAAACACTGTTGAAATGAGTCAATGTGATGAGTGATGTGATGTGTTGAAAGGTCATGACCAGCTTTTTGAGTATTTAAGAATGTTTTTATGAAATTCGCATGGAAGAATATATAGGGAATTGTAACTATTATACCTACATCTATAAACCTCAATATTCCAACCTGGTCTCATGGCATAAACATACCTGGGGGCACTTTTTAGTGAGACCATTTTTACGTACCTTACTGCACGTTTCCCCACAGTTTCATAGAGAAATGTCCACTGAGTGGCGCTAAAACACGGGTTCAATACGTAAACCCTGGCACGTTTTTATTACGTTGAAATAGGTACGTATTGCTGTGTTTTTATTACGTTGCTTCAGGTAAGTCTCCCAAATCTCCCAACATATTAATATTGTTTTGAAGTCATAACATGATATTTTTCAAGTAATTGTGTGAAAATTACGCTTTTTTAATCGAAACTGTAAATTTGTGTGAAAAGGAATAAAAGGCGTCAGAGTTTTACTGCCTCTAATGTTCATTTCTTTTGGAATCTGCAGTGATATGTACTTATTGGTACGTATTTCACGTCTCGCTAAAAAGTGCCCCCAGGTACGTTTATGCCATGAGACCAGGTAGGAATATTCTGGTGATAAATTTTTACAGATTAATCTTGAGCAGTACTACTACAATTATTCCCCAATCAATTATTAAGCCAGAAGTAATTGCATCATGTTAGCTTTATTTACACCACGGTACTAAATAGTCACCATATTCATTAAGATGGTTCTCCAAGACATTTCAACATTTCCATGGCATTTTATGTATGAAAAAATGTAAATTTGAAAAAAAAAAGAAATAATAGAAATCCATTTTAGCTTGTTTAAATAATAATCTATCAACCTGAATAAAATATTGATCAATTTAATCAAATGACGTTGAACATAAATAAAAAATTAAGATTTTAAAAAATATAACTATACCTCTGATGACTTCTTTTATTTTGTAATATTTACTGTATTTTATTTTTATTGTATTATATAGAAAACGCCTTTGACATACACACAAATACTCTCTCAAAATACCATTCTATTTTTATAATACTCACAAATTACACCAAAAAAATCTTCTTTTTTAAAAACACAGATCATTTTTCTTATAAAAGAGGCTCTTCAGAGGTTTTCAAGGTACTGCGGCTTTAATTGTGTCACTTGTCAGGTCCTCCTCAATTCATTCTTTCAGGACAGTGATCAATAAGGCATCTGAGCCTCCAGTCTACATCATTACACCGTTTCTCTGTGTGTCTTCAAACTCTCTTTACTCCTAAATAGTGCTGTGTTTTGAATGAAAAAGTACGTTAAAGGATGATTGTAATTAATGATAAAAACCTTTTATGTCTTTTGTATTTGAGTTGGAGTGATGTGCACTAAAGAAGTGACTGGTTTATGGCGTGCGAGGCTGAGTGTGTGTTGGCAGTGGTCTGAGCAGTCTGTGTGTCCTTGTGTTTGCACAATGCGGCAGAGGGCGGAGAGCTAAATCAATAAGAAACAAATGAATTCAGATCAATATTGAGTCGAGTGATGGATAAAAGGGGATGAAGGAGGGAAAGACTGACAGAGGGCGAGAGAAAACGGGAGAGAGGGAAAAAAACGTACAAAGAGCCTCTTAGACTCACTAATGCACTAATGCAACATAAAGAACATTTAGACTGGACTTTTGAGTTTTATTTATTTTAAAGGTCTGCTATACAAATATTTATGGGCTAAAAAGTGGTATTTCATATAAATGACTACCTAAATTTGTAATTTTTGTAATACATTTAATTCTCCAAAAGGGTAGGTAATGGGGAAGCCAGGATCTGAGCTGGTTATTCTCTTTGGTCTCATCCTTAAAAGAATTCACCATGGTAACCATAATTTTCCACAAAAATGCCCTAGTAACAACAATTATCATTAGTACTGTAAAGTATATCCATAAAAAATGAACACTGTGGCAGCACCATGGGATCAGATGGTAATACCATGGTACTTTGATATGACGATACTAAATTGTCAGCATATATTCATACGAAATACTATGGCATTTAAGTAGTAATTCAGTAAATACTATAGTACTTAAAAAAAATAAAAAAAAATTATGGTAATCTGTTAGAAAAAAATCTTGTTTTATTTTGATTTAGTGATAATTGTATTTTGGCAATTAAACACTGTTAATTTCTGCAAAGACTTTGAACTTATTTTTGTGTATTTTAACGTGAAATCTTCATGTTCATGACTAGTCAACTTCCAATTTTTTTTAAAGATCATGTTTTCAGTCCACTCTTCAGCATAATATTTTTGTTAAAACCATGACACAGTGTTTGTCAGGATTCTTTGATGAATAGAAAGATAAAAAACAGTATTTCTTTGAGATATAAATCTTTTGTAACAGTTAATTTGATGGATTTATTATGTCCTTGATGAATAAAAGTATCAACTTTTTAAATGGCAGTGTTTTGCAGAAAATGGGAATTTAACAGCAAAAGGTCTTAAATTATGGTCTATATGTGCTGAAATCCCTGTAAAACCACAAAGCCCAAATCCACATCTGCTTCCCTCCCTTTCTCTTTTACACCCATCACTTAGCAAAACCACCTCATCTGTTTGAGAAGATCACCACAGACTCTTAAACATGATTTCAGCATTGTTCATGTCATCACACAGTCAGCCATAAAACACATATCTATAAGTCTCAACTTAGCTTACGCAAGTAACTATCTGAGGCAATTTCACTGAGGTACATTGTATGTATTTTCCCATGAACTCAGATGAAGGGAATGAATGGATCGCTCAAAAAGCCTGGTCACAAATCAAGAACTTATTTATTTATTTTCTTGCTGCACTAAGTGATACATGCAGCGAGATGTGTGTGTGCGTGTGTGTTTAAGAGGACATTAAAGGAGGGAGGCAAAAAAGGATGAAGGGCTGGAAATCTATAGTAATTGAACTATTTTGCAATCAACATTCAGTTAAACGAGTGACTCATGCAGCGGAGGGAGAAAGAGAGAGAGAGAGAGAGAGAGAGAGAGAGAGAGAGAGAGAGAAAACAGTGCAGGGCGAAGAGAGAAACAAGAAAAGGACAAGTATATAGTGACGGCAGATTTGGTAGTAGGCTGCGTTTTTAAATGTCGTAGAGCCTTGAACCTGAACTTAATTATACTTGCACTTAATTAAGCTTCTTGGTCTAGTTTCTTATTTCTATGGCAATTTCAAGGTTTTGTGTAATAAAGGGATAGTTTACTCCTACTAAAGACTGCTGTACTGTTTAATTGTATGGAATCAACTGTTCTGAATCCACTATAATGAGCAAGTTAGAAATTACAGCAACAATGTAGTGTATGTTTGACCTCGACACCTAACAGTGTTATCAAGATAACAATAAAATGCATGTTTACAGCATAAAATTCCCACTTCAACATCTCTCATAATGGTCATGAATACTTCAGCAGAATAGATAGATAGTACTGTAAACAACAATCTAACTGGTAGATTCATTAAAAAGTATTTATAAAATATTTATAATAAGAAAATGTGTTCACTATAGGTTGTTTTCCCCACCTTGATCGTGCATTTTACTTACTTTATGTAACTGACATTTCTTCCAGCTGAATAAGAACTGTGATCTGAAAAGAAATAAAGTAGGGAAAGAAAAAAAAAGTGTGATATAAAAATCTGACTCATATATCAACTCAAGGTCCATTAAATGTACATTCAACCCATACAGCCACAAGCCTCAACACAGAATTTCACAACCAAATTGTAAAATTGAATCAGTATTACCACAATTGGATGAGTAGGATTAAAATTAAGCATCCTGAATCAGAATCAAAAATGTCAGTTAGGAATTACTAACCTGTTCACATAAACATTTTTGGATACGTCCCCCATCATGCAAAACTTGGGTTGCAAAGAGGCAGAACATTTCCGATAAATTTCCAGAAACTTTCCATGGAAAGTTAAGCTGGGGAATTTTGCAAAGCTGGAAACTCGATGGGAATTTACAGGAATTAATTTGAAATTTGGGATATTTAAATTTAGAATTAAAGGGGTCATATGATGCGATTTCAAGTTTTCCTTTCTCTTTGGAGTGTTACAAGCTGTTCGTGCATAGATGAGATCCCTAAAGTTGCACAGACTAAAGTCTCAAAACCAAAGAGATATTCTTTATAAAAGTTAAGACTCGTCCACGCCCCCCTAAAACGGCTCATTCAAACACTCCCCCACATGTCTACATCACGATGTGGAAAGATTTGCGTAATGCCGCCCAAATGTTCACACAAAGAAAGAAGGCATGGTTTCAGTAACCGCAGTAGTGTTGATGCAGCCATGTCAGGGAGACACTGTGTGTTTCTATGCGAAAGCAAAAGCACTTTATTTGGCCTTCCGAAAGTAGATGCAGTTAGGAATTATTGGTTAAAATTATTTACAACAGAACAGCACAACCCAAATGTTTGAATTTGTGCAACGCATTTTATGGATGACAGTTTCATGAACCTAGTAGAGCACAAGGCTGGCTATGCATGAAGTCTATTTCTAAAAAAAAAAAAAAAAAAAAAAAAAAAAACAAAACAAAAAAAAAAGGGTCAATTCCAACTTTGCTATGACAATCTGGCGCTTCTGAATCAGCGACTGTAAGTATGTTTTGTTATTAGTTCAAGTATTTGCTATTGACTGTTCAAATGCGGAGTTTTGCGCGTAATGCGTCGTGTGTGTGTGTGAGGGGAACAGGGTCACATCACAGCGGAGTGTACAGCCCGTCAGAAATTGTCTTAACCACGGCTTGTGTACTGCAAATACATACGAACATCATCACTGTGTCTGTCACGCGACTCTGTTCCCCTTTCGGGCTTGAACTGATGGTAAAACTAACTTGAAAGCTGAAGCTCGTGAATATGGTAAGGAGCGTTACATTTCCGACGTGTGCTTGTGGTGTTCGCCCAATGACATTGCACTGGGTCAGCTGGGCAATCAGAGCAGACTGTGCTTGTCGGAAGGAGGGGCTTTGTAGAAAATGACGTGTTTGAGAGAGGCAGGCCATAGAGCAACTAAAATAATGTACAGTATTTGAAAAATAATGTGTTTTTTGAACATTAAAGCATGTCAACATATTCTGTTACACCAAATACACAAAATAATGATCTTTAAAATAGCATCATATGACCCCTTTAAAAAAAATGTAATGTCTGACATTTATTTTTTTAGTAGTAATTAACTTTCACTAAACAACAAAAATGTTGAGTATGTTGAATAAAATAAATAAACGTATTCCCTTCAACTATATTTGCATTAAATCTGATTGTTTTAAACAAGATTATGCTGTTAGATTTTTTTTCAACTACATTTAAATTCCCTATTATAGGTTAACCTTTAATTTTCATTAATTCCCAATAATTCCCATATATTCCTGTTAATTCCTATATACTTCCATTAATTTCCATGGAAAGTTTCCAACTTTGAAAATTCCTGGAATTTTGCAAACCTATTCAGAATAATGGTCAAAGTTTTTGGATGGATGGATGAATGGATGAAAAGACAGGTGAACAGATTAACAGAATGATAGAATGATACAATGACAGACAGACAGACAGACAGAGACAGATAGATAGATAGATAGATAGATAGATAGATAGATAGATAGATAGATAGATACTCACAGAGCCCCTCACAGAACTAAAAATATTAAATGGTTCCTAACATCTGAAAAAGACAGTTAAAAATATGTTATTTGGTTTAAAATCAGAGTGTCTTGTCTCTAAAGCTTGAACTGAATCTCTATGAGTGTCCCAGAGCTCTCTTGAGGGTCTGTTTAGCTACTCAGATCAATACAACTTCAAAGGCTGTTTACACAAAATGAGTCTTAGGAGTTGTGTGGAGATGGGTTGTTAAAGGGATAGTTCAGCCAAAAATGAAAATTCTCATTATTATTTTACTTACCCTCTTGTCACTCCAAGTTTGTATGGTGTTCTTTCGTCTGCATTCATTGCCAATAAAATGAAAGGGCCAATGCTTCCAACATTCTTTAAAATACTTTTTTTGGTCACAGAATAAAGATCATACAGGTTTGGAATGACACAAAGGTAATAAATGATGACAGAATTTACATTTTTGGCTGAACAATCCCATTCACTGCATATTACAGTAACAAAAGTGTTAATGAAACGGCCACGACAGAACGCCAACTCTCCTTTGCACTGTTACACAAAACTGGCCAATCAAATTGTAAGAGACAGATGTGCGGCCCAATTACTGCAGCCCTTTGAGAACGAGAGCTACATATGAGACACAGCCAACAGTACCAGGCACTCTGATGCACCGATCACAGACACTGCCTCTGTCTCTCACGAGACACACACACACGTTTGCATGTAGATGAACATACTGAAGTATCTGCATTAAGATCCTCAGACTCTATGCATGCATATAGAGGACTCGTTCATGCAAATACAGTCTCTCTCCTTGTCTCGCTATCGCTCACACCCAACCCCCCAGCACCTCAGGGTTTGAAATTCATGTGCGAAATAAATAGAGAGAGAGAGAGAGACAAAGAGAGAACACATGGGGTAACGCAGGAGGCTGGTGAGGAAAAGAGAGAGGAAAAGAGAGAGGAAAAGGGGGGAGGGGAGAAGCGAGCAGGAAGACAGTGACATGTGAGGACAATAGAGGAAAAAAGAAAGTCAAAAACGAAAAAAGAAGCACGATATCTAATGAAAGAGAGGGTCTCGTCAAAGGTACGACTTTGCCAGGGAATTCTCTGCATCAGCCTGGAAACATTCCAACACACACACACATGTGGACACATTCCAGCGAGCCGCAGCTGTTAACCCTTACACCACAACTGTACTTCCATAATTACTGCTTCACCAAAGAAACGTATGTTCAGACAGACCGCTGCTACCCCCCGCTAGATATTAAGTGCAGTATATTAGACGCACTATCAGCTCCAATCATCAGATCCTTCCTACACAGTGAAATGTCATTGCCTCTAACAATGATATTCTCAATGTCATGACAACCCAAACACACACAGACAATAGAAAACTCAAGACAATAATATCCCAAAGCTGTTTACACAAACACAACTGGACACAGAATTAAGAATAATGGGCAAGGTTTTTTAATAACCAGTTTATAAACTTTGATACCTAATGAGTTACATCCTTACATCTAGAATCATTTCATAATAATCATTTTATTATGATACATATTTATATTTATTTATTTAATCATATATAATCAGTACAAATACATACAAACTACACTAATGGTAAGATGTAAAATATGTAAATGAATAAATCAATTTTTTTTTTGCATGGCAGATGTTTATTGAAGAATTCGCCTGTATAAGATAACAGAAATTGTTCTTAATGGAAACAATAGTAAAAGAAATCATACTATCATACTAAATCAAACATACTGCTTACCAATGTTAGTTGGTAACACTTTACAATAAGATCCCATTAGTCAACTTTAAATGAATGCATTAACTAACATTAACTAATAATGAGCAACAAAATTTATTCATCTTTGTTCACGTTAATCAAATTAATTTGTTCATTGTTAATTCATGTTAACTCAGGTAATAATCATGTGAATAATATTACCAGATAAAATTTATTATGCAAGTAATTTTAATATAAGTATATGCTGAAATGATCTAACCTTAGATTAATATATGCTTCAAAAGTATTTTTCATTTTGAGTTCATCTTAACTAATGTTAATTAATGTAACAAACGGAACCTAAAATGTTACCAGTTGGTTTAGGTTGCATTTAGATTTTCAGTAATCCAATTTTACTGAAAATTGTGTGTATATTATATTACTATATTATATTATTTTATATTATATTATATTATGATTGTGTGACAATAACATTCACATTCTTCAACTTGGCAATCAATTAAAAGCCAATGAGCCACTGTTAACCTGAGATTGAAGCAGCAAATATAAACTGATATGTAAATCAGGTTGAGGGTATTTAATAAAAATAAGTGCTGATTCCAGCTCCAAACTTCCACTGCAAGTATTTTATTTATTTTTTTGGCCTATAAACTGAAAGTGTATTAAAGGTTTTTTTTTTCTCTTCTGGTTGTAACATAGCTTATTCGCTCTATAGCGTCAATTTAAGTACAGAAAAAATTACATTTGGCCATCATTATAGACATACGCATTACATGCATCACACATCACTGTGTTTGTGTTAGATAATTTGCAAAGTTGATCCCTTATTAATGCAGATTTAGTGCTTCAGTTGTGAGCAACGGTAAGATTACACAACAAAGATACATTTCTGTGTGCCTTCCCTTTGCTAAAGATGCATATTCAGTGTTTTTCAAAAATGCCTCCCGATCAAATTAGCGGGAACAATGAACCTGATACTTTAAACTGGTAAACAGCCCTTTAATTTTCAGCCCATGTTTTCCAAATGCATTGTTTTATGCTACTGACTGGAAATTGTATCATTCAGTTAATTGAGACATCTGGCTGAATCACACGCCACTGTGAGTTTGTACCGAGCGTGTGTGCGTCTGAATGAAGAGCTATGGGCAGCCTCCTGACACAGCGTTGAGATGCAGGGAAGGATGATATGAACACATGGCTGAAAGATGAATTATGAGATCCATGCAAGAATTACAAAAAGAGCCGATGCTCTCAAAACATCAAAATTTCTTCCCAAACTCCAATTGCAGTTTTACAACCTCTGTCTAAAAACAAATGGCATTTACATGGGCACTGAACCACTTGACCATCTGCTCATAGCACCTAACATTACAATGACATTTGATAGACTTTTCCACTCAATAAATTCTATCCCATGCAAATTTACAAGAACCGGATTTTTTGTCCAGTGCACAAGAGATTAGCTTTGTGTAAGTTAAAATAACACTGACGTACCTGTGTTCTCCTTGGGTTCCTTTCAAGCTTGGACAAGCACAGCAGACCTCAACTGACACAATTCCCCATAGGGTTCTGTTTTAATCTTTCTTGAGGAATTCATCCTCCTGTATGCTGGTCGAGTGCTACCGAGCTCAAAACGTATCCTGTGGCTATGTGGGAATTGAGACGTCAAAGTATCAACCAATTTCTGACACTGACTCCAGGCTCTTCTGCTACCTCTGCTTCCTTTTTGAAACACAAACTGCATATTTTCCTAAAGGATCTATTCTAAATAAATTTCATAAAACAAACAACCAATAAGTCCAAGATTCCGGGAAATGTAGAAGTTAAAATAAATTACAAATTTTCTTCTTCAGTATTTTGTTCACCCAGAGTTCCAGAAAAGCTAATGTTAATGTTTTGTTTCTCACCACACAGTTTTCCTGATTATCCTAAGCACTGCTTATTACAATCCTATCAAGAATGTTAAGTTAGACATTTTAGATAGTCAAGGGATAGTTCACACAAAATCCGCATGTAGATCTGAACCTGTATCACCTTCTTTCTTCTGCGGAACATAAAAGAAGATATTTTGAAGATTGCGATTGCTGCAAAAGTGCGATATTGTGCATCTTCTGCGCAAGTTGAAATATTTCAACTCAAGCAGGAAATTCACACGACTCGTGACGCAAGCCAATCAGTGAAGAACTTATTGACAACATCCAGTTTGCCATGTTGTTGTTGTTGTGCATGAAGACACTCATTGCACAATATTTTTATTTGTGCGAGTGATGTGAAAAACATCCTACGAGTAATCTAGAGTGATTAACGCGATGCTAAAATTTGCTTCACTTTTGGTGTGCGCACACCATTAGTGAGAACAAAATGATTGCGACTAATTTTATTTTTTCAACACTCAAAGGTTCTACAGTTCTACCAACCATTGCTTATTCTTTCGCAAATAGGTTAACTCTCTAACAGTGCTAATTGGTGCTTATAGTCAATTCTCAAAACAACGTAACTGCATTTTTAGACTGGAAAATCACAATTTACTAATACTATTGCAACAAGTTTCTGAAAACTATCAGAACTCTATCAGAAAACTAAAATGCAGGATTGGACTCACTGAATAATATAATATATGATTGCTGCAGTACACTGTTAACCGTACTGGTGTACAGTATACATATCTGGGTACTAGATGTAACTATCTAGCAATCATTCATGCCAAATGGCCCCTCATTTATTTTGAACAATGCATCACCTATTTTGTAAATGTGCCTCATTATGTTTTCTCCAATGCTTTGTTTAAAACATACTGTGGTATTGTGGTTATGTCAAGACAGCTAGAGAAATACACAATGATATATATCTGAAATACTGTATGTTGAACATTTGTTCCTGAAATATTCACAGTTCATTCTTTCTAAGAAGCAAAGCATTTCTCATGGTATCAGGTCAAGAGTAAGTGAAAGTTCCTCATGAGATATTTCACTTTCACATGTTTCATCCATCTCTCTTAACAGACAAATCCAGCACAGTCCAGTGACTGGGGATATCCTGAGGTGTATGCAATCCATTACAGTATGGTATGTGGTTGAATTTCATCCATTATGAATGAGAAATACATGAGATGGCGAGAACGGAGGGAGGGAGTAAAACAAGGAGTGGGAGAGAAAGACAGTAACAATGAAATGCTGAAATATTCCATTGCCTGATCTGGACATGGAAAATAACTCAGGTGAGGTCAGTTGTGACTGGATAAGAAAAGGAACGGTATATTGAATGTTGTGAATGTATTTTTTCTTTTAAATGTTGCTTTATCGGCATGGGTGGGATGCTCAAATTACTTACTTCAAATAACGTTTTGATAGCACCAGAGAGTACTTCAACATACTTGTTGCAGAATATTAAGAATACTATAAAGTATTTTTAAAATAATATAGAAATGTTATCAAATATACATACTTCAGTTTAACCTACACATTTCTTTTAATGTCAGACAATCTCAGTGTCAGGACGATAGTTTCTATGGGAGTAACGATTCATGCATTTTCTTAATTCATCCATTGATTAATCCTACCATTGCATTTTGAAATATGTGTTTTAAATAGTTGTGGGTCAATAATCTCCTAAAATGTTTTTTTTTTGCAACAATATTGAAAATAACATACGATATTAAAAATAATATGTAGTTAAACGATATTAAAAATAATATGTAGTTAAAGATTTTTTTTCCACTATAAAGTATCCTTAACAAGACTCTCCAAACCCTATTCAACTGGAATTTACTGGAATTGAATTCTGAAGTAGTCTCTCATTTTTCATTTTCTTGGCTAAGATACTTCAGAGGATGTATTATAAAAACTCTTTAAAAGAGTATGTAAAAGTTACTAAACTGAATGGCTATTCAGTGCCCCAAGATGTATTGAATCATTCTGAAAGAGTTATGAATGTCTTTGAAGAAGTATTAAAGTTTCTATACACAGTTGATATGCAATACCCACAGGGCTCTGACATGAACAAACACGGGTAAGACTGATGAAGTTTCTGACCTTGATATAAAGCACAAGGCTGACGCTAATTTACACACTGTTCTGTTACAGAGAACCATGGGAAACATTCCACGATGACAACTTGGTTAGACTGATGAGCCTAAAACAAGGCCACATGGTCTGCTATGCTGAGAGATTCAAAATTCAAAATATGAGTTGTACAAAAAAAAAAAAAAAAAAAATACAGAAGAATATATATCTATACTTCAATGTAAGAATAAACCACTTCAATGGCAAAATATTTTTGCATGTCAAAAATAAGCCTAAATAAACAGATTTCAATTTCAATTTGAGACAGTAAAAATCTGTGGCTCAAAATCTAATTTAAACCTGTAAATAAACAGAAATTTTTAGGATTTTGAAAGAATTAAAGAAACATAACGTAAAATGAACAAGCAATATTTAATATGCTGCACTATTTCTACATAATCTATTTAATTAATCAAATCAGTGACACTCATCATGTGAACTTCATTGTACAAAATATCAGATACTCAAAGAAAAAGATCCTTGCTGCACCAGAAATTCAGAAATAATAACATTCACAACTGGATTGTTTAATTGTGTGTTGGATTTCAATAATTATTTGAAATATATTGAATAAATTCAATAAATAAGAAGAAATAAATTGAATATATTTTGAAACCTACTATTATTTTAGCAACAAAGGGACTTGTTAATGGAGGAAAACGCATGTCGAGTCGTTCCTGTTGAGCTTAATCAAAAGAAGGTACGGTACACAGTTACAATGACTGTGATTACATGTACTTCTTAAATTATACACCAAAGGACTTCTTCAGCCCCAATCTAGAAGTTTCAGATATCCTCCTGATCACAAGTTGAGCTCCAATAACAGTTACCACGGAAGCCTGGGTTATGTAACGTTACATAACAGACAGGCGGTAGGAGTAATATTTCATAACACTAGAGACCCTGACACCATGGCATCATCTCTCCTTTGCTCTTTTCTCTCACTTCATTTCTCCTCTGATGTTGAAATCAATGGCGTTATTTTGCGGAAAGTCCCCTTGACGGCCATTGATGGCTCGGTATCAAACGGAGCGTGTCGCCACAGAGCGGCCGTGTGTTTTTTCCTCTGCCTCTCTCTGTCTAGCGCTAGACCAGACACTTTGCTCATCCAAAATTTGATATCAAAGAGACATCAAATTCATCCCCCACCCTCGGCTCCGCTCGCCCTGATTTCTTTCTTCCCTCGGTCCCCTTGAGTGCTAACAGGGTCAGGCTAGGGTCACGGCACAGATGCACGCCATCCACCAACAGGCCATGGCAAGCAACCAATCACAGACAACAGACGGCAAAACCACCATCAGGATGCTTTTCTGAAGATAATGGATTTTATACTGCTGCAGATTAATGAATATCAACAACAGGCTCTTTGTTAGATCAGACGTTATGAATATAAAAGCTACAAACTGTAGATACATAAACAGAAACAAAGTGCAGCAAACACAATATTCCGACCACAATAATGAAACATTATCCTCTTTATTTTTTTTTCACCCATGATACCCCAGTGAACATGAAAGGAAAGTATAAACATGTTAAAATGGGAAACAATAAAAAGGAATTATCTAATATTAAGTTGTATTATTAGCCAATCTAAAATGTCCTTGGGCTTCAAAAGTCAAACCACTACAAATTATATTATCAGCAGCATAACAACAAGTGAAAAGAATTGAATTGACCTTTTATACAAAGGGATTCACATGGTCAGTGTCACTACATTAATTATTTGTTTAGATATTATTCATTTTTAATAATTAATTGCATTTCTTTTAATATCCTAATAGCATTCTTTGATCATAAATAGTTCATTTTAAAGTCATAATGTTTACATATTTTCAAAATCCTAAAACTTTACATTTATTTTCAGATTTGTATTAGATTTTTGAATCCAATTTATTTTTAATTGGTGTCAGATTTTTGAAGCCCACTTTTTGTATGTGCAATTAAAATCTTAATTTATTAAGCTTTTTTTAACAGAAAGAAAAAAACATTAACACTTCAACTTCAGGATACAAACACTATTTGTAATGTGAACAATATTAATTAAACTAATTGTTATATAATTACTACTACCCTCTACAAACGTACCAACTCTACACTCTACAACCCAAGCACTGTGTTATAAGACCAACATATTAAATTAATTCATTTCGCAAATAGACTTTTAGTCAATGAAGTATCATTGATGAAAATTAAGAAAAAACGGTCAGTCCATAAAACCTACATTGTTCAAATATGCAGCACACAAAATCCATAATATTCTAAGATAAACACATTTAAAAAACTATACATACTAAATGGACCCAAAACTGAAAATTTTGTCATCATTTACTCACCTCACGTCATTCCAAAACTGTATCAATTTCTTTATTTTATGGATCATGAAAAGAAGATATTTTGAGAAAAATCGCTGTGTTGACAATGGAAGTCAGTGTTCACTAAAATGATTTGGTTCTCTACATTTTCTACTAATCTTTTGTGTTCCACAGAAAAAGGAAAGTGAAGATGAAAACATTAAGTTGAGTAAGTGATGACAGAATTCCTGTTTATCAACTATACCTTTAATATGTACAGATTCCAATTAAACTTGCTTCAAGAGAACAACCTTATGAAAACCACAAACACGTGCTTATTTTCATTACAACCTGCTTACCAATAAACACCTACACACAAACAAATGTTACACCTACCAGATCCAGGTGCATTGAGGACCAAATGCAGACAGCAGAGCATGATCTAAACCACAGACACTCCCTCTGTACAAAAATGTGGAGAGATCCCACAATAACCCACAAAAATCTCATCCAGAATTATTCCGAGAAGAAACAGAGTGTCGAACCTCACGACACACACAGCCAGAGATGGAGCATTTGGCTTTTGTGCATTTCAACAATAACGTCTCTGATTTAATGCCTCGATGCACCAAGCAAACCCCTGGATGAGATGTGCACTTTACCACATGCGTCCACGAGCTCACTTGCTGTTCCTTAGCGCTGATATATCGCCCTGGCGTTTGCAAGAAGAACCGTTACTTCTTCAAACTCAAAGACCCAGTGTGCCTTTTTGCCTACTGTTAACTGTACAAGTCAACTATGACACACATACAGGCCTGAGATCTGTGGCCATTGTCTCTGATTCCCTTGAACTAGCGGACGACCGGATGGATGGACAGTTGTGGAGGTTCCCGGATGAAAGGATGATGGACAGAGGAAGTTAGGGGGATACTGGGAACAGCACGCAAGGCAGAAACAGGGAAAGAGAGCGACCCCCACAATTCCAAGCACGGTTCGCCCTCCTGCATGTTCAAGCATGCATGGTGACATACACACACACACACTCACGACACACACATGCACACGCAGAATCACTTACGGACAAAACCTACCGTGCAAAGTAACACAATATTTGCAGCACAAGCACTACACAAGAAAAGTGAAGGAATGTGGAAACAATAATCATCCGTTTTCAACACACAGCTCACACATGCTTTGATTCTGTCCTCCGCCGATGCCTGAATGCTCATCCTAGATATCAGCCGTGCAAAATATAAAACAAGACAATCCAGAGTGAACTACTGCTTTTTAAAGAAGATTAAAATGCAGGAGACAGAAATAGATACAAAGAAAGGAAAAATAAGTGTCTTCTGAAGGTGATTTCAAAAAGTGAACAAGAAATAGTAGGAACAGAGACTTAAAGTTCAAAGATAGGGATGGATAGAAAGAGATGGTGACTTAAGAGAAAAAGAGAACTAGAGGGTTAAAACAGAAAAACAAGAGTACCAGTCTGGTCGTTCCTCCTCCTTTTCCCGAGGTTTTCGTTGATCCCACCTTTGGCTCTTTCTTTCGTTGCTCCGGGTCCTTCCTCCTCTCCGCTATCCCAGTCACTTCTCTCCTCTTAGCGTTTCCTCCCAAACCACATTTTTCCTCCTACCCATCCCATTTCCTACTGTTCATTCAGCACTCTGAACTGCTTTCACATTATGAATGCGAGAATTTGTGGGATAGAGATGGAAAATGATTCAACGCAAAAAAAAAAAGAGAAAAAAATTATGAATGTAAGTGAAGTGCAAAGGAGAGCGGATGGTGATCAGGCACCGAGACAAGTAGGAAAAGGAGCTGTTGAAGGGGCTTGGTTTTTTTAGGGAGGCACGCAGAGGGGTGGCGGGACCATTAGAAAGGCTGCGCGTGTTTCTCCGTCCAGGAGGGAGGAACACGGATGAAGCTGCCAGGCTGCGAGGATGAGAAGAGAAGCACTGCAGCCGGCGGAGAGAGAGGGGAAAAGAGAGCAAGATCGTAAGGGCGCATGTGTATGCAAGCAACCGCATGAGGAGGTGGGAGGGGAGAGAATGACAGAGAGGGAACGACAGATAGAAAAGAGAGGCTAAGGGGTTCACGGGAGGGAGGGAAAAAGGAGGAGTGAGCCGTAGCCGAGAGTTCAGGGGAGGGGGCCGGAATATATTTTCTTGTCCTCCGCTCTTGTCTCCCGGCATTCGATTTTCTTTCATTTGCTCTTTTGAGAGTTGAAAGAGAGCATGTTTTTTTTTTTTAATCTCACCTTCTTCATTCCAGGGCAAAAATCAGCACCTGGAAAAAAAGAGGATATTCCAACCAGCGCTTTCCCATTCCCCTCTCTGTCTCACTGTCTTCCAGGTCATTTTCTCCACATGCACTTGAACTCCAAATCCTGTCTGCGGCCCCTCCCCCCGACCTCTGTGACTCGCTCTCCTTCGCTCCTTCTGATGGAGGCTTGAAATAGTGCTCGCAGGCTGTAAGTGAGAGTGAGAGAGAGGGGAGGACGAGGGGGACAGAAAAGGAGAGAGATGTGGGGGGAAGGGGAGAAGGTTTACACGAACAGACTCTGTGTGTGCAGAGAGTGTGTGTGCTGGTGTGTCAGACGGAGAGAACACGAGAGGAAGAAACCCCGTGCACATACATGTGTTCAGTGACTTTGATTCTCAGAAATTACAGTGAGCTGCACAAAACATTAGTTCTTCGGAGCGGTTTGAACAGGGGCATCTATTGTCTTCGAGGGGCCACCAGTGGCAGTCCTGGCTCACTTGAAACCCTAGGCGAGATAAGATAGTATGAGCAAAAGGAAAAAATTTTTAATAACTTAGTAACTCTCTACATAAGTGCAAATATTTTCTAAATAAATGGCAAATGAACTTGTTCATAATGCATTTTCATATATATATATATATACATATAGCTAGCATAGGTTTTTATTAATATTTTTAAAAACAAAAAATATAAAAATAAAACCCTTTTTTTTAATAAAGTTTTAATTAGTTAAGATTGATTATTTATTGATAAGTTTTATTGATAAGTTAATTTGCTGTAACTTGACAAATCGGTAATCATCTACTCTCATGGTGCTATCATAACTTTGTCTAGTGGAATTAATATATATATATATATATATATATATATATATATATATATATATATATATATATATATATATATATATAATGATTACCGATTTGTCAAGTTAGAGCAAATTAACTTATCAATAAAACTTATCAATAAATAATCAATCTTAACTAATTAAAACTTTATTTAAAAAAGGGTTTTATTTTTATATTTTTTGTTTTTAAAAATATTAATAAAAACCTATAATAATATAGCCTATCAATGTCTAATTGGATTGACCACATTTAGACATGTTAATGGGTGGTTTTGTTGTAGCATTGCAGACAACCAGTTTTTACCTACAATAAACATGCAACTTAATAATTTTTAAATATTTTCTTCCTTTATTGTTGCATTAAAAAAACAACAATTGATTAAAATAATCTGGTGAGGCTAAAATACGTCTGGCTTACTGAAGTAATGTAAAATGAACAGTGATATGTTTTGGTTGTTGCAACAATATTTCAGCTTTTAAGTTTTTTGGGCATTTCAAATGTTAACATTTTGCTTAAAATAGCCTACAGCCAAGTAATAAAATGTGATTTCACAATGTATGCAGACTAACCACAAAATGATATAGTGAAACCAAAAGTGTTACTGTAGAATCCACGTAAGAAATATCAAATAGACATTCAAAATCCCATTTTGCGTATTGAAATATAAAACACATTTTCACTTCATTATCTATAAGCCTACTAGTAACGGGCTAGACATTACTTGAATAATAACCTGTCCAAAAGAGACAAATTATTGCTTTCCTTCCACCTTTGCTGAGAACGAGACAGTAACATAAGGAACGAAACATAAAAGTTAAAAAAATGAAAATGCTTGAACTTGAACATAACCTTATTTACCTGTAGAATATCAAGCACAAGGCATTTTTAAAAGTAGCAAATCTATGGAGTTATCGGTGTCTAACTTGACAGTGACCGTCAGTTAGATATCAAATAGATTTAAGACAATTCCGAAACCATCTATGGTGTTAATTATAGTTATACAGCAAAAAAGACATTAATTCCAAGTGACTTACATTTTAAATAACATATTGTAGTTATTCCACAATGATACAGTGACTCTCTCATAAAGACAGTCTCCAAAATAGTATACTAGCCTACTCTATTCCTGCCATGTTAACATAAGATATGACAGAAATAAAATTAGTATGTAGTGCACTATTCACAAAGTCCCTTGTCGCGATCTAAGTAGGCCACAGCAGACCTGAAGTCCAAGGTAAACACAAATGAGCTGATATTCAAAACAGCGCGATTTTTTTTATACAACAATTCAAAAACAAGAGCATAACAAGAATAACTTACATTTAAGCTTTACATTAAAAACTTAACTTACATTAGCTTTGCCAACCAAAATAGTTTCAGAGTCAACGAAAGATGCACAGACGCCGGTTTTAGTTCCTGAACAAATCGATTGAGTAAATGATTCAAGATTCAGTCATTCCTGAGAAAATGATTCAATGACTCACTCGTCAAAACAGTTTTCGTTCTTGAATGAATCAGTTTTAGAACGAATCGTTTGAATGAATGATTCAATGACTCCCTCATAAAGACAGTAACTTGTCGCCACCTGCAGTTAACGAAAGATTCTGCACCACTAAAGCACAGATTGACAGTCTGTCTGTAACCTGCAAACACAGACAAGCATGATACAAACAGCCCTAATGTTCATTAAAGGTGAAAATACTTGTCTGACTTGCCAATTAGCTTAGTAACATTACAATATCAAGACAATTATGTTTTTAACAATGTAAATAAATTCCATTATTGAGGTCTCATATTTATAAAGGCCACAGTGAGCCCTCATTTAAGTCCAGAGCAAGCTAATATTTAAGGCAGGGAGGATGTTACTGAGATAACAACCCTGCTGCAACACCACTGTGCCCTTCAGCAAGACACTTAACCTCAAGCTGCTCCAGGGGAATCGTCCCTGCAATTAGTGTACTCTAATTCACTGTAGATAAAAAATGACTGCTAAACCACACATAACAGATCCTGTTATGTCCTGCTGTGTTTAAACTAAGCAGCAATATCTAATCCTGCTAATACTTTATTGTATAAAACCTACTGTATCCTTACTGTATTATTTCATAAATGAAATTCTAAGGCCTCTAAATGCTCAACATGATCAAAACTTTGCTGAAAAACCTTTTCTACACAATCTGCTCCATCCCTTCTGCCCTCTGACCGATAATTCAGTTTTTATACAGTAATTGTAAAGATCTACATTGTTAGTAATATTTCAGGATAAACATTTACTGGATTTATTCAATTTAGGTTTACTTGATTATCCATACATTATTTTTTAGAAAAAAAAAAAAGTTAAAATATAAGTGTCACATTTTGGGAAATGTTTATTTGTTCATCTCTCAATCATGACTGCATTGCATTATATGTTTTGAATGAAAACTAGAGCTTTGATCATAAACCTTAAATATCATCTTACTAAGATATATTATTGGGAGATATAGAGTGACAATGGATATTTATAGTATACATTTAGGCTATGTAAACAATCTGCTATACTGTTATAAAGATCTCATTTAATTACATTACAAGCTATCAGAATTTAATCTTACTTTTTAGTAACAACACACTGAGGAGAAGGTTTTGCCTGGGCAAGCACCATTCAGATTTTCTTCAGATCTAAGAAAACCCAGAGGTTAAAGGGATAGTTCACCTAAAATGAAAATTTTGTCATCATTTCCTCACACTAATGTCAATTCAAACCTGTATGATTTACTTTCTTCTATGGAACACACACATTTTTTGAAGTCAATAAACTTAATGGGCAATGTCAAAATTGACTATATTGTCATCTTTTTTTCAATTGTGTGGATAAAAAAAAAAAAAGAAGAAATATTTCAGTAAATGATGACAGAATTTTCAATATTGGGTGAACTATTCCTTTGAGTGTCTTATGCAAGAGCTCAACAGGGATGGCACATGGCTTAGTCCTTGTGAGGATCAAACCAGCAATCTTCTAGTTATGTTCATTTTGTATTAACCACTACAGCATAATATAGCTACAAAATTTCTACTGACAAGAGCAATATATTATGAGTTTCTCTCAGGTACCGTATTCTCCACCGGAAGCAGCCAGGTGCACACATGCATCACTCTGGTGCTGATAAAGCTTCATTTTTTCATTTCAAAATGCTTGTACATTTATCTTTTGTTGCAGCTCTTCTACTTCCCCTTGGTCTCCAAACAAATCAGTCACAGTGACAGTACTGCAAACAGAGGTGAGCTGATGCAATAGAAAGACCCTGGTCCAGACAGACTGCCTCTGCTAGTCTTAAATTATACTCGGAAATCCAGCCACACAGATCTGAAGCCAAAATCAAAATGAAACAGTATGAGAAATTGTGTCCTCTAACTACAGCATGGCATCATATTTTATTTTATTTATGTCTATCATGGCGGCCAAGAAAGAGGTTCTGGTTGGTGTCCAGTCAGTGCAGGTGGAGTAAGCAGATTTTCAGCGCCCTCTGCCGGTTAATGGTGGCTCATTAAATAACTGGAAGGCAAAATGAATTAGCTCAATGTCTGTTTCCCTTTATTAGTCAAACTTATTACTTCATACAACATATTATTATAGCAATTACATTTGAGATTGCTGAGCTGTATAATTTATGTCAGGGAATTTACACCAAAACAATAATTATAAATCTTTTACTAATAATAAATATGTATATGAATGTATATATATATATATTCCCTTTAAGGCCCCTTTTAACTGATGAAATGCTCAAAGTATAACCAAAATGATTAAATGCACACTCAAAGTACAACCAAGGGCAGTCAAGCATTGATGCATGTTGCTTTTTTCCTTTTCTGCTGACTTTGCAGACCCACAAAGAGATGTTAGACACACTTTCTCCAACTCACTGCTGCCATCTTATGCCACCATCTTTACATGGTGCTTTGGTAAACTAGAACTTCATTCTGATTAAGCTATTATTCATTACAAAGAAAAAGTAAATAAATAAAGGTCATAAAATCATATGAAGCAGATCATGAGTAATTTTTAAATATTTTTTTATTATTATTTTGAAATATATAATCTGGTTAGCAGACAGTAATATGAACAGTTTATGACAGCATCAAAGGAACAATTTCCCCAAAAATGAAAATTTGCTGAAAATGTACTCACCCTCCAAGATGTAGATGAGTTTGTTTCTTCATCTGAATAGATTTGGAGAAATTTAGCATTACATTACTTGCTGCAGTGAATCAGTACAACAACTGATAAAAACATGACAATAATCCACATATGACAAAACATGACTCCAGTCCATCAGTTAATATCTTGTGAAGCAAAACGCTATGCATTTGTATTAAACAAATCCATTATTAAGACCTGCTAACTTCCTCTATGTTATTGTTTTCTCCAGTGAAAAGGTTGTCTCACCTGAATCAGGAGAGAAATATGCACAGATCAAGTTACTAGTGACAACACTCTGAAACAAATATGTTCCAAAAAAAAAAATGTCAGTGAACTTTGACGTGAGAGGACAACAGGGGATGTACTTTTTCACTGGAGGAAGCGTTATTATATAGATTATGGACTGAAGCAACAGTTTAAAGTTAAAACGCCTTAATGATGGATTTATTTCTTATAAACCTGCAGCTTTTCACTTCACAAGACAATAATTGATGGACTGGAGTTGTGTGGATTACTTGTAGATTATTGTGATGTTTTTATCAGCTGGTTGGACTCTCATTCTGACGGCACCCATTCACTGCAGAGGATCCATTGGTGAGCAAGTGTTGTAATGCTAAATTTCCCCAAATATTTTCTGATGAAGAAACTCATCTACATGATGGATGGCCTGAGGGTGAGTATATTTTAAGAAAATTTTCATTTTTGGGTACACAAACCAGAAAATATCTTGTCTACACATTTGGGAACCAGCATCAGATGCATCCTCACAATGATATGATGAGGCCTACAGCTCAGAGTTTATCAGACATGATTACAGCATAATTGACAGGAAGCACCAAAAAATCCTGTAGAATTACAAAAAGGGTTAGGAAGGGCCATCACTATTAGCATTCCAATCAAACAACTTCAGCGATTGAGCACTGGCAAATATACTAGGAAGAGAAGAGGGACAAGGATTATTCATAGGTCACAGAATGACAAAAGAATTTATCAGCTGATTGGACTCTCATGACGGCACCCATTCACTGCAGAGGATCCACTGGTGAGCAACTGATGTACTGCGAAATTTCTCCAAATCTGTTCCGATGAAAAAACAAACTAATCTACATCTTGGATGGCCTGAGAGTGAGTACATTTTCAGCAAATTTTCATTTTTGGGTGAACTATTCCTTTAAGCATACACACACAAACAAACATCAGGGCTTTACATATTATACCATAAATTACGCAGTGGGTCCTCATATTCCACATGTGATGTCATTTGGTTTTTCTTGTTTATGGAGACATGCAAAATTTCATTACTAATAATATTCCATATTTCATAAAGTGCACCCCTGGAAGACAACAGAAAAGGAAATTGTTGCATTAATGATCAAATGATAATGATGAATCACCACATAATCTTTAGTTTATCTATATTGTCATTGTACAGGTGTAGTATGCACAAATGTTTTTTGCATTATGGCATCTAGAACATATTTATAGTGCCCAGATTGATTTAACAGACTGGTGTGAGATTAAATGTGTTCTTACTTCAAATTGGACAAGATGTCCTCACCTACTAATTCAGTGAGAGTGTCTTCAGTGTCAATAAAAAAATCATTAACTTCAGACATTCCAAGGCCATTTTCAGACAAACTTTCATAAATTGGAAGAGGGTATACTGTCGCCATCTTCATAATGGCCCTATGAAACAAAGAGCAGAGTCATTGGACATACATCTATGCATCTATAAAGGATGTTCAAACAGACTATTAAACTGGAATGCAATACATTCATTAGGCACAGGCACAGCTTATGCTTTTATACCCACACAATAAGCATAACAGCATTATCTATGATTAATGGATTTTAATCCATGCATATTTACTTGAATCATGCCTTGGGGTCTGTGGTCTCAGTTATTAGTCATACAAAGTTATTAATTCACAGTAATTTATTATCCACTGTGTGCACTGAAAGAAAAGTACTGTCATTTAGACTGATTGAATATCTCATCTCCAAAAATCCCATTACCCCATCGATATTCTAGGGCAGCATTGTCAAAAAAGTCACCAAAACGCTCATCTGCCCAACTAGATAAGGAAAAGGAGTTCAGTCATAGTTATTACAAGATAGCAAACATGCCATTGCTTTGTTACGGTTCTTGGTTCAACAGTGATGTTATTTGTACATAGAGCAACACTCAAACCAAACTCACCTTTGTGAAATCTTCAAAGTTTAAAGGAATAGTTCACCCAAAAATGAACATTTGCTGAAAATGTACTCACCCTCAGGCCACCCAAGATATAAATTAATTTGTTTCTTCATCAGGACAGATTTGGAGAAATTTGGCATTGCATTATTTGCTCACCAATGGATCTTCTGCAGTGAATGGGTGCCGTCA
The DNA here is from genome assembly GCA_039654775.1 of Spinibarbus caldwelli. NCBI lineage: Eukaryota > Metazoa > Chordata > Actinopteri > Cypriniformes > Cyprinidae > Spinibarbus > Spinibarbus caldwelli. The sequence continues at coordinate 9,594,148 of CM077244.1, read as the reverse complement.
GAATGAGTCCAAATAGCTGATAAAAACATCATAATAATCCACAAGTAGGATTACCATGACCATTTTGTTCAGTCCATCAATTAATGTGAAGTGAAAAGCTGCAGGTTTTTAACTTCAAACCGTTAATTCCTGGATAGAATACAAGGCCTCTATCCATAAAATTAAAGTCATCTTGTCTGAATCAAGAAATATGCACAGATCAAGCACTGTTTACAAGAAAAAACAGTCCAAAACATTTCTAAACAAATATGTTGGTGTTTTGATGTGAGAGGACAAAAGGGGGTGGACTTTTTTGCTGGAGGAAGCATTATTATGGATTGGTATTTTGGCCAGAAGCAATGGTTTAAAGTTAAAATGCCTTAAACATGCGCAGATGTTCACTTCACAAGAGATTAATTGTGAATAGGGATTAATTGTGTGGAATCTTGTGGACTATTGTGATTTTTTTATATCATTCTGACGGCACCCATTCACTGCAGAGGATCCATTGGTGAGCAAATAATTTAATGATTCTCCAAATCTGTTCCCATGAAGAAACAAACTCGTCTACATCTTGGAGGGTGAGGACATTTTCAGCAAACGTTCATTTTTGGATGAACTATTCCTTTAATGTGTTTTTACTTGTATTACAACTGAATTGAATTTTTCTTACGTCCAGGCTTGAAGTACTGTCTCTGATAGATGATATGATATATGATATTTTTCTGCATCTTTCAACACTCTCAGCTCCTTCCATCTCCTGCAACCCAAACAACTCAAAACTAGTAAATTATAATACATCAGTTCTTTTGTACATTTACCAGTTCTTTTGTACATTTTTTTTAAATGTAAGACTACATTCTACACAAACAAGACTACATAAAAAGCTCTATATAAATAATGGTGACTTGACTTGATATTCAGGTAACTATTCTGATCATAGTCTTACCTTACAGCAGCTAAATATTTGTCATGGAATGGCTGGCTCTCAGTGTATTCCAATAGTTTATTCCAGTAAAATGCAAGAACTCCAGATGCAGTTCTATGAAATACACAGTCCGTAAATAAGCAGGCCACACTTAAGAGTCACTATGATTAGCAAACATACAGCTTAACAGATCAGTATTTTCTGTAAATATAAAGATGAAAATGAAAACATTAAATATGTAAACAATTTTCTATATTAACAAAAACAAAAAATCAAAATAGAAAATAATGGTCTTAATGAATGCCCTCACCTCAGTGTTATTAGAAACTCATCCTTCTCACTATGCCTCTCTAAGGTGGAAATTTCCATGGCCTTCTCTCTGACCAGATCCACAGCCATCTGTACTCTAAAAAACATAACTGAGAACTGAATGATGGACTATAAAATTTAGATTTGTCATCTGAGTGTTATTTGACATTTTACTCAACATGATGTTTTTAGGAAACAGCACCTGCATGAAAGAATCATCTTAAATGCAAGAAGTGTCATTGATTTTGTGTGCTTTAACACAGCAATGCATGACAAAACAGATCTTACTCGTCAAACAGTTGATTGATGTCTATCTTCCGCAGCAACTTTTAGAATCTCAGCCACTTGGGGCTGTGCCATCTTGTTATATATCACAACAAAGAAAACAACTTCCAGTCAACATGAAAACTAATATGCTTGATATTAACATATAAACGTCTTCATCTGAACTCTGATAATTCAAAAAACAGATTAATAAAACAATATGTTTACAGTACCTTACTATAAAATAGCAGCTAGACTGTAAAATTTGTTTTTATCAAATATATTATTTCATTATTTCAAAGGGAAAGAAACAGTTTGTAAGAAGCAATGTGTTAAACATGAGGTCATACACTTTGGACAGAAGGTGAGCGAGGAACTCCAAGGGATCGCTGTTGATTGGTGGAGCTCCTGGAAGGTGGCGTGACTCCACATATCTGCATTAAACAAAACCAATGAACAATGTTTTAGTTATCCATTATTTCAAAAAGATCCTGAGAAGATTATCTGCATAGAGGTGGAGGTGGTGATGCAACTTTACACTATCTCAAAATAATATTTTCAGTCATCTTGCAGATTCAGTTAAAAAAAATAAATAAATAAATAAAAAAAACTTACTTCCAGAGGTCCACCACTGTCTCGTTTTTGAAGATCCGTTTATACATGCCAATTTCTCTGTAAGAAGATATATCATATATTCAAGATGTTTCAACAAATATATATTCAGGAAAAGACACATTCAACTTTATACATATCAGCATGCCATTCATTAATTCATTTGCATGTTGATAAAATAATAATTGAAAAGTTATACAATAACAATAATAAATTGGGTGAATGGTCATCATACTGTGGAGTCCCACTGTTGCCAAATGTGTTTATCAGTTGAACCAGACCGTCTCCGCAAAGGATGCCCAGTCTGTGAAAAATGCTGTTAAACACACAGAAGGAAAAAAAATGTTGATGATCGGGATGATTTGAAATTGCTCAGAAGAAGAAAAAAAAAAAAAAAAAAATCACAGTTCCTTAAATCTAAGTAGATTGTGTTCAGCTTTATTCTTCATTATTTAAATGTTTGTTTTAATTTCAGTATATGATTATAAATTGCAAACGATCTTTTGTATACAGTGAAGTACTCACTGCAGTGCCACAATAAACTGATCGTGTCCTTTATCTCTTTGCTCAGCACTGATCCTCTCGATCATCTCCTTCACAGAAATCCACAAGTCTTGCAAATCAGTACTGTACACCACAGAAAACAATGACAGTGAATTTACATTCCTCACTCCAAGAAAAGTCATTGAAACATGGCCCAATGTACAGTGTTTTGACTGTATTTTGAATTAACCACTGCATTGTGTTTTGTTTTTAGGGTTAAAGGAAATGTCCATAAACATGCTGGTAATTTTCTGCTAGAACATTATCTGTTTTTCTACTATTTTTTTTTTTTTTTTTTACAGTGCATGGTCTATGTTAACTTTACATCATACGTCCCTGGTTTTACTGTTTTAGTGATCTTATTTTTTTCCACAACCACTTCTGCAGCCCCTTTTAAACTGTCCAAATATTTCAAAAATTCTTCAGCTACAAACGTGAAGAGTTTGTCTGCCATTTCATAATCTTCATCTTTTAGGCTGACGCTGTCCACACCTGTGTATAAAAAACTAAATCAGCTAAAATGTAAGTGACAGTGTAATATTAAATTATTTTGTTAAGTCCAACCGCATTTTAATATCACATTTATATTTACATAACCATAGTAATATTAATATTATAACTTGTTCAAGAGAGCTGCCATGTCTATTAAATACCACATCAGATAATGAATTTAGGTATTTAAGAAAACAAGCATTATCTTACCTTTAAAGAGCAGAACAGCTAAGATTAAGACAACTAGTGACTTATTCATATTGTTGTTTCTTTCTCAGAACAAAAACTAAATAACAGAAAGAGATCACAACATATTCACTGTGGAGTGTGGACTTAAACATCAGGAGTAAAAAGGTGGACTCAACTTGAGTCATATCAATCTCTATTGATATGAACTTTCATCTGTGTGCACACGCCTACTGAGTTTATCAACATCAGGTTTGGGTTAGGTTAAAGGTTTTGGTCAATATGTTAAAATAAGACAATATTTTCCTTAAAACACAAAAGCAAAAGAAAGGTTAACACATAGGCTAGTAAAACTGTAAGGTAACTCTACAGTTAGTTCATAAGAACAGTTCAGAGTAGTGCATGCATGTACATGCCAAACTGGAAAAAATAAAATAAATAAATAAATTTAAAAAAAGACAATAAATATGATTTTGACAATGTTAGATTACAGGGACTGAAGAAATGCAATCTGTCAATCAGTCAACATCAGGTTTTAGGGTCAGTAACTCATTAGAGCATAAAAAATGTTGAAAATCAGGAGCTGCTCAGAGTAAAATTTTAGTCTTAAGTAAGTCAAAATTCTAGGAATGGTGTAATTTTCCTACACTTAAGAATAAGAGTGATTAATAAAGGTAAATGTGCTACAACTAGGTCTCATCTCCTAAATGATTTAAAGGGATAGTTCACCCAAAAATAAAAATTCTGTCATTAATCACTCACCTTCATGTCATTACAAACCTGTAAGACCTTCGTTCATCTTCGGAACACAAATTAAGATATTTTTGATGAAATCCGAGAGCTTTCTGACCCTCCATAGACAGCAACGCAACTGACACGTTCAAGGGCAAGAAAGGTAGAGCAGGTAAGGACAATGTTAAAATAGTCCATGTGACAACAATGGTTCAACCGTTTGGTTCAAAGGTCTTGCAGTTTTGGAACGAGATGAGGGTGAGTAATTAATGACAGACTTTTAATTTTTGGGTGATCTATCTCTTTAAGAGTGCTGGAGATGTCTCTCAACCTAACCTAGGAGTAGTATGATAACTGTGATATGTTGAAACCACACTCTCCAATATGGAAAAAGTGCTTTAGACTTGCATAATGGTGTAATTTGCATAAACATGATTCGTAGTTGACGAAACAAGTGAAATCCATTGATATATTAATTTACTGCATTTAATAAACTCATTATTAAGAATATAGTGTACAACATCATTATTAGTCAGGTGTGTAATCACAGGGTTACAACTAAATGTTAAATCGTTACAGTAGTCAGGTAAGGGTTAATGTACATCCAGCTGGTTGTTATTGCTGCAAAAATGATTATAGCGTTGTTAGCTAAACACTTTTTAGAAATTCATAGTTTCATGTGTGGTTATTTGAGAGATTCCTTCTGCTATTTAATGTGTAATAACTAATCTTTTATTTAGGCTTTACACTTCTCTGTAAATTAAAAAAGTTGCCATTTGAATTTAGCAAAAAACAACACCAAAAAACTACTTTCTAAGTTCTAAGTGCTTCGAATAATTCTACAAATGATTCTAGTTCTTAAAAATTCAACATCGCTAAAAATAAGTAAGAGATTTTAGGCAGAATAAGAGATTTTAGACAGTGCATTCAAGTGTTTATTCTCTTTTTATAATGGGAAAATGCATTTATATAATGCACATTTTCTGCAGAAGGCATAGAGTACACTTACAGGTGCATCTAAAAAAATAGAATATTGTGAAAGTTTTTTTTTTTTTAGTAACATTTCAAAAAGTGAAACGTTCATATATTCTAGATTCATTACATGTAAAGTAAAACATTTCAAAAGTTTTTTGTTTTAATTTTGATGATTAGAGCTTACAGCTCATGAAAGCCAAAAATCCAGTATCTCAAAATATTAGAATATTTCCTAAGATCGATCAAAAAAAGGATTTGCAAAACAGAAAAGCTCAAGTTCTTTAAAGTATGTTCATTTATGCACTCAATACTTGGTCGGGGCTCCTTTAGCACAAACTCCAGCATCAGTGAGGTGTGGCATGGAAGCAATCAGCCTGTGGCACTGCTGAGGCACTATTGAGCCTTCAGCTCGTCTGGATTGTTGTATCGACTGTTTCTCATCTTTCTCTTGAAAATATCTCATAGATTCCATATGGGGTTCAGGTCAGGCATGTTGGCTGGCCAATCAAACACAGTAATATCACGGTCAGCAAACCACTTGGAAGTGGTTTTGGCACTGTGGGCAGGTGCTAAAGTCCTGCTGGAAAAGGAAATCAGCATCTCCATAAAACTTGTCAGCAGATGGAAGCATAAAGTGCTCCAAAATCTCCTTGTTACGGCACCCCAAATCATCACTGACTTCAGAAACTTCACACTGGACTTCAAGCAGCTTGGATTCTGTTTCTCTCCAAAATTTACTTTTATCTGAAAAGATAGACTTTGGACCACTGAGCAACAGCCCAGGGCCCGTATTCATGAAAAATCTTAGTGTTAAGAATTGCTCCTAGTAACAAAATTCTAAGAAAATTCTTAGAAATGTGGGTGTTTCCTCTTATAATTAAAGAAAAGATCCTAGTAAAGAAAAAAGTAATTCAGAAAGCATCTTAACACTTAAAATAGGTCTTAAGGTCCAAAATTGTTAGGAGTACGGACGAGGACTTTTAAGAGGCTTAAGAGTTTCTTTAGCAGTGGAGAAAATGAACGAAACATGAAGAGGGGGAAGAAATATGTTGCACACAATGCATGACAGTGAGTTAAGACGAGTTAAGTGAGTTAAAAAATAAAGAATATATATATACATTTATAATGTGTGTGTGTGTGTGTGTGTGTGTGTGTGTGTGTGAGTATGGTAAAACAGGAAAAATTACACCTGTAATTTCAAAGTGAAGGCTTATAATAGACCCTACTCTTAAAAGTGCTCTTTTATTTCCTTCTTGGACAACCAACCAATCACAGTCTTCAAAAGACTCTGTCATAGCTAGCAACAGGGTCAGCCCGGTTTCCTCACTAAGATAAAAGTTTTTGTCTTTTCCTTGCTCAAAGTTGCTCTTAGATTGGTCCTGAATCACTCTTAAGCTAAGACTCCTAGTTAGAAATTTTTAAGCTAAATTAGGAGCTCTCTGAGAGGAATCATAGAATCTTTAAGAATACGGGCCCAGTTCTTTTTCTCCTTAAAATGCTTCTGACGTTGTTTCTGTTTCAGAAGTGGCTTGGTAGCCCTTTTCCTGAAGACGTCTGAGCGTGGTGACTCTTGATGCACTGACTCCAGCTTCAGTCCACTCCTTGTGAAGCTCTCCCAAGTGTTTGAATCAGCTTTGCTGGTCCTCATGATTGTGGTTTCAAAGAACAAGAGATACCCGGAATTTATACTGTAAGGATGGTAATTTATTGAAACTCAAATGTAAATATTATAATATTTTGAGATACTGGATTTTTGACTTTCATGAGCTGTAAGCTCTAATTCATCAAAATTAAAAAAAAAAAAAAAAAAAAAAAAACTTTTGAAATGTTTTACTTTACATGTAATGAATCTAAAATATATGAAAGTTTCACTTTTTGAAATAAGTTACAAGAAAAAATTAACTTTTTCACGATATTCTATTTTTTTTTAGATGCACCTGTATATTTAGACTTTATGTAGTTTTCAATATGTACATTGTTCGGACAATATTCGGCAAGAATATTAACAAATACAGGGAATTAAAATTGGCCTTCTTATTACATTCATCAAGATCAAAAGACTTTGCTGTTGTTTTTATTTTCTTTATTAAAAGCTTCTATTTAGGTAAGTCCTACTTTACTAAGAATTTCAAAACTTAAGACTACGCCTATGGCCCCAGGACTCCTTCTAAAGGTTTTTTCCACCAATAATAAAATAAATTTTCTATGACCTTTTACATGTTAATAGAATATTACCTGATTAAAGGGTTACTCCACCCCAAAATGAAAATTTTGTCATTAATCACTTACCCCCATGTCGTTCCAAACGCGTAAAAGCTTCGTTCGTCTTCAGAACACAATTTAAAATATTTCGGATGAAAATCGGGAGGCTTGTGACTATCCCACTGACTGCCAAGTAATTATCACTGTCGAGGCCCAGAAAAGTATGAAAAACAATGTCAGGATAGTCCATCTGCCATCAGTGGTTCAATCTGAATTTTATGAAGCGACGAGAATACATTTTGTACGCAAAGAAAATTAAAATAACGACTTTATTCAACAATTCATCTCCTCTCTGTCTCTCCGCGTCACCGTAGCGTCATTTTGGATATTATCCACTGAACGCAAGCAGCGTACGCTCTTCTGTATCAACCGAAACACAAGGATGCGCATTCTACGTGTATTTACGCTTTTATCTGAACAAAAATAGCGCATCCTTGTGTACTTTTGTATATATACTGTATATATATATATATATACAGTGGGTACGGAAAGTATTCAGACCCCCTTAAATTTTTCTCTCTTTATTATATTGCAGCCATTTGCTAAAATCATTTAAGTTCATTTTTAATTAATGTACACACAGCACCCCATATTGACAGAAAAACACAGAATTGTTGACATTTTTGCAGATTTATTAAAAAAGAAAAACTGAAATATCACATGGTCCTAAGTATTCAGACCCTTTGCTGTGACTCATATATTTAACTCAGGTGCTGTCCATTTCTTCTGATCATCCTTGAGATGGTTGTACACCTTCATTTGAGTCCAGCTGTGTTTGATTATACTGATTGGACTTGATTAGGAGAGCCACACACCTGTCTATATAAGACCTTACAGCTCACAGTGCATGTCAGAGCAAATGAGAATCATGAGGTCAAAGGAACTGCCTGAAGAGCTCAGAGACAGAATTGTGGCAAGGCACAGATCTGGCCAAGGTTACAAAAAAAATTCTGCTGCACTTAAGGTTCCTAAGAGCACAGTGGCCTCCATAATCCTTAAATGGAAGACGTTTGGGACGACCAGAACCCTTCCTAGAGCTGGCCGTCCGGCCAAACTGAGCTATCGGGGGAGAAGAGCCTTGGTGAGAGAGGTAAAGAAGAACCCAAAGATCACTGTGGCTGAGCTCCAGAGATGCAGACGGGAGATGGGAGAAAGTTGTAGAAAGTCAACCATCACTGCAGCCCTCCACCAGTCGAGGCTTTATGGCAGAGTGGCCCGACGGAAGCCTCTCCACAGTGCAAGACACATGAAAGCCCACATGAAGGACTCCAAGATGGTGAGAAATAAGATTCTCTGGTCTGATGAGACCAAGATAGAACTTTTTGGCCTTAATTCTAAGCGGTATGTGTGGAGAAAACCAGGCACTGCTCATCACCTGTCCAATACAGTCCCAACAGTGAAGCATGGTGGTGACAGCATCATGCTGTGGGGGTGTTTTTCAGCTGCAGGGACAGGACGACTGGTTGCAGTCAAGGGAAAGATGAATGTGGCCAAGTACAGGGATATCCTGGACGAAAACCTTCTCCAGAGTGCTCAGGACCTCAGACTGGGCCGAAGGTTTACCTTCCAACAAGACAATGAACCTAAGCACACAGCTAAAATAACGAAGGAGTGGCTTCACAACAACTCCGTGACTGTTCTTGAATGGCCCAGCCAGAGCCCTAACTTACACCCAATTAAGCATCTCTGGAGAGACCTAAAATGGCTGTCCACCAACGTTTACCATCCAACCTGACAGAACTGGAGAGGATCTGCAAGGAGGAATGGCAGAGGATCCCCAAATCCAGGTGTGAAAAACTTGTTGCATCTTTCCCAAAAAGACTCAAGGCTGTATTAGATCAAAAGGGTGCTTCTACTAAATACTGAGCAAAGGGTCTGAATACTTAGGACCATGTGATATTTCAGTTTTTCTTTTTTAATAAATCTGCAAAAATGTCAACAATTCTGTGTTTTTCTATCAATATGGGGTGCTGTGTGTACATTAATGAGGAAAAAAAAAATGAACTTAAATGATTTTAGCAAATGGCTGCAATATAACAAAGAGAGAAAAAATTAAGGGGGTCTGAATACTTTCCGTACCCACTGTGTGTGTGTATATATATATATATATATATATATATATATATATATATATATGCCAGTATAAAATCTAGTTGTTGTGATCTATCATTTAATTATTTCTTACACATTGCACAGACACATTTTTATTTATTTACTTCTATCAAGTGTTACCACATTAAAATAGATCCAGATGTTATTAAGCTTTTTAAATTAATGTGTTAAGATGCTGGAGGATAAAAATGTGTAAAACAAATAAAAAAAAATGCAACAAATCATGTTTTTGATGAAAACAAAGTATTACAGTAGAACAAATAGAGTGGAATTTGATTTACTCAACGTTCACCAATGCAATTATCCTAGTATTCTTTAAGAGGCAGGTATGCAATAACAGCATCTTAGTTAAGTACAGTTAATACATTGCTGGTATAATACGGTTTATTGCCAGCTGTTGCAATCTTGACATTGCCTTCAAATATAGAGAGTTTACTCCAACAGCAGGTCCCAGACATCATTGTTCGTGCGATGCATCAACTTCTCCAAGGCTCTGAGGAACAATTAATATTGTGAAGCTTATTGATTGTACTTGATAATAAGAACTTCCAATATAATAACTGACATTTATTATCAATCTTTTATTTACACAAAATGTGACATTCGATATAGTTTCTGTTAAAATGCATATATGGTAAGAAAATTATAATCTTACAAAAAAGTTAGATCAATCCTTTCATCAAAGCCATCAAAAAGATCAGTATACTGCTTCAGTTTCTCCAGGAACCGGTGAATGGCTTGAACAAAGTTTCTTTACAATTGAAAAACAAAAAGAGAGCCAGTCAACTTTCAACTTTAAAAAGATGAAACAAAGCTGAATTCATTAAACCAAAAACGGCAATTAAGAACAAACATGTCTACATATATTTACATTTTAAGATTTAGAGCAATATATTAACAAATAAATCCTTGTCCTTAAAACAAAACTTGATCTTTCCTTCCTTTGGTGCTTCTTCAAGCTGATTTCGAGTAAATGTGTTACTTTTCAATAACTCATTAATGATGTTCCTCATATCATTCCATTTGCTGAAAAAAAATTTAATTTCAGATTGATTGTTTGATTGCTCTCCTCATAACGGAACAAAAATCATACACAAGAACATGCTAAATTTCAGCCAGCATAGTGTCTCAGAACAAGGCAGTTCACCAGATTTCAAACCTCACCACACTGGATAGTGGATATATAAAAAATACAAAAGGACATTTCTATAAAAGTACATTTCTTACCTCTGTGTTTGCTGAAATTCAGTCTCATCAAAATATCCGTAATTTTCAAATCTGAGAAAAGTGCTCCACAACTCTTGGAACACTGTCCTAATTACTCTATAGCATACAAACAATGATTTTGAAGAGGAATAGATTATATATGCATTATATCAAGAGAGCAAAGCACTAGCACTAGCTTTCTAATCTAGACAAATACATCAACAACATACAAACTTAAAAAGATTATTTATTCTGTTTTACTGGTTCAAAATGATTTTCATGAAGGCTTTTTATTACATTGTCTTACCGCAAAGGCAGTAATAGTTGGTTATCTTTGCTATTGGTTTTCTCCTCTTCAATGACTGGAGTAAGTAAATACAAAATGCCACGAATACAGCTCTCCAACAAGGTTTGTCTGCAAGACAGAAAAGAACAAATAAAAAAGTCTTAATATATTAATATTTACATAGTAAACAAATACGAGCCTCACACAGATGTTTTATGTTTCTTACCTGTTAGAGGATATAGCGTTCCCTTCAAGAATAAGGGTTATGCGGTTAACTTTGTGAAGAAACCTGTTGACTTCAGTAATCTCAAAGCCGACTTCAGACAGTTTTTCATAAACAGGAAGAGAGTAAACAACTGCGCTTTTGACAACAGCCCTGTGAAACATGCAAAAAAAATTCAGGGATCTTTTTTGTTTTAAACCTTTAATCACTCATTAACATTGCTTTAGGTATTAAGTTCTGTCAGATGTTTATTAAATATATCTATATGAACTGCATGAGCATGAAGTGTCAGATATGTGGTTACATTTTCATTTACCATAAATAATGTGACGTTTCATTTCATTTCAAACAAAGTTTAAAATGAGATTTACCAGTTGGACTGATTGAATCTGTCCAAACCAAGAGCTGCATTTCCACAATTATAATATTCCTGGGCTGCGGCCTCAAAGAATTTACCAAAATGAAGTTCAGTCCAACTACAAAAGAAAAATGGAATGATAAATGACATCCATGGCTTATGGATGCATTTTAGACCAATGCTTTAAATGTGGAGGACAATAATTCAGTTTAGTTGCTTTGAGCTCTAACAGCATGGTTTTAAACAACTCTTACTCCTCGTGAAGTTGGTTAAAATCTGTTTTTCCAATCTCCATAACAGTATCCACCCCAGCTTCAAGCATGTTCACCAGCTGGGACTTCACCACCATGATGCCAGAAACACACAATGTAACCTTTTAATACCCTGCACTTTAAAAAGTAAAATTACTTTGTAAAATGTATATAAATACATGCTAATCATTACAAAATATGATCATACACATAAATTAAATACAGCATTAAAGAAGTCCAAATGAAGGTGTAGTGAGGTCATACGCCTTAGCCAGAAGGTGACTGAAGAACTGCATGGGTTTACTGTAGACTGGAGGAGCTCCTGGAAGATAGTGACTCCACTTCTCTAATAAACAAGTCATATGAATAAATCAAGTTATGAGCAAAATCTGAGAGGCGCATGGCATGGATGGTGGATTTGTAAGGCCCTTATCTTCAATGCACAAACACATCTTTGACCAGAACTTTGGCAAAACAACACTAGAGTTGTCTACTCTCAGTGAACACATGCTTACTTCCAGATGTCTGCCATTGTCTCGTTTTTTAAGGTCTTACGGTAAATCTTTCATATACCTGTAGAAGAAAAGCACATTCGTGGGTAACACATTACTCATTGGTTTCAGAGAACTGGTCAGAGGTAAACGAGATCCGTTACTGTCTTATGTAAAGATGATATAGCTCTTACGGAAAGAAAAACTTGTCAAAGACCTGCCAGATCTTTGCCGTAAATGTACCACCAGCCATTAACGTAAAAAATCTCCTGGGAATCAAAGAACAGAAGCTATAAATATATATTTTTAAATAGCCAAAAAAAATGGATTACATAAGACAAATTTGTTCATCTAATAAGCTATTAACACTAAGAACGATAACTATAACTTTAACTATATGGTTATAATAATTATTCTATTCATTCTAAGAGAATTGAGAAGTTCACATCACAACTATAACAATAGCAACACAGAGGAAATATACTGGTCTAAATTACTCTTATTTTGTCTTCTTGGAATTGAGGTTTAAAAGACAAATAATTTTCAGTAATATCTTTGATTTAACTGCACTGTCACTAATGAATGAGACCAAAAACTTCAACTAAATTAAGCTGGATGACGACACTAACTTTGCAACATCTACACTGTTATTGAACAACACTGAACTAAATTAAAGTGAATAATGACACTATTGTCTTTTTAGAGCTATTTGTTTCATAAATGAAGAACACTGCATTCCTACTGGTATTTTCTTGTTTATTATTGTGAATACTTTTATATAGTCCTCAGTGTAAAAAGATGAATCTCAAAATCATACAGTCACTGTTGAAAGGGGTTCAAACATGCAAAAGACGCAGAATAACCAAAGAACGTGCAGGACTTGGAAGACTTCTCTGAAGAACTACAGACAGTTTAAATGCTCAGAACAAAGAACAACTATCACAAAAACATCCAATTACAACACAGCTTATTAAGAATTAAGCATATATATATAAACTTTTTAACCTTTGTGATTCTTGACATGAGCTCAGAATAATGAAAGTTATTATAATTATACAGTAATATAATCATGGTGGACAGACTTGCTGTGGCAATATAGCTGAATTATCCTGGCTCTCTCTAGCACTCTCAGTATTTTTCAGTGGTTTTGCCAACACTCTTAAGGCTTTCATGTATCCTTGGATAGAAATCCTGTAAAATTACAGAAAAAGGTTATGACCAGGCAACGGCTAAACCAACAATTCAATAGCAGTGCATAATCCATAGCTGATCTTACCTTGATTTTCTAAACTGATCATCTCTCACTAATTTCTCTGTAGCGTATCTGACTTTCTCCAGAAAGTCTAAAAAGACTACAGTCCCAGAGTTGAGGATTTGCTGTCTTAAGTCATCATATGATTCAGCACTCTGCACACCTTCAAAAACAGAATCGTGAACAGCGTCAGAGAAACAGAACGAGTACTAGCTACCACAAAAGACAAAGCCAATTCATCCAGAACTACTGCTTTTGTCTAATAAAATGTAGTTTGTTTAAATAGTGCACCACAAAGACAGGAATTTTTTTTTTTTTACTATACCACAGCAGCAGAGAAATGCAGTTAAACTTAAGATGGCCAAAATCTTATTCATATTTCTGTTTTATGCTGTAAGAGAGGAAAAAAAGAGAGGTAGCACTATGCATGCCATTAAGGATTCAGAAAACCAGACAATGGATGTCTATTTTGTACTTAATATCAATGACCACAGAAGTGATGAACAATACCTTTTTGAGTCTGTGTGCATATGAAATAGCCCTCAACTGTCTGACTGTTGTTTATATGGGTCATCACATGGTCATGAGTAAATGTGTGTACATTTCAACAGTGAGTAGGCCAGAAGGGCAGAAGAATAGCATGGCGGGACTAAACAAACATTTATCTGTTAATATATGAATGTTTTGTCCATTGGTTCTTACTGAGGGAGTCCATTCAGATCAACTTTTCGCCGGCAAAATTGGACAAAAGGAGCCTCTTCCTATTATTAATAGTGAGCATGTAAATTTAAATTCTAGCATGTTTAGATGAGATTAGCATGAACAAGATGGTGTTGCATGATCTATTTCATTATAACAGACAATAAAATGTAACTTTTCAGAATTAGTTATAAAAATGCTCAAGATATTAAATCATAACAAATATCTTGACATAAAATTACAAAGGCACGTCAAAGAAGAATCTTATTTAACTTAAAATAGAAATATAAAAGCTGACTGAATGATTCTAGGCAATTAGCATATATGCTGATGGTGAATAAATAAGTGAAATGTAAATCTAATTCTCTAAATGAAGTAACTTTTTATATCCAATGTAATATATATATTTTCAATTGAAAATATTTGATCAATTGACATTGTTTTTGAATAATTAAACCTTACAAATTCTCAGATAAAAGCCAAAAACAATTTCCAAAAAGATTTTCAGGTAAAATCAAGTTTTCGCTGAAATAACATGCTCTATTGAAGTATACAGTGGTCAATTTTGATTTCACATTTACTTAAAATATTTGAAAAAAAATAAAAAATACAAAAATAAAAAAAATCAAGATTGATCTTTGTTCAAATATTTTTGTATCTTTATTACATACAGACCATCATAAATTAAAAAAAAAAAATGTGCGTAAAAAAATTTAACAGATTTAGAAATTCTTGTATACAACTTTATACAAAGATTCATTCTGAGTGGGATCACATTCAGTGATGGAATCAAGCCGCAGTCTTCATTTTTAATAATAAGCACACTTCAATTCTGTACAAAAGCATGAGGGAAGAGGGATCCGGGAATTCTCTGGAAAAACAAACAAATGAAACAAACAACCCCTACAGTCACATAAAATCAAAGCTAGTGCTGGATTATCCCAGCATTCTTTATACTACTGTATGTACTGTAACTTACTAGCTGTCACTGATGTACTGAGGTAGTCAACCCAAACGGAGATGAAAGTCGGTCTAAACGTGCTGCGAGAGGAAGGGCATCAAAAGACACATGGCTATTAGTAGCACGTCGGCTTTTTCCAGCTGAAGCCGCCATTCATGAGTATGGTTTTGAATATTTCCTTAAATACTTGTGCACTGACGATCAAAATGGGATTTTTCACATCTTTAACACTATACAAGTGATCCTAATATGTAGAATATTACAATTGACCCCCAAAAGACTGACCTCAAGATATAAAAGCACATAAAAACAGTGGGTTCTTAAAACCAATCTGTCAAAAATTGGGCTTCGGGTGAAGTCTTGAAGAAGAATGGTAATCTGTACATGACCCAGAAAGCTGTAAAACGGTCTGTATATGCGTTCAGAGCAAACGTACTCTAATTTAAATTAATGTGGCAGTCAAGGGTGTTAAATTTGGTTTTAAAATGTGTTATAAGTGATGCATTCATTAAAAAATAAAAAAGAAAGAAAAAGAACAAAAAACACAGAAATATACAAGCGTCAATGTTCTGGAAACACAAAGGCTCCTGTTAGAAACTAGGTTATGTGGCAAGATTGTCCATGGTTTGACTAAAAAGTACATCTGTTCTGGAGAATATGTACAGTGCTTACATTTCCAAAAAAAAAAAAAAAAGAGCAAAGATTATTAAGGTGCTGTTGAGGACGACCTAAAACAGGAACTCCTCTTGATTCAGTAGCAAAAATAATCACACCCTTTCAAACTTCTGGGTATCCTCCACTATGAAAACTTCTGTACATTTATTCTGACACTAAATGATCCTTCCAGAATAGATCTACTGCATTACCAGCCACCGGTGGCAAGATTTGAAAGGCATGCTGAGACAAAGTAGCTTAAGAACAGGTGAAATAGTTAAGTAAAGGGTATTCGTTTGAGATCAAGATTTTTAATTGTTGAATCAAAGCAAACGGCCTCATCCAAGGCAGGACGTTACTAGGTTGTTAAATGTTGGGGTAAGAAATATAACTCGCAGGAGGTAACCAATCAAGACATACTGGTGGTCTAAAAAGGCTACACACCCTGCCAAACAATCTCAATATTGTTTCCTTCAGAATAAATTCATCTCCGCACCATTAAGCACCTGTAATGAGTGTCTTCCTTCATAAACACCCACCCATACCAAAATATCCCCTCCTAAACCTCCTTTCCCCGCCCATTTGCCATTGAGTAAACATGCCTGTTTTAGTTCAAGAAGCGTCGGCAGCGCCGGGCCCCGCAGTTACAGTGCAATTTGTTGTTTGCATCTTCAATGGGGAACTTGTAGTCGTAGGTGAGCTCCTCTCCACGGTAAATCTTCCGCAGGGCGAATATAACTATGTGCTTCTGGCCCTCCACATTGATGACTCTTGAGTAACAGTTAGGGTCGCAAGAGTGATTTATAAATCGTGCTGCGTTTCCGTGCATGGTGGCGTCCACCACATCAAAGTCGTCAATGCGAAACATGTAGCAGCCGATGCCCTTTGAGGAAAGAGAGGCAGGAAACAGACAGTAGGTTAGGAATTCAACAGCACTGCAACGCAAGAGGATAAATTAGAGGTTAAGCAAAAACTGTGCATCACACCGGGAGAAATCACTTTTACCTTGCTGTCATAGTATTTCTCCCTTTTGTCAGTGAGAACTGAGCGGATGACGTTGCCAGCATACTCGATCACCATCTCTCCAGCCTCGATGTTCCTCTTGCAGAAAAGACCACGGCCATGTATAGCGGATCTGTCATAGAGATAATGAATTGCACCAATTACTTTTGCTCTTAAAAGTTATGTTCATTCCATCTTTTTTATTGGCATGGGATTTGTTAAGCGATTTTACATAGCTAGCTTTTATGCTGCAATACCCTGCATCTATTGGGAAGGGATTACCTGTAAACTCCCACAGCCTCTTTAGAGGTTTTCTCCAAGTGTCTGAACCTCATAGCCATTGGCAACTCCGTACTTGTTGCTCGTCTAAAGGGAAGTCAAAATAACAGGATGAGTTACAAAAAAAAAAAAAAAAAAAAATGTTAACAACACCAGTAATGCACTGACTTTATATACTTAAAAAAAATCTATTATTTTGGTATTATTGTTGATAATACGAAATTTGTTTCATCTTTTTTAAATCTTATTTTAAATGGCACAAATAAATTTAAAGGAATAGTTCACCCAAAAATGAAAAGTCTGTCATTAATTACTCACCCTCATGTCGATCCAAACCAGTAAGATCTTCAATCATCTTCGGAAAATAAATTAAGATATTTTGGATGAAATCCAAGAACCTGAACCTGCACAGACAGCAAGGAAACTACCACATTCAAGGCCCAGAAAGTTAGCAAGGACATCATTGTGACATCAGTGGTTCAACCTTAATTTTATGAAGCTATGACAAAGAAAACAAAAATAATGACTTTATTCAACAATTTCTTCTCTTCCGTGTCAGTTTTCTTTGCACACAAAAAGTATTCTCGTAGCTTCATAAAATTATGACTGAAACACTGATGTCACATGGACTATTTTAAAGTTGTCCTTACTACGTTTCTGGGCCTTGAACATGTCAGTTGTATTGCTATCTATGGAGTGTCAGAAAGCTCTCAGATTTCATCAAAAATATCTTCATTTGTGTTCCGAAGATGAACGAAGGTCTTACGGGTTTGGAAAGACATGTGGGTGAGTAATTAACGACAGAATTTTCATTTTTGGGTGAACTTTTCCAAACATGTTGCTGAGTGTCTAACCTGCTGGATTTCAGCATAACGTCATCCTCTTCATCATCACATGGCCTTGACTCAGGAAGCTGACGATGTTGCGATGCCAAGAAATTGAACATATCAAAGGTAGATTTTCTGTGTGTGGGGAGGGAGAGAGGCAATTTTTGATTTCCACATTTGAGAAGGAACAAATAAAGCAACTCAAAGTCATATGTGAGGCATACACGAGTTCACAGAAACTTACCGCACATAGACCTCTGCGCGGGCACAGCCACTGGGGTTTATTGGCAGCTCTTCTTCCGGTACTTCATGCTGGTGGAAACGGAAACTGTGTTTCTTGCAGAGAGAAGCACCCTGCAGCTGCTCCAGCAGAAAGAGCACAGCATCGTGGAGGACACCCAGAACCCTGGCACCGCTTACCCTGTTGAAGGGAAACTGCTCTAGCCGACAGCCTACCCGTGCCTCCTGGACACCATCCATTACTGCCTTCCATGCCACTAAGAAAACACCATAGAGGACATATATAATAATGTGCCAAAGTGTGAAAGGAAGAAACTCACATTCTTATAACATAGTGTCACTACAAGGTTTATCAATACTGACCATCGATGCTGTCAGCTTCTACGCTAAAGCCATCCTCACTGGTAATCTGGAAGCGCAGGTGAGGCAGATACTGACTGGCACACTTATCCTGCTTGCCTGGTGATGGAGAGTCCTCATCTGAACTCCAACCTGAAACAATTACACACGCAGTGAACTTTCAAAACCTCTGTTACAGTTCAAATTCACTGAATTAGCTATAGCAACTAAAATGTTTCTAAAGTAACACAATATCTCATATTCACCTGCATAGGGGGCCCAGTCTGAGGAATCACCATGTTTGTAGCTCATACACTGAGATTTAGCACTGTCCCGTGTGTCATTTCCCTGCACAGAAGTGGGCTCTGATTCATTTGGAGTAATTCTAAAAAGAGGAAAAAGAAAACATTATGGTTATCTTTGGTAAAACACAAGTAAATGTGATTTTAAGTCATCAACACTGACCTCTCCTTTACATCATTCTTTGGCTGGTCAAGAGATCCAACATCAGGGTCGTCAAAGTCGAGCACATCCTTTACACTTGGGGCCTTTATTCTAACCCGGTTTGATCTAAACATAAAATACCATCTAAAAATTAATAACATCTAGTTTGAATGTTCAAAGTGACATTTTTAGTTGTGTTAATGACTAGTCTTAATAAGGCTTTGGTTTAGAGGGCAGGTCCACCAAGAATTCTGTATTTTTGTTAATGAAAAGTCACATTTTTTTATGCCAAAAAAATAAATAAAAAATTCAGTGGGGGCATAAATACTTTTTTCACAACACTGTTACCTTTTACTGCACAAAACAATATCATTATTGTGTAACATCTGATAGACTGTTAACATGCGGAAAAAAACTGTACATCCCCTCCTATAACCCAGGTCTCTAAAATAACCTGCAATAAGGATTAACAACTAGACCACCCTGACTAAATTTGACCGAATATTTTTCCCTACCTGCTGTGGTCATCCTTGGAACAAGGACCCATCTGGTCCAAGAAGTCTGTACGGCATCTTTTCACACCAATTCGATCAGTTACTGAAGACACTCTCTTGATCTTGACTTGAGGTCTGGAGTGGGACAAGATGTTGGGTTGAGTCCGAAGATGAAATCCAGGGAATGAATCCTTTGATTCAGGAGAGAGGCGTTTTTCGAGGTGGAGCTGAGAAGGGCTCATGCCAGTGGGACTTGCTATATCACGGTGACTTGCCATTGCTTTGTCGATTATCTCCTGGGCCACTTCCTTCTGCTCACTTTCAGAAATCGAGCCAGGTCTTTCTATCGACGGATTGATGCTGTGCAATTGGCTTACAGGAAAACTCTGAGGAATCCTCCTGATTAGCACCTGGGTTGGTGGTGTTGCTCTGTTGTTGCTGCTGTAAGATATGATACCCGTTGGTGTGGTTTTGCTGAGACTACCCTGAGGCACTGGTATCACCGTAACCTTAGGGACAGGTCGCTGGAGAACATTACTGCTGTGGATTATCTTCGCAATCTGGCTGATTTGGGTGTACGAGGGAGAATTAGAGCTAGGTAATTGGTATGTATTAGTCTGCGGGTTTTTCACTAGAATCTGTCCTGCACGGTTGACCAGAAGAACCTGGGGTGTAGGGGGTGTACCAGGTAAACACTGGGGCAGAGACTGTTCAGTCACTTGTTTTGGGGTGGCAATGCGTATGGCGATCCTACGACCCTTAGTGGCTTCCTTAGGCAGAGCTCCAAAACCATTTATTAAAACCGAAGCAGGAGCAAGCGGAGTTCCTTGTGGTGCAACAGAAAAGGTGGGAGAAGATGAGACAACATTGACAGGCAAGGAAAGTGGCAGAGAGTTGGCAACAGGCATTGCCATATGGAAGGGTTTGGGTTGGGAGCCAGGGTGTATGGTTACAAAACGTCTTTTTGTGAGCGCAGCTGGTGCAACAACATGAATTGTTCTAGTACTATACATTGGCACAGCAGCCGCCGGTTTCTCAACAGGTGACAAAACTCTCTTCAAAACAGGTTCATCCTTGTTTACTGGTGAGGAATGAGTTGCCGCCACAGGACCAGCAGCATTTTCTGTCAAGTCCAAAACTCGGCCATCAACAGCGGATATGAAATTCCCACTGGTGTCATCCAAGAACACTTCCTGCAAACCTTCTGTTGATTCATTTTCAAGCAAGACTTCTTCTTGGGTCGTAACAAGATCACTGCCTTTGCAAAGGATGGGGGTTGTTGCTTTTAGTTCATCTGGAAATGGCTCTTGTCCGTTGGATACTTCAGAATCAATAATCATGTTTCTACCATCTTGTAAAGAAGTTATTTCCTGAATTTCCTGTTCTTCACAGACTTGGTCCATGTTTTGAGTCTCTAGCTGAGAATTCTGATCAACAGAATCTGTTGTATGTGGATTTGCAATAGGTGATCTTGGGCAAACTAGCTGCCCGTCGCCAAGGGTTCTGCCCTTGTTTGGACCAGTGCGCTTTAATGGCTCAGTATCCTGACTACAAAAACTACTTCCTACTTCCTGAGTATCATCGTCTGCATTAGCTTCGCCTGTATCACTCTCCGAGTCATTGTCAGCTCCATCCAGCTGAGAAATGGACCCTGAGTTAGGAAGGACAGAGAGATCTGCCTGTGCAGATTCTTTGGCAGGTTCACGGACCACAACTGTGCGAGAGAAATTCAGATAATGGTCAGCGACATCATCATCTGTCTCCATTTGCATCTCTGAAGTCAAGTCCTTCCTGCCAGTGCTGAATTTACAGGCTCCTTCTTCTGCATCTCCCTCATCACCTTGAGGGTCGCAGTCCAGAGCCACATTTTCATTGAGCAAAGCCTCATCAAATTCAAGCTTTGCATTTAATACTGAGGCCACTGCCACATCTGTGTCTGGATCAAAGTGCGCAGAGAGCAGTTCTTGATTCGACTTGTCGGATGAGGCAGGAATTCTGTGGCTTGGTGCGCCTGCAGCCTCCTCCGACAAGGCAAAGAGCTCTTGAACCACCTCATCAGTCTTAAGCTGTGTGGTTTTGAAAGGCTGTTTATGTCTTGGGGAGTGGCGGACAGATGAACGTAAGGTGGAAGAGGGACTTCGTAGAGCTGCTTGTGGAGGAGAGGGTCCTGAGGTGATGCTAGAGGGAGACAAAGAGGAAGGCCTTCCCCTTCGTCGAGGTGAGGTGGAGCTGATGAGGTTCTCGGTTGCACCAAGTGGTGAGACAGGGGGGCTGAATGAAAGTGACCTAGGGTGAATCGTGCCCCCTGATCGCAAAGCCATTGGGCCTGATAGTACAGCAGGGGGAGGAGAGGCATTTCGGCTACGTGTGGAAAGTCTTCTTGTTGCACGTCGTGTCTCATCAAGGTCACTAATGGTTAAAATGTGATGGGATGTGGAAACAGCATTTCCTGAGAAGGAATTTTAAGATAACCATGTATGACTTCATTATGAATAATCAAGGCTTAACAGGATAGCTCACCCAAAAATGTCAATTCTGTCATTATTTACGCAGCATCATGTCATTCCAAACCCATAAGAGTTTAATATTCTAAAGTATTTAGCTGTATTTAGTATTAACAGGGTTCGTACACATTTTTACCAATAAATTTCCATGACTTTTCCATGACTTTTGAGACCATATTCATGACCTAATGTTCCATTATTTTACAATAAGAATAAAAATCTGTTCAATTTATCATAGCATATGTTAACTAAAATGAATGACTATTAATACTATTGTTTGCTTTCTTGTTTTAGTAATAAATACAAGCTGCAACTGCGCCAGACGTGAAGGTCCGTGCGTTTTTTCATTTTTTTTCCGTATTCGTCATCCTTTCCTATCAAAATGGATGCTATGGATGTGAAAACGCAGAAAATCAAACCTGATCCGAATTTTTTTTTTATGACTGACGAAAGTTATGGAGACAGTGTGTAAACGTGATTGACAACATTTTTTTTCTCCATTCTGTCACCGATGGCGTTTTAGTTCCTTGCCGCTGTCGCCTCTGGCTTGCTTAGTTGGGGACACTTAATTTCCAGAGATATCGTCGACTTGATTGCACAAATACTATTTAAACTAAACTGAGCTGGATGATGACATCACTGAATTCAATAATGAAATGCCTTTAACTGAAAATTGAGTGTTTAATCTTGTCATTTTACATTGACACACTATTTTCATATTTTGATATTGGAAAGTTGCTTTGACACAATCTGTATTGTTAAAAGCGCTATATAAATAAAGGTGACTTGACAACGTGAGGTCATATTTATTTATTTTACCGTGCGAAACTTTCGGACCAGTGTGCAACGACCTTTACTCTACACAGAGAACATATCGCATCACCGAATATTATCATTTATTTAACTCAGTTAAATGCAGGACCTGAATTTCGTTTTGGAAACTTTTCTCTTTCGCAACTGTTTACATTCACTTAAGAAAAAAACTACAATGCTTATGAGGATACTCATTTTAATGTCATTTTGTGTGTATTTTTGCCACTGAAACGCAACAAGCTGCGCAAATTAACCCACTTAATTTTGTTTAGAGCCCTGTATTTCAGCCCAAGCCCGACGGGCCCCGACTTATTTACGGCTTCGGGACAATTTTCATGTCATAGCTCAGATGCGGGCCAGGCATCGGGCTTGTTTTAGGCTTCCTCATTTTTATATTTTAGATTTCCATCAATTATTATGGTGATGAGAAGGATTTGCCGCGCTGGTGGAAACAACACGATGCTACCTCGACTATCAAGAGCGGCTCGGACAGTGTTTAGTGTCCCGCCAGCAGCAGCGAGTGCTGGAAGAGTTCCGCGTTAAAGCGCATACAATAAAGCTTGCCGCAAAACCCCAGCAAGTAATTACCATGATGAATGTGTCAGGGCCAGGGGAATTAAAATATTCGCTGCGTTTCGGTTAATTTTTTGTGACGCAGAAAGCAGAAAGCGCATCCTGTTTGTTTTCTAAAAAAAAAAAAAAAAAAAAAAAAAAAAAATCACAATGTATGCTGCTATTGTGAGTGCACACAAATAAAAGTAGACCCTTAACAGTCCCGAATAGGGGTGTAACGATTCATTCATTTTCTCGATGCATCGATTACAAAATCTGCCGATGCATATGCATCGATCTTGAAACATGGATTTTTGAATCGTGAATCGATTGTTCCTCTCAATAATCAATTTAAAATGAAAGAATCGTATGAATCGCGATTATATAACAATTCACACTGTTAAAAATAAAATTAATCCATAAATTAGTTGAGTCTGCGTAGTCACGTACGCCCTCACTACAGTGGCGCGGTGGATTACGTCACTACTCTCCAATTCGCGCGTGCCTTTTTATTGTCATTCACACACACGCTGCACTATGGAGGGCAACGAAGGAGAAATTGTCAAGGCACCAGCTTATATGAAGTCAAAGATTTGGGAATACTTCGGTTTTCACAAAAAAAAAAATGGAAAGATTGACAAGTCCGTTGCAGTTTGCAGACATTGTAAATGTGAGTTAAAGTACTGCAGAAACACAACAAACCTTAGCAACCATCTCCGCAGACACCATGCTATTAAAAGGTAAAAATACCTGCAGCTGCACCTGCAGAAGCTGGTATCTCAGGGTCAGGTTCGAGAACTCCTAACCTATTTGGTGAGAGTCTTTCCACGAACTCCCATTGTGCTAAAGCCATAACTGCATCTATCGCAAAATTTATTTGCAAAGATATGTGCCCCTATAGCGTGGTGGAAAACACTGGTTTCCGAGAAATGATAAACACTTTAGAACCAAGCTACAAAATACCCAGCCGTCAGTTTTTCAGTGAAAAATATATCCCGGAAATATATCAGTCTACGAAAGAGGAGCTGCAGCTCAAGCTTTCTCAGTCTGCCCATGTCGCCCTCACCACTGATTCTTGGACGTCCTGTTCGACAGAGTCTTACGTGACAATCACCGTACATCTTATTTCCGTGAACTGGCAAATGCAGAGCTTCGTTCTTCAAACAAGGATTCTAAACGAAGCCCACACAGGCAAAAACATTAGAGAATTGCTGTGTGATGCCTGCTCTGAGTGGACAATTGCAGACAAGAGTCCTGCTCTTGTTACAGATAACACCCGCAATATGATTGCTGCAGGTAAAGCTGCTGGATTTACCCCCCACATCAATTGCTTTGCACACACGCTTAACTTGGTGTCTCAAAAGGCCATGAAAGTGAACAATGCAGAGCGATTGTTGGGCAAAGTAAGACAAATTGTCTCTTTTTTCCACCGAAGTTCCACTGCTACATGCACTTTAAAAGAGAAACAACAAATTCTCGGGTTGCCGTTACACAAACTTAAACAAGACGTTTGCTCTAGGTGGAATAGTTCTGTGGAAATGCTTGAGCGTTTCTTAGAACAACAAACCGCAATCTTGGCAACGCTTATGTCAAAGAATTTGCGGAGGGGAACGGAAGTCCACACGCTCTCTGAAACGGACATCAGTAATGCTGAGGACATTGTGAAAGTGATGACACCCATTAAGATTGCTTCTACTATGATGTGTGAAGAAGAACAACCAACAGTGTCGGTGACTCCGCCTCTCCAGGCTAAACTACTGAAAAATCTCGAGCCTTGCGAGGACAATATAGACATGACTCGAGAAATGAAATCCGTGATGGCAGCAGACTTTTCATGTCAGTACACGAACTCCCGCGATGTTCTACTTAAAGGTAAGACATCTCTCTAATTGGCAATAGCAAATGCACTACAATCTTTGAATTTTTTATTATTAAGACTTTGTTGCTTATGTTAAAACTTTTAGTAGCACAACATTGTTCAAAGTTTTCATGTTTACTTGGTAACAACTTATAGTATTTTTCCTTTTTTTCTTTTTTCCCCCCTAGCATCTGCTTTGGACCCCCGCTTCAAAGGGCTACCCTTCCTAGAAAACGAGGAAAGAGAATTGGTCTTCATTAAACTTACTGTTGAGGCCTCAAACAGTGTATGTTTGCAACTTTGCAACCCTTATTTTCATGAACCAAATGCTGAATAATTAACTGTATTTTATAAAGGATTATAGGATTGTAATATGATGATGGTCCTAAATTGTACTTGGCTTGTTTTAGTGAAATTATAGTCCTGCTGTGTGCTAGTAAGACTTGACTGGTGGTAGTATTTTTATTTGATTTTGTTACAGATTCACGTGGAACAGCAGGAGGATGCAGTTGAAGAGAAACCACCAGACTCAACTGAAGAAGGTATTTATTTTAATTTGTTAATAAAAACTAATCTCTTTAATTTAAAGGGTAGGTATTCTGTAGTATAAAGGTTTGGGATGCATTTATGTATTTCAAAATGTATTTAAGGACAAGGAATGCCATGTAAACAAACAAACTTTATCATCATGCATTTCCATCTGTCTAATTAATTTTCTTTTTCAGATGAGATATGTCCTGCAAAAAAACTGAAAGCCATGGATTTGTTCTTCGGCAACAGCTTTCAGCAGGTGCCAGAGACCTGTCCTCTGTCCAGGTCTGCTAGTGAGATCAGCAGATAAAAGATACTCAAATACAGATCCATGGCTCCTCTGCCACTGACTGAATGTCCACTGGACTGGTGGAAGTCCCATGAGACAGAACTACCAATCCTTGCAAATCTGGCAAGAAGTTATCTTTGCATTCCTGCCACCAGTGTGGCCTCAGAAAGAGTTTTCAGCACTGCAGGAGACATAGTGTCTTCTCAGAGTAGTTGTTTACGGCCAGATTGTGTTGATCAGTTAATATTTTTGAAAAAAAAAAATAATCTGAAGTAGATTGAAATAGTGTGTTGAAAAAAAGCATGTCATAGGCATTTGTTTGTTCACCTCTCTCTTACTACACTACCATGTTTTAATTGCACTCTGTCTGGTATTACTGCCAGTTGCACTGGCACTTTGTTGTATTTCTGCACTTTGTGTATTTCCTAAATGTTCAAGAAAAGTATGCAATGTTTACAATAAAAACACTTATGGTGCATTGAATATATAGTAGTAGTAGTATTTTTCTTGCTTAAAATACATTAAGACAAAGTTAAACTACTGAACTAAAGATCTGGATCAAGTGGCTGCAAATGTATTGAACTGAATGGTCATGAATTTCCCAAAAACTGAATTTATTTGCTCAAATGCAGATGCCTAAAATATACAGAATTGAATCGTTATAATCGAATCGAATTTAATTGTGAATCGAATTGTTCTGAATTTGACAAAATAGTTCTTGAATCGAAAACCTGTGAATCGTGAATCGAATCGATTCGCTGTCTACCCAAAGATTCACAGCCCTAGTCCCGAATGATGTATTACTCTTACCTTTATGAGCAAAAATGACGGTTGTTTCCACTGTTATAAGAAAAAAATGCAAGTGATTGCTCTGGCGACTCCCAAGTCCTGCAGAGCGCGCTTTAGCTTCGACTCTCCCCACAAACGATTGGATACGCACCTAGCACAAATGTAAACTAACTTTGTGATATGCTTTTTTAAGTATTTTATATATAGATTTTATTTTAGTCAAGTGGTGCTGATTTTAGAAGGCTAAACTGATCAAACATATAGGCTAACTCACTGTCTGCAGCTGGCCACTTGGTCGTTAGGCTACTTTAAAAACAAAAACTTGAATTTAACAAACAAAAAAAATGTTCCAAACATATTTCTAAATTAACTTAATAAAGAAACGAAAATAAATATAACCACTTTGCCATTAAAAACAAAACTGAACTATTTTAATGGCTCCAACAGCAGCTGTGTAACTGGGAAGAGAGAAAGGAAAAAAAAGATACGGGCTCCAGTCTGACTCGGGCCAGTAATTCTGATAAGCTGTTGGACAAGGGCCGGACTGGGGCATATGTTTGAGGTCCGTACAGGGTTCTACTGAGCTTGTTTGGTACCAAACTCAATTTGGTACTCGCAAGGCGGCTTTATACGCACGCCCTTTGGACGTGACTGAGCGCACAGGAAACCGCCTCTGGAGCGCGTGAGGACCTAATGGCTTTAAAAGACGTGCAAATAAATAATACGTTTTTGTGACAATGCAACAATGACCCGATTAGGCAAATGATAATTCTGTCAACTGTACCAAAACGCGAGCAAAAGTCTTGTATCGCAGCGTGCAGCAGCTCTTTAGTGCAGACGAGATGCGCCGATGTGAAGCCATTTTAAGATAAAGTCAAACAGAGAAGATGCGGTACAGCTGAATAACTCACGCTATTTTCAAATGACTGATCTGGTATTCTGTGTGGATTTATTTACTCATCAAACCTACATGCTATAGGCTATTGAATAAATGTGTGAATATCCATTTTAAAGTCGAAAGCTGCGGGAATAAGTAAAACTATGCGATACATGCGCAGTCCCGCACCGTTCAGGACCTGATTAAACAATTATATTATACAGAGATTTGTGAAATAGATTTCCATGACTTTTCCAAAACTTTCTGGGTTCATTTATTTTTCCAAAACTTTTCCAGGCCTGGAAATTGCTGTTTTAAAATTCCATGACTTTTCCAGGTTTTTCATGACCGTACGAACCCTGTATTAATCTTTGAAAATGTGATGAAACCTGAGAAGTTTCATGTAAACAAAACTTCCAAAAACGTCACAAAGGCGTCGTAAAATGAATCCATAGGAACTGAATGGTTAAATCCAAGTCTTGTGAAGAGATATGATTGCTTTATATGAACAGATTTAATTTTTACATATTTTATTTACATCTAAAAAGTGATTAAAACATACATAGGTACAAGCTATATATAAGCTAGATATATGTGTGTGTGTGTGTGTGTGTGTGTGTGTGTGTGTGTGTGTGTGTGTGTGTGTGTGTATGTGTGTGTGTGTGGATCAATGTTTAGATGTAATTAAAAGCAAAATTTGTTCAACATATGATGCATTTAATGAAACCTCTCAGGTTTCATTAAAACATCTTAAATGTTTTTCGAAGATTACTTTACGAAGATTAGTCTTATGGGTTTGGTATGACATGAAGGTGAGTAAATGACGACAATTTTCATTTTTGGTTGATTGATCCCCTGAATCACATTAAAATTTGATGTAATTTGATTTATTTGTTTGGTAAATGAACAAAACTTCAAACTGATGCAAAGATCTTACCTGGGGAAGGTAACGGTTTGGACATTCCCCCTGCTGGTCTCCTGCTGTGTGGATAGCCAGGAGTCTTGCCTCCGGCCCCTGAGTCTTGTTTGGTCTTAGAGGGGGTGCTGGGGGGCAGCCCAGGTGAAAAGGACTCGCTATCTGTGCCATCCTCATCTATAAGACAGAGATATTAATTAAAAAAAAAGCACTAATTACACAGATTCCACACCATATTGCCCCTCTAACAAATATATATTTTTTAAAAATGCATGAATAAAGACAGCTATATATGCATATACACACACCATTGTGAGCTTTTGGACTGTGTACAATTGTGTGATTTTCTCCCTGATCCACCATGGAGCTAGGAGCTTTGCATCGTGTTGATGGTCGCACCTCTGTTACTTTACAAGTGTACCGGCATCGCCTGCGAGGGTCAACGGTGCTCCAATACCATCTAGAACATCTGAAACCACATCAAATTATGATAAAAACTATGGGTCCTCATAATTCATAATTAAACAGGAATTAAAGTGTCATCTGAAACTGATGCTAGTGTATTGTTCACAGTTCTGCTAAATTGATTTTACTTTTGATTTCAGAGGAACAAGACGCCTTTTTTAAATTATTTTCTTGGACAATAAATATATTACAAAAAATGTGGATGACATTTTGATAACTGATCAAAGACAACACCAAATTAATTCATTAATGATCAAGTGAAAGCTGAGTGACTTTAAACTTCATATTACTCACTGGTAACCAACTGGATACAATTTTCCAGAATTTGCAGACAGCTCCGTCAGAACACCAAGTTTTTGTACATGTAGAGACCCTGCATGGATACATAATAAAACACGTTAAACTTTCTCTTATTTTTAATGCACCACCAGAGAAAAAAACATCACCTGTTTACTCACCAATCATCACATTTACAGACTCTGGCTCCAAGCCTGTTAGAAACTTCCTACGCAGACTAATTCCATCAAAATCTACGTAGACCCTTCTGAGAACTTCAAACCCATTGCCTTGTTCAATCTACAAAAAGAAAATCTTGTTTACATTCTTCACACTTCAATTATACAGTAATTGTAAAACAAATCAGTTTGCTCAAACATACACACCTTATTGTTTATGAGGTCATGATGTTTGTAACAGTACACTTTCTTATCACACTGGAAGACACAGTTGCTGGCACGAGCACACATGAAGTGGTAGTTACTCTGACACGAGGTAAGACAACAGCCCACTGTCGCCCCTGTCTGGCCACAACGCTCACAGCGCTGGAAAAAAGGTAAAATTAATACATTTATTTCTCTAAAGCATATAATATTGCATTAATTAAGATTAAAAAGGGCATAAAGACTGCACAATATAGAACCTCCAGGTTATTATGGCTATGGAACCCCTGAACTGGGCTTAAAATATTTATTAATTTTATTTTGTTATTTTTCCTTTTACATTTTTGTTCAGTTTTTATCTAAATGCATCATTTTATACCAACCATGAGGCGGCCCCTGGCGACGGCACTGTGGACATGCAGCAAAGCTCCTTTGACATCCTGCACCTCCGCTGACCACATGCAGCAGTTCACATGAGCCCATTCATTCTGTCCAATATACAGCAGCCTACCAGCATCCTACACATACAAAGACAACACAACTCAAGAGAACCGTACATGAGACTCATCTCTGAAAACAGAACTGGTAAATGCTTCACCTACATTCGGTTTGGCATCTCCATGTTGCTGGCATAGGGAGCACTGTCTTTCATCCATGAAAGACTGAGAATTCACATTCTGCAGATCTGTGGTTCATGAGAAAAAAAAATTAACAAAAGATACAAACAAGAGGATGGCATGAGCCATAAAGATAAAAACAATGTGTTTACCTTGAGATATCAATTGAGGGTTTTCTGGATCCTGCTCTTTGAGCCATTGTGCATAACTGTGTTCATCGCTGGGGGGAATTATGGCCTCAGGGAGCATACCGCTATAAAACAAAAGTGGCAAAATGAACCTTAACATCACAAACATTGAATGCATGTAGCATATTTCCAAGTAAATTTGTTCAGCTGTCTCAAACTCTGATTGCTGTAAAATCATTTTTGCTGATTTTACCAATCTGGATGACTTGAGTTATTTTCAATGGTAACTGACAATCTACAAAGTCAAAGTTTAAGTTGCGTTTAATCAGTAAACTTTATTGCTTTAAAATTAAGAAACATTAGGTTTCCTACCTTGGATATTCTTGCATATGACAGTTCCACGTTTTGGGGTCCTGACTGTTAAACCAGCTAAATACTTGTTCTACTAGCTGCAAAGACAACACAAAGACATTTAAAAGGAGCAAAATATGCACCAAGATGAACTACAGCCTGTAATTATCACTCATACAATATGCATGATAATAATAATAGCTGAACATCAGCAGCTATTGCAGGCTTACAGGAAAAATAAATTACCTTTATATAATACAATTTGGCTTGACCAGTGGGCCTTTGCTCCTCTAGAAGATATTCTCTTCTCAGCCTTTCCACCATCACTGCCACCACATCCTCATGAAATGCTTTCTGAAAGACCCGGGAAAACTGCTTTTAGGTACTGTTTTATATACATTTAACAGATTCTGAATCTCTCAACTGTGATTTCAGACTTAAATATATTGATAGACTAAGAAATTCAATAGTTCTCCAATAGCTTTGGATTGAATATAAACTATAGAGTATTAGAGTATTAAGAATATAGTAATGTTAGGTTCCATAGAATCCTTCTATGTTGTTATGTTGTCATAACTAAATTAAATCAAGTCATAACTAGTTTCACATGTATACGAGATCTCACCAGTGAAGTGTACAGGCCATTCTCCAGCTTCTGCTCTACAGGATGTAGACAACAGCCTGACCGCTCCTTTACAACCTCAAAATCTGGACACACCTCACACTGTTGAGATACACACATAAAGCACATTTGATTCACCAGGACACTGCAAGAATATGAACATATAAATTGTTTGGCTTCAAGGGGATATTGTTAGTAAATAGGCAGCTGAAAACGTCACCTGTGCACACATGAGGAGGTGGCTGATGGTCGGAGAACTCTTCAATCCATTCATGATCTTCTCCAGACCGTTCCGCAAAACTTCCTGAACAACATCCTGCCAACCGCTGCGGAATCTCTTACTGCAGGGAGCACATGAGAACACCAGACTCTTCCCCCGCAGACGACACAGGATCTCATACAGATCATCTGAAAAAGTAAAAGGTAGGATGGAATTACAAGACAACGTACTATGTGTGGCATCAGTGAGGCACTGAAAATGGACACATCCTACCTGTGAGCCCCTCACATTTGGGATGGACCCAGTGGGCACATCGGGCACACTGCATCATGCTGCTGTCAAACTCATGCTCCTCGTAGCACTTCAGACACACAGTGCAGAAGTTCCCTGAAAACACACACAACACAAATTACAACAATGTAAAATCAGACATAAGGATTTCTAGAGTTTCTGAGGACATTACTATCAAATTTTAATATAATTTGCAACTACAATAGTATACTACAGTCAGGTCCATAAATATTGGGACATCGACACAATTCTAACATTTTTGGCTCTATACACCACCACAATGGATTTCAAATGAAACGAACAAGATGTGCTTTAACTGCAGACTGTCAGCTTTAATTTGAGGGTATTTACATCCAAATCAGGTGAACGGTGTAGGAATTACAACAGTTTGCATATGTGCCTCCCACTTGTTAAGGGACCAAAAGTAATGGGACAGAATAATAATCATAAATCAAACTTTCACTTTTTAATACTTGGTTGCAAATCCTTTGCAGTCAATTACAGCCTGAAGTCTGGAACACATAGACATCACCAGACGCTGGGTTTCATCCCTGGTGATGCTCTGCCAGGCCTCTACTGCAACCGTCTTCAGTTCCTGCTTGTTCTTGGGGCATTTTCCCTTCAGTTTTGTCTTCAGCAAATGAAATGCATGCTCAATCGGAATCAGGTCAGGTGATTGACTTGGCCATTGCATAACAGTCCACTTCTTTCCCTTCAAAAACTCTTTGGTTGCTTTTGCAGTATGCTTTGGGTCATTGTCCATCTGCACTGTGAAGCGCCGTCCAATGAGTTCTGAAGCATTTGGCTGAATATGAGCAGATAATATTGCCCGAAACACTTCAGAATTCATCCTACTGCTTTTGTCAGCAGTCACATCATCAATAAATACAAGAGAACCAGTTCCACTGGCAGCCATACATGCCCACGCCATGACATTACCACCACCATGCTTCACTGATGAGGTGGTATGCTTAGGATCATGAGCAGTTCCTTTCCTTCTCCATACTCTTCTCTTCCCATCACTCTGGTACAAGTTGATCTTGATCTCATCTGTCCATAGGATGTTGTTCCAGAACTGTGAAGGCTTTTTTACATGTCGTTCGGCAAACTATAATCTGGCCTTCCTGTTTTTGAGGCTCACCAATGGTTTACATCTTGTGGTGAACCCTCTGTATTCACTCTGGTGAAGTCTTCTCTTGATTGTTGACTTTGACACACATACACCTACCTCCTGGAGAGTGTTCTTGATCTGGCCAACTGTTGTGAAGGGTGTTTTCTTCACCAGGGAAAGAATTCTTCGGTCATCCACCACAGTTGTTTTCCGTGGTCTTCCGGGTCTTTTGGTGTTGCTGAGCTCAACGGTGCGTTCCTTCTTTTTAAGAATGTTCCAAACAGTTGTTTTGGCCACGCCTAATGTTTTTGCTATCTCTCTGATGGGTTTGTTATGTTTTTTCAGCCTAATGATGGCTTGCTTCACTGATAGTGACAGCTCTTTGGATCTCATCTTGACAGTTGACAGCAACAGATTCCAAATGCAAATAGCACACTTGAAATGAACTCTGGACCTTTTATCTGCTCATTGTAATTGGGATACACATATACATATATATACATATACATATATACATATACACATCTATATATACATATACATATATACATATACATATACACATCTATATATATATATATATATATATATATATATATATATATATATATATATATATATATATCTCTATATATCTATATATATCTATATATCTATATATATATATATCTATATATATATATATATATATATATATATATATATATATATATATATATATATATATATATACACATACATACATACATATATATATATATATATATATATATATATATACCCTCAAATATTGCACTATTTGAGGGGATAGGGGGCGATTTCGGATACAGCCACTAGGTGCATTTCCATTACAGATTTTGCGCAAAACTTTGGCGATATTTATAATTGTCGATAAAAAAGTATTTCGAAATGACAGCATTTCCATTAACCAATGTTATGCGACTAAAACGTAACCTTTTGCCTCTCGCGATAAGTCATGGCAACGGATTTTGGTGAGATTTAACGGATTTTGGATGTATTTATTCAAAGGAGGCGTAAGCGTGTATCTTTACAGAAGCACCATGGAGAGCCACTTCAGAAACATGCGTGGCTGGAATAAACACTAGAGTGGCCACAGTCAGCTTCAGTGGCCGTATCAGAGCCGCACTGCACCGCAGAGGTGTGCAGTATAAATTGTCTGAAGCATTATTGGCAGGGAAAGCCCCTTATAATCGAGAGCGACCACGTATGAAGTGTTTCTTGGAGGTTATAGTACACTGAAGAATGATTATATGACTTTTTACATACACCATGTGACCTGTAAATGCGAAAAAAACGTTTCCATTGCATTTTTGCGAAATATTCCTTTTTCGAATTACCTGAAAAAACACCATGCGAGCGTAAAAACTTTGCGATATATGTGAGTTTTTGCGAAATTGACGCGTTTCCATTAGGCGTATTTTCAATTTGCAATTTTAATTTGCGCAATTTGAAGGGTAATGGAAACGCGCCTACTGATTGATCTGCGCCGTGCCGCTTCTAGTTGAACACACCTAATGCTGCAGGCTTATTGGCTCACGGACGTTTATGAGATTAACCCCTTAGGTATCGAAATTTGGTACCAAACGACAAGACGTTTTTCGATACTCGGTAATATCGAGGCAATTCGGTCGGTGCCTAAAAAGTATCGAACTCGATACCCAGCCCTATAAAATGAATAAATAGTCGATAAATAACTAAACTATATAAAACAACAAATAATTACAAAAGGGTTTTTTATTTGATAAAATTTAAAACTAAACCTGGTCTTGCTTCAATAAAAATCTTTTCATAAGAATAAACTGAAAAGTGAAGACTCCTAGAAGAGTTCAAGACATCACAGTCCTATAGTGCCGTTCAAAAGTTTGGGATCAGTAACATTTTTAATGCTTTTAAAGAAGTTTCTTATGCTCATCAAGGCTGCATTTATTTGATCAAAAATACAGAAAAAATAAAATTTTGTGAAATATTACTGCAATTTATAATAATAGTTTTCTATTTTAATATACTTTAAAATATAATTTATTCACTCGTGAGACACTGAAGACCGGAGTAATGGCTGATAAAATATATGTATATAATGAATTACATAATTAATATAATTTAAAAACAATCTGATGATGTCTGTATTGTCAAAGATGTCTGCATTGTCAAACCTTTGCTATGGAGTTTGCTACAGTCAGGGCAGAGTTCCAGCTCATGGTTCCAGGACGTGTCCGAGGACTTCCCAGGAGTCACACCACAGCTCTTACACCTAATGCACAGCATACAAATCTACAAAGAAACAAAGCAAACTTTATTGATGGACCAATAACATACTAAAAAAAAAACACTACAAAAACGTATTGTACTTATTATTCTCGCTGTACATATAATTCAAACAGAATTGTGAGACAAACTAGGAGAAAAATTAAAACTATGATTTTTGGACATGTGGCACCCTGTGGCAGGGAAATAACTCACCCATGAGATGTTCATTTTGACAGGTTTGGGATATGTGGGTCCTAAACAGGATGGATGGTAGCAGTACATGCATCTCTTGCACTGCAAAACTGGCTAAATGGGGAAGAACAGAACATATGCTGTCAAATATATATGCACTTACATGGCTCTTTCGTTTACAATACGGTATATCTTCTTCTGCAAATAAAAAAACTGTAGGTCTGCTTCCATAACTATTCTATATTAGTACTAAATTTAAAAGTGTAAAGCACCTTTGCCTGCTTGCTCTTGCGGCCACAAACATGGCAGAACTTGCAGCGTCGGCAGCACCAGTTCTCCTTGTTCTCCTCCTTTGGACGGTCGTCCGCTGGCAGGCAGAAATGGTGAAAAGGCTCACAGCACATCTGACAGTAGATCATCTGGGAAAGAGAGCAATTAATCTCAAAATTAAATAAGGATCAACTTCTTCAGCATAAAATGAAAATGGACATGACCACTGACATGCTGTAGTACTGTGCTATGACAGAAGTAGTATGGGTGATGATTCAGTGGTATTGAGTGATGTAATGAGAGCTGGATCTTACATCATGCTGGCCTTTGCTGGCACAGAGCAGACACACAAACTGGGGCATGATGGGGACTGAAGTGAGAATACTCAATCCTCCCATTAACCACACATTCTGGATGTGACAGTCTTCCTGCATTAAGTAACAAAATTTTTTTGTTAAAATAACAAAAAAAAAAACAAAAACAAAAAAAGTTTGATAGTCAGTTTTGGGAATTATAAATATATTCTGACATGTCATTTTTCTTCAGAAAACAAGATTCATGAAATGAAAAAAGGGTTGTTACGAAAAAGCCACAAGTGTTATCACCGTAAAACTACTATTTTGTTTAAAATTGTGTGTGTACATATATATACACACACACACACACACACACACACATATATATCAGGCATGTGATCAGCTAGAGACAAAAAAGAAGGAAAATCTGACCACGCACCCAAGTCATGCCCACAAGCCCCGCCCCAGCACTTATTAAAAATATATATTTTAGCACATTAAAAGATATATCTTATACTGTAAAACACTACAATTAATGATTCTGACATTAATATCTTCTGCTCATCAAGGCTGAATTTATTTGAAGTAAAAAAAAAAAATAAAAAAAATTTAAAAAAAACGCAATATTGTGAAATATACTTACAAATTTAAAAAAAAGTTTTAAATTTTAATATTTTATAAAATGTAATGTTATTTCTGTGATGCAAAGCAGAGTTTTCTTCGCATGATCTTTTAGAAATCATTAGAGTTTATTTGACTCAAGAAACATTTCTGATTATTATCAATGTTGAAAACAATTTTGCTGCTTCATATTTTGTGTGGAAATGGTGATTCACTTTATTTTTCAGCATTTTTCTATAAATATAAAGTTTAATGAACAGCATTTATTTGCATTTATCAAATATATTAATTCAATTTGCTAATGCATTTATTAAATAGAAATCATTTTAAATGTCTTCACTCACTTTTTTTTTAATCAATTTCATGCATGAATAAAATGATTAATTTCCCTCTCTTTTTTAAATCTTATACAATTGTTTGAGTGGTATCATTGTTTCCACAAAAATATTAAGCAGCAAAACTGTTTTTAACATTGATAATAATGAGAAATATTTCTTGAGCAGCAAATCAGCATATTAGAATGATTTCTGAAGGATCATGTGACACAAACTTCTCTTTGTAAACTACAACAGATTTATAAACGTTTCTAATGATGAATGTTGCGTTCCTAAATGCAAATTAAAGTGCCTCAAACCAATCGCAGAACAGCTAGCACTAACAGTGAATCAAAACTACAAACAGTACTGTAACAGCAGACATGTAGCGCGTCAGACTACAGCCTGTTATATAATTACATCACAACCGTTGGGAGTTTTATGACAGCACTAGCAATCTCAAATTCTCACCGCCATTCATAGAAAGTCACTGGGTCGAGTAACAAGTTTCAGCGCTGATTCTACTCGCATCTGGTGCTTTGAATCATTTGAACACCTTTAACTGTCTTGCAGATGCACCACGAGCTCGTGCAGCGCTCTCAGCATCATTCCGTCCATGATGTTTTAGAAAACAATCTTCTCCCAGTTTATTTAGGTAATAGCTCAAGGCCATTTGCACGATTTAAATCATCATGCAGTAACCAACCAGCTCTAATGTAAAGTGTGACCGAACAATAAAGAATCAAAACACTTTCAAACAATATCTAAGGCATGTTGTAGTCCAGATTAAAATGTAAAAAAGTTTTAAAATAAATAGCCTATTAAGTCTAAATATTTAATTATTTGGCACTGTGATGAACACCATAGCGAACACAGAAATCTGAATGGCTATTTAAATAACTTAAGTTTCAAAAACAGAAAGTAGGGCAGCTGGTTTAAGGGGTTTCCAGGGTAACGGCAACAGTTTTGCTGTTTAGCGCCATCTGCTGTCAGAGAGTGAATGTGCGCTTTTATTCAGAGCGTCTCCTTCACGTGTTCCGCCATGCGCTTCTCATCCGTGCTTGTTTACATCAGAGTGCACACACATCTTTGACGCAGTTTACAGCGGTGTTGTGCATTTAACCAGTTGATGGGAAAAGTACTCTTAAAATGCATTCAAAATTCTGATTAATTTGTAATAAATTATTATTCTCGGTATTTTGAAGTGCCCACGATAACAATATCGTGCATACTCATTATCGTGGTATATCGCATTACCGAATACCGGCACATGTCAACTGATCAAAAGTTTAAGACCATAGCCTTAAAAAGTCAAAATCTGCGCAAAAATATGGCTTTCATGTCATTGTCCTTCAGGGAGTCACACTGTCATGACCTCCTGATGGCAAAGGCAAAAAGGCTTTCTGTCTTTGAAGGTGGCAGGATGGTTGAGCAGCACAAGCAAGGACGAGCACAACACGCCATCGCTGCCGAGGTTGGACGCAGTAAGACAGTCATTTTAAATTTCTTAAAAGATCCTGAGAGTTATGGGATATGAGTTATATATATTTTTGCTGAGATTTGATGTTGTGACAATTTTGCGCCGTGATTATGCAATGACATCACGCAATGACATCATAATGTCATTTAGCAACTTTTAGCAACAAATTGACTTTCCTCTAGCAACTTTCTCTGAAAATTAGTTGGCAACACTGTAGACAACATCTATGGTAACATACAGTATTAAGCCATAAAATTACATGATTTAAAGTTCAGATACAGGTTTTCACAAAAACAAAAATCTTATACAACAGCATTTCAGCCTTTAGACCATTTTTATGAAAAGGGATAAATCAAGCATATAAATTATTATATTAACTTAAAACGAATAAATATTACTGTCTTGATTGTTTAGATTTTTAGAAGGCACATTAACTTCTTTAATGTGTTTGCTGTGTAAAAACATGGGTTGATATTTGAATTGATCTGACCATAAACAGCAAGAAAGGCTTATTGGAAATGCAAATTCATTCTCTTTAGGAGCGGCTTAATATAGCGGTTTCCCTCAGGGAAATTCCCTGTTAGCGGCTGTACACAAAGCAGCGCCGTCCGCGCTCATAAACGCTGCTTTATCAGGCATTATAGGCAAGATGAAATAAAAATGCCAACGACACATTTCT
This sequence comes from Spinibarbus caldwelli, assembly GCA_039654775.1. NCBI lineage: Eukaryota > Metazoa > Chordata > Actinopteri > Cypriniformes > Cyprinidae > Spinibarbus > Spinibarbus caldwelli. The sequence goes on along the minus strand of CM077244.1, from coordinate 9,555,035 downwards.
GTGGACAGTCGGTTCCCTTCAGATACATTCACATAAAGACATCTGTGCCGCGTTTTGACTTGAAACGTGCAGCGCTCATATTTATTAAATTGCATCGACTTTTGAAGTTTAATCCAGCTGTATCGCGGTTCTTGTCTTTCCGTCTTCAACTGTAAGACCTTTTGAAATTATAGTTAAGACATTTCTTATACCATTTAACGTATTTAAAACTTTTCATGGCCTTAAGTTTGATACAACTAAATTGAAGAGTTTTTAAGGACCCACAGGAGCCCTGTATTTAAGGTAGCCCGTCGGGCAGGGCGGTGATACATTTTGGTAGCCCAACTGGAAAACACAATAGCCCCGGGACGTTGGGCTAACGATTTTGCGAGCCCTGTTACTGGTGAAAATTAGATGGTCAAATCTGTTTTCTCTCAGGTACATCGCAGTGTAAGCTTCACAGTGAACATTACTACATCACTCTCGTCAACGTAGTCCATATCAACAACAAAAAAATATCTTGACTCCATATAGTGCTTATTTTGAGAAAATCCCAGGTATTTTGAGCAGTAGGATTATAAAAATATGTGTTAATATAAAATTAAATTAAGCAGCCTATATAAAATTGCAAAATAAATCTCTGTACTTTACTTAAATACATAAAATACTACTCCAGTAAAAGTAAAAGTACTGCTTTTTCAATTTTACTCGAGTGAAAGTACAAAATTACTCTATTTTTTTTAAAAGAACCAAAGACTTAAACTACTTCAGTCTGTGTGCATTGAATTTATTTAATACACGAGTTTCACAATTTGAGTTGAATTACTGAAATAAATGAACTTTTCCACGGCATTCTAATTTATTGAGATGCACCTGTGCGTGTATATATACATACATATATACATTTTATATATATATATATACACACACACATATATATACACATATATATAATATATATATATATAGACATATATATACACATATACATATATACATATATACATATATATTAGGGGTGTGACGAGACACGAGACTGGGACATTTAGACTTTTTTTTTTTTAAATCCTCGATGAAATATATAGGGAAAAATAGGCTTTTATTCAACTGAAAAACACAAAATGCAAAAAATTTAGGTGCATTTTGAAATCAACTTGTACTTTATGAAATTAAACTTCTATTTTAATGAATTATATGCAGTAATAAACAACATGTAAACTAGAGCTGCACGATTCTGGATACATTGAGAATCACATTTTTTTTTAATAAATTGGAGATCACGATTCTGAAAAAAAAAAAAAAGATTAGAAAACTAAACAAAATAACGTAATTTATTGGTGGTTCTTACAAAATGTTCATTGCTTAAGTATTATAAAAATAAATAAAAAAAATAATAATTCAATGAAGGAGTCAGTGTCTCACTTCATAAAGACTTGTTTTACTATTGGAATCTCTTTGAATGAATGATTCAATGACAAATACTTTTTTAAACGGGTTGTCGCCACCTCCAGGCGGAAGAGGATAAGCGTTACAATACATACAAGTGTTAAGATGCTTTCATTTTGATCGCTACTGTAGACAATAAGTGTTTATACCCAAACTATAAACTTTTATCCCAGCACTTCTGTTATTTAAATGTCTGTAACACAGAAATAATGATGTGTGGTTGAAAAGACTGTTTTGTGTTGCTCTTTCTGGATCAGCAGCAGCATGAATGCAGATTTGAATGTCTTTAACACCTGTTTCACATCGTAAGGGTCAGTGGAGCGTCAGCAGCGCGTTTTGTTACCGCCCACATCAGCGATTGACAGCGTTCACATCGGAAGCGTGATGATGGCCGACCCTCTGATTCATCAACATGGGCAGCGACAAAACGTGCTTCTCACGCTCCACTGACAATTGCGATGTGAAACAGTCATAATAGACACAGCTAAATCATTGTCATTTAGGAATAAGATCGCGTGGGTGTTTGAATCAAGATCACAAGAATCAAGATCACGGTTCTGTTATTAACTGCTAGAGCGCCAAAAGTTACATAGTGCTGCTTTAAACTGATATTATGTTGCTTCTCTAATTTTACATGCAAGTATAGCCGAAATCACAGCACAGCCATTGTCTTTATCTTATGTTTAGGCTATTTGATTTTATCAGATGACGACTCGATTATTAATCAGGATTTTTGTGCAGATTAACATCTTGGAAGGTAGAGCTGGTTATGTAGTTTAATGGTTCACGTTTTAGTCACTATTTCATATTCATTCCGTTGTCTGACAACAGAAAATATATCTATGAAAAAAATATATCAATGAAAACAGTTTTATTGAGAATTTAGCTGCATCAAAATACAGTATGTGGGCACAGAGAGGCAAACAAATGTAATAATAAATAATAAATGTACATTTAGCATGTTCAGAAGAAGTGAGCTGCCCTGTAGTGTGAAAATGTAAACAGGTTTGTCTAAGTCAATTGCTCAGTGCAAATAAAGAGAAGTAATGGGAACTTGGTATTTCTATGTTCTTTTTTCATGTGTGTAATAGACATGAACAAGTTCCTTGAAAAACATCTATGACCTTTGAAACATGTCCAGTCTTCATGCTCTAGCTTAACTATGGTTTCACTAATAATAAACATATACTGCATAAAGCATCCATATTTGTCCATGCCCATGTCAATTAGAGTATTAAAAACTTAAAGTATTAATTTAAGGTACATTTAGAACAGATTAAAAAAAAAAAGTGTGAATAATCGCGAGTTAACTCATGACAGTCATGCGATTAATCGCAATTAAATATTTTAATCGATTGACAGCCTTATTTATTTATATATTATATATATATATATATATATATATATATATATATATATATATATATATATATATATATATATATATATATATATATACACACACACACACACACACACACATACATAGACAGATAGTCTTAGCTTATGCTGTGTTTATTAAGTTTTTTAAAATTGTAATACATACAATATTACTGTTTTTACTATAGTTTTAATCAAATAATTACAGCCTTGGTGAGCATAAGAGACTTCTTTCAAAAACATTTAAAATAAAATTATTACATTTAAAATATTAAAAAAAAATCATAATCATTCCAAACTTTTAATGTCTAATGTATATATTAGTTCAAACTTCGTGCAGTTTGGATGAATAATCTATACTTAACCACAACACCCAAAAAAACTAAGCTTCTGGTTTATAGAAAACTCATTGAAATCTCAGTGCTGACCTTGAAGTCCACACGAATCTTGTTCACTGTCCCCTGTGACAGCTTGCCCCTCTGGGTACAGCCATTGACCTGTGGAGTCAGGACACTGGACGGAGTGTGCTCCACCGAAGTCTGAGAATGAGTAAGAGAGGAGCAATGAGTAAAAGCTTGCTCCTCTTCCACCACCTCACACATAACTTTCTGTGAGTTTGTGCTGTCGCATTCAGTAAGCGGGATTGCTAATCCCAAATGGGCCGCTTGCACGACACTGGCTGGAAGCCTCTCCAGCCGCAACTGCAGCCTGCGCCCAGGCTTGAGGGAGGGACTTCCTGTGGGGGTGAAGGGATGGTGGGGTGGTGCTGGAGGGTCCGATGATGATGATGATGATGGTTCAAGTGGCTCCTGTGTGAACGTCAAAAAAACCAAAAGAATAGGGGGTATATGGAGGGGAGCAGCATTATAGTGGGACCACAACACAAGCAGGAAAAAGTTTTGATAAAAAGTGGGCAAGAGGAAGACCATCACCAAAACAGAGCATGAGAAGAAATGAGAAGGCAGACAGGAGAGGGAAGCATTTCCATCACCATCAGAACTGTAGATCTTCAGAATAACAAAGACAGGAGTAATACTAGTCCAACAATGTCCTAACCAGGCAGAACGTGATGAGCAAGTATAGTTCTTTGATGTCTAAATTTTTGTTGTAACCAGTGGCAACCACAAAAAACAATGTGCATATTTACATTTTAATTATTCTCGCTAAGGTAAAGAAAGAAATTACTTGATGCCAGAAACTTTATGCAACACCTGATTAGAACAAATGGTTATACTGTAGTTGTGGAAAGACAGGAAGAACCACATCTAGGAACAGGGTAAAAAGCCTTTTTTTTTTTTTTTTTTTAAAAGAGAGAAAGACATGAGATGAATCAGGTTTGTCACCAAATGAAGAAGTTAAAGAGGATGACATTTCAGAGATGATTCAGGAATTGGATTACACCATAATTGAATGACCAAAATAAGGAAGCATGATAAATGCAACCCATGGGGGGGGGGGGGGGGGGGGGGGGGGGGGTCTCTACAGTGCAAAACTACTGCGTGCGACTATGAAAAAATATTTAGGAGCACCTGTGCGACTGACCCAATCAGCATATTTGTGTTTGCGCTGAGGGAGCTTCAAAGGTTTCTAACGTACTTACGTGTTTTTGCAGCGTTGAGTAATGAGACGTATCCTCTCATTATAACAAAGAAAGTGTAGACAGAGTAAATAAGAGATTAACTGTGCAGTGTAGAGAGCTGCGTTGATTATAATGGAGTTTTGTGAGATTGTGATGAACTAAGGAGAGTGACAGCTTGCAAATGTGATATTGATTTAATACAACAGTTCATTAAACAATAAGTTAATATTAAGTGACATATATTGTCTGACTACAACACTATTGCCTTATTTTGCTCTATTTTGTCAATGAAAATAGTTTCAAACAGTCACATCTGAGCCGCTGCGCATCTCCATTCAAACACAGCGGTGTTTGGTTTATGAATGTACTGCGTTTTTAAATGAATCTAGTGAGTCAATGATTCAATTACCCGTTTATAAAGACAGTCAGATGCTTCGTTCCTGAATGAATCAGCCGTTCGAACGAAACAATTAAATGAATGATTCAGTGATAAAATCGGTGACTTGACGCCACCTGCTGGCAGTTTTAATTTAATTTTTTAAAGTATCTTTTCTGTTATTTAAATCATTTAATATTTCTATATTCAAAATTGTATATTTAAAACATTAACCTCAACATGAATTTACGAATTGCACTCATGCAGCCTCATTAAATTAAAATTAAAGGAATGAAGAATTTAAACAGTATCATTTTCATCATAAAACAGCAATTAGTTAGTTGTCATTTTCAGGTACTATTAAAAAAAAAAAAAAAAAAAAAAAAAAACAATATTGTAAAATATTTCATTTTTTTTTACAGCGGAAAAACTACAAATTACAATATAATATAATATTATTATTATTTTTAATTTTTATATTATTTATTTTTTTGTTCATTAGATTTTTATTATAACAGCATTTGTGCACAAATTGTACAGCCCTACAAACAACCCCAGCAAACCAGGAGCTTAAAAAAACTGATTAGACTTTTTTCCCCCCAAACTGATGCATTCCTTGCCCAAATATATCGGTTGATTATTGATTATAGCTTGATTGTCAGACATTTTTCCATTTTGAGATCATCAAAATCGAGATGAGTTACCATACCTTATCATTTCTGCGTTGGGCCCAAAAAGCTCTGTAAAGCCCTTGCCGTTTCTGCTTTGTTGCCTCTTCTGGAGCAGTTACAGAATTAGCCAATTCTGGAAAGTAGTTCAAAGTATTGGTTTGGTCTCAGACAAACTGGTTTTGCATGCTCAAGCCAACATATCTCAACTCAAAGACAAACAAAGAGCTGTCCAATGAATGTCTAATTTTAAGTGTTGATATAAAATTCATACCACTTGATTGAGTCTTTTGGGTCCCGCTGGCCTTTGTCTTTTCAGAGCTGACACTCTGTGTCTCTGTGTCAGAGGAGTCGTACCCCAGGAGTTTTCTGTAGGACTGAGGAGTGACTTGTCGTCTGGGCTGCCTCCTAGTGGGGCTGAACTGGGCCTGTCCTCCTCCATCATCTCCCCCTTCCTCCTCGTTTTCTTCTTCGCTGCTGTTCATGCCAGCGGCCACTGATGGCCGGCGCCGCTTCATCTGGACTGCGCCAAAGAGAGGTGGTCAAGTAAAATGATCAAATCTGCACGCATTACCAAAAGGCAAGCGAACTTTGTCTGCTTATGTTGGTGGGTACCAGTATTTTTAAAAGTAATATTTGAAATCACATACATTTTATTTACTTTATTTATATATTTTATTCACATTTTGCATTCCCAGTAACTGAGAGGTTGATAATGAATTGCTAATAAATTATTTTTAATTTTAAATAGCAAGTAGAGTACCTTTGTTAAATCGTTTCATTTTGCTCTGCTCAATCAGCACACACTTCTTTAGGCTGTTAAAAAAATTAGAAAAACAAGTCCACAAATAGGATCAAATTCTGAAAACACTTTTAAAAAGGAAAAAAGTAATGTTTAATGTGACCCCTTTAAAAGCTGGAAAAGGTTTACTCTATTGGCTACCATGTAATTGACACTATTCGTTCACTTACACACAGCTCTGCCGTTTCTTGTTGGGTCCTCCAAATTTGGGCTTGTCCAGACAGAACACACACCTCCCGCAGTCCTCCAGCCGATTGCAGCCCTTGCAGCGCATGCAGCGTTTTAGCCGACAACCAAAGGCTGTGCTTTCGTACCTGCGTCTAAATGTCAGCTTCGGCTCAACAGATTCTTCACTCTCAGCCTCTGAGTGAGATGCAACATCTTGAAGAGCCAGAAGGGGCAGATGGAAGAGGGAGAGAGAGGCAAAAGAAAGCATCTAACATAAGAATAATGGCATTTTGGACATGTCAAAGTTGGGTTTAGTAAGAAATAAAGTGAACACTGCCTTCTAGACATTACCTAGATACAATACCACAAGTTGGCATTTCACAATTATTACAGATTGCAATCACGTTGCCAATTAATTTTTCAATTAAGGGGAAAGAGATATATCCTAAAATGTGTATTTTTGTGTTTCTATTTTTATGTTTTTGTGCAGTAGTGCATTTATGTGAGCTCTCCAAACAACCTCAGACAATCTTAGGAGGCATTTTAAATACAGTCCACAATGCAGTTTGCATGTGTTGTGCATTATGAATGCAACACACTCCAGCATAATTTTATTTTCACATTTACTTAATTACAAAACCTTTGGTCATTACATGCTAGCATATTAAAAAGGATGAGAACATTGCTGCTACACAAAATATCAAGTTAAAGTTAAGAGTTTAATGCAGAATTACATTATTATGGCATGCAACTATACTAAATTAAATTACTAACACTAGTAATAATACTAAACATACTATGCAGGTGGGCAATAATAATAATGCAATAACGGAAAGTGGCCCAAAAAGATAGATATTTTAGGAATTATACATTAAATAAAAAAATAAATATTTTTAGATTTTAGAATATTTTTATCAGGAATATTATAAATATTTATAATAGAATATCTGTATTTACAACATTTTCCATTTGTTATATTTATCAATAAATATATTTTTTTAAATCATTCTACCCTCTCTACAATTTGTTTACAAAGCCTTAAAGGAAATCATACATTTTACGCTTCCAAGCCCAGCGTGAACACATATTACAATAAAACTGTAACTAACATGAACAAAATATACAATGTCCAGGTCAAAAGAGCCCAGATGTCTCCATGAGCAACTGTCACTTATAATGGATGCGGACAGAATGAGGAAAGGAGAGGTGTGTACCCTCTTCGGCAGGTGAAGCAGTGATCCCCTCTCTCTCATGCAGAGGAAGGGCGCTGAGCCTTGGAATGTCATCTGGAACCATGGCGCGTGGTTGTCCCAGTGCCACTGCTGCTGCTCGACACACATGCTTTATACGCGGACCACCGATCAATTGCTCCTATGGAGTTAAAAGGGCATCACGGTAACTCACGATCCAACAAAAAAAGCTGAAGAGCAATATTTTGTATTGAAGCATACCTGTGGAGCACCCTCTGGGTTAGCTGAGACTACTCTCTTCCCCCTCTTTCTGCCTCTCTGCATGACTGCTGCGGATCCATCTCTTACTCTCACAGAGTTAGACAGAAGCTGCAGAGCATAAACACCATCATAAGTATAATCATACAGAGTACTGTGGCATTCACTAAGATAAAAAAAAAGACTTAATATGTTTATCAATGTCGGTAACACTTTATTTTAAGGTGTCTTTGTTACACTTTACATGTACTTACTATTATAACAATTAATTTTGCACAATTACCTGCAAGAAACCCTAAATCAAACCCTAATCCTAACTATATAGTAAGTGCATGTAGTTAATTAATATTATCCAGCACATAAATGTATAACTACACTGTAACAAGGACACCTTAAAATAAAGTGTAACCTCAATGTCTTATTTAGGGGGGAAAAAAAGAAAAAAAAAAAACAAATTCTTCACACTAAGATATCAAGAACAAATAAAAATAAAGTTTGGGGTCAACAATTTTTTTTTTTTTAAATGTTTTCAAAACAAGTCTTTTATGCTTACCAAGGCTGATCAATAATACATTTTTTAAAGATGACTTTTTACAGTAATATTGTAAACTATTATTACAATTTAAACATTTTCTATTTGAATATATTTTAGAATTAAATTTTTTTCCTGTGATGACACTTTGATAGCTGAATTTTCAGCATAATTACTCCTGTCCTTAGTGTCATATGATCTGTCAGAAATCATTTTAATATGCTGATCTGGTGCTCAGGAAACATGTTTTTATTATTATCAATGTTAAAAACAGTTCTGCTACTTCATATTTTTGTGGAAACTGTGATACATTTTCGTCAGGATTCTATGATGAACAGCATTTATTTGAAAGAGAAATACTTTGTAACATTATAAATGTTTTTACTATCACTTTTGATCAATTTCATGCATCTTTGCTGAATAAAGTAAAATTTTTAATTTAATAAAAAGAAATTGCACTGACCCCAAACTTTTGAATGCTCCTCGAATGAGTTTGAAACAAAAACAGTTCACTATTTGTATTCTGACCTGAGCTGATTTGAGCTGTTTCTGCTGGTCGATTTTAATCAGTTGGACTCTTGCTCTCTTCAGCAGGTGGAACATCCTCTTATTGGCCCCGGAAATACTCATTCTCTGGGTGTTTCCACCTTGCTCCACCATCATCTGGGCATTTTGTGCAGTCATTTCAGTGGTGCCTTCAAGGCTGGTAGTCTCTACTGAAGGAATAAATTACCTCAGGATTAGGAGGAGGAGAAAAGAACAGACCAAAACATTTGAAGAGTTTTTTTGTTGTTGTTGGCTTTATTAGCATAATAACAACATTGATTTAATCTTTAATCTTATGTTATATTAATTATTGCATTTGCATGTAAAGTACTTATTGTAACTTTTTTTTTTTTAATGTAAAGCACTTTGAGGTGCATTCCTTGCATAAAAGGTATTCTACAAATAATTTAGTATTATTAGAGGCATAATACTCAAACATGACAGTAAAAGCCCTACCGTTCTCCTTAGCAGGGCCTTCTGCCAAAGATGCAAGCGGCATCTGATCAGAGAGTTCCCCAACATGTATGGCTACTTTTGGCACCACTCCTGGAGAATACATGTCCTGCAACTTGATTCCTTCCACATCATGGGTCCCTCCCTCAGCACCATCCTCTGTTAGCTTGGAGCTTGCACTGGCAATCCGCTCCACCCTTCGTTTTGCCAGGCATGCTGTGAGCTTCTTCAATTTCCAGTATATCTTATAGTGGTCTGCGGATTGGCCAAGTCTCCTACCCCTCCCGCGAGGACCACCAGACAGCCTAGTGGAACTCAAAATGGGTTTGACGCCCTGAGATTGCACCTTTTCCGAAACACCTTTTTCATCTTTGTTTAGGATCAGTGGTTCTTGTGCGTTCTTCGGCTTTCTTCCAGAATGAAGGGTTTGGAGCTCAATATTCGGTTTCCCGAGACCCATTGGGATCTCAGTAAGAGCTGGTTTCTTTGGGGAACCTCTTTCTGGAAGCGCAGACATGCGCTCATCATCCATGAACCTCTTCGGGACCTTGATGACCCGAGAAGATCTAGCACTAACAACTGGCCTCGTGGAGTGTTTAGGCTGTTTAACTTGGCTTCTAGGCTTGGATCTCTCAATCTCTCCAACTGCCTGTTCCTGTCCTTCCACCGGTTGCAGCACATGTGTAGAGTCTGTCTCTAGAACAAGTCGCTGTCTCTTTCTTGGCATGCTAGAGGCCTCTCCTTGACTGTGAGGTACTTTGAGGCGCACCTCCTGTTGCAGTAACTTTCTTTGTCGCCTCACAAAAGGCTTCTTTTGGGAAGAACTTAAACTATTACTAAAAGAAGGTCCTGCATCTCCACCGAGAGATTCTAGAAGCTCCTTGTTTGCATCTGTCTTTCTGCCCCTTCTCTGTTTGGACATTGGTTTTGAGGATACAGCACCTGCCTGATCACTAGCAGCATTTTCCTCTGTCTTGTTCCTGTGGGTCTTAGCATATTCTGTTGAAGCTCTTTGGTTTTGGGTGTCTTTAACTCTGGAGGCACGCTCTTTACCTTTAACCAGTGTTAAACTCCACACTAATTTGCCCTGCCTCGTCCGTCTGTCTACTCCACTGGAACCACGCTTCTTTGACCTTCCAGTGATCTCCTCCTCTTCAAAAGCCCCATCAACATTTTCATCGTTTTCTGTCTTTGAGGAGACCCATGTTCCCTCTTTCCGGTTCCTGAGTACCTTGCCATTTCTCTTACTTAAGCTGCCCTGTTTCAGTTGTTCATCTTTATCCACAGATGGCCTTTGTGACTGTTCCGTTACTTTTTTGGTCACCTTCTTGGCTGCCAATTTAATAACCATTTTGGGCCTCACAGATTTTTGGTCAGTTCTGGAAAATCTTTTGCCTAGTGATGATTTTAGATTTGGCGCCAAAGGTGGCTTCACCTGTGAGGATGCCAGTTTAAGGGGACTGCCTTTAGAAAAGAGATAGACAAAAATCTATTAAAACGTTTTATTTTTAATAAACACAATAAAACTAGAAAAAGAGGCAAGAGAGCATAAACCATATAATTAATCATGGCAGTCCCTTCAATTTTTTTTTTTAAATAAATTAAATACTCTCAATTAGGGATGCATTGATAGCAAACTTTTTGTGAATAACAATAAATATCTAACTATTTTGATATTTAGATATTTCAATTAAAATTCTAAACTCTCGTTAAAATGTTATTGTATATTTACTTATTTCATTATATTTTGAATAAAACGGCTAAATCTAGAATTAAGGAATAACACAATGTATGAAAAGATAAATTTTCATTTTAAAATCTGCTAAAGATCACAATTAATAGTGTTATTTAGAATTAATACTGTTACTAAAGGTAAACATTAGGTGGGGTGGCTATACATGCTATTTTTCCCGAACGCGTCCTGGCCAGAATTTCTATATTGCTTTGATTCAAAGTACCTCGAGAGCGTTTCAAAAACACAGGTCTGCACAGGCGAACAGAGTCAAATCCTAGATATTTTAGGCAATATAGAAATCCTGGCCAGGATGCATCCGGGAAAAATGGCACGTATGGTCACCCTACATTAGACGTAGGTAACCTTAATGTAAAAACATGCATAAATTAATGCACAATTATATAGCCAATCAACCGATAAACATCCAACATCAACCAATAAATAAGGAAAAACACACAAATATCAGAGAATAACTGACATTGTGTACTATAAAAATAGTGATGACTGTCTGAGCAAGTCCCACTAATTAAACCGTAAAAGTCAGAATACAAGAAAAACACTTTTCTTTAGTGGATACATTTTTGCTTGAATGACAAAGTTTAATATAAAAAAACAGCACATAGAACAGCTGAGACCAAATTACTGTTATAGCTTACACCATTGGTCTCAAACTCAGTTCCTAGAGGAAAATCGAGCAGTGTGTTTAGGGCTTAACTCTGCAGAGCTGTGGCCCTCCAGGAATTGAGTTTGAGACCAAGGGTTTACACCATCAAAATACTTGGAAATGGAAGTATTGGAAACAACTGGACATGGAAACAACTGAAACACTCACTTGATGAGCCTTGTCCAGAACGCGAGGACCATTGTCCGTCCACTCTAAAGCCTGTGAAGTCTCCCTCCTGAGAAAGAACGATAGATGAAATATAGCACCACAAAACTACATGTAGACTGTTAGTGTATTTTATTAATTTAAAATTAAATTAATTTAAAATATGTAGGAACGGGACATTTAGATTATTTACACAATTTTCTCTTTCTCTGCACTGGCTAATCCAATAGTAGTTCAATGAATGTTTGCAGTCCATTTTATTACTCACTGTGCTGAGTACAATGACAGATGGCAGGACTACAAAACCCCTGCTTGACTAATAACACTCTGGTATTATACAGAACAAATAATCAAACAAAGGCATCAGTTTCCATGAGTATTTGATTATTATAGGGCAGGCTTCACATACAAAAATAATATGTAACTTGGGATCCCTGCTTCATTTCTCTAAAAGACTGAGTGGTGAGAAATGCTGACACAAGAGAACAATACACATCACAGTACTAAATTAATATACTAATCTTCTACAACACAATGAATTTCTTTTACAGTTCAGCACAATGCACAAGTACTTATTTTTCTCAGTACGTTCATAGGTGTAAGCAAGCATAGGTGTGAACATTAACTAGTTAAAATCTGCTATTTAAATACATGTGAAATGAGACAATCATTCGTGAAGTTTGACAACAACTCTGATATACAGTTATTATATTGACCTATGAAAATTTTAGCTGTTAAAGGCAGGTGAAATGAGAAACATATACCACTTATAAGACCATTCTTTTTTCTTTTTTTGCATTATTTAATTGAATTAATAATTTTATAGCAACTAGTAACAGCATTTTATTTATTTAGACAATTTTATTTGCATATGACCAGTGTTAATTGAGGATCCACCATTAAAGTGATACAAAAGAATTCACGCTGAAATGATCACAGAGAGTGCTACGAATAAACCTTCAGCACTCATGTCTAATGCAAGGACTTTTCAGAAACGTGAAAAGCTAAGCTACACTTAGTCAGGAATCTGAACACTAAAAAGGTATTGTTGCCGTAAAACTTTTCTAATTCATTGAAATATGTCAATAGTCTATAAATGACCAATAAATGCACTGAGAAGGAGGTTTTGAGTTTTGAAAGTTCATATGATTCATATATCATATTTAAATGAACTTAACCCAAAACAAGAAGGAAATTGAATGCTGCTTTTAAAAACTGAAACAAGAACAGGCAAATCTCAAAACAAAATTTTAAAATGTAGATTTTAATTTTATAAAAGATTTTACCAAGGCACCCAAGTGCAACAGAGCATCAACTAGTAAGTAAGTAGTAACAACTTAATAACACCATCAAATTTAGCAAAACTGTAAAGAGTAGGATATTTCCAAAATACAACACAAATTAAAAACTAAATATTTAAGTGTTCAAGCTAATCTAATCTATCAGTCTTTTTCAAACACCTCAGGAAAAAAAATGTCCACACTTAGAAACATCAATACATGTCAGCATCTCCTGCCATAAACCATTCAATTCTACTTACAACTGCTCATGGGTCAAAATGATTCAGACTTCCGAAGTCAAGTCCAGTTTTTCATATCCCCATAAAGTGCAACTGTCCTTTTATGTAAAGATGATGCTGGAAAGTCCTCTGATTTCAGATATCTCAGAATTTCAAAGCACAGATTCAGATTGCATCAGTCTACACGGTGTGATGTCAAAGCTCAACATGAGCTCTGTGCTGGTTCAGCTTTGAATCAGACTGCATTCAAGCTTTCAGTGCACTTGTTTCACTGTATTAGCTAAGGGAATTTCTGAAAATGTACCCTCTAATGTAGAAAAAAAAAAAAATCTAGCAAGGATGGTTCTTATTACCAAAAAAAGGACACAATCTGTTGTACTAAGTGTTCTACATGCCTTCTGCCCTCTGATTGGTATGTCATACATTTTTAGTAAGTAAAGGGTCTTTTAGTATAATGCTAAAAATGTCTACCTTCAGTTCATGGTACACGTATGTTTGCTTTGATTTTTTATATTGTTAATAACATTTCAAAATTATAACATTTACTGGACTGAAGCAATTTTTACTTTATTATCCACAGACATTTTTTTTTTTTTTTTCAGAAAAATTGTGTATACAGCCTGGTCTTTTGAGGAATGTTCATTTGTACATCTCAAAATCATCACTGTATTACACTGTACACAAGTGGAACCTGAAGAGAGCTTTGATTATAAAACTTTAAGCATTTATATATCACCTTACTAAGATATTGACTGACAACTCAGTAGTCAGTAATACAGTTCTAAAAATTACAATGATTTAAATTTCAAGCTATCAGAATTCCATCTAACTTTTTGCAATGTAAATAACATCTGCACCAAATTTCAAGTTTTTTTTTTTTCTTCTAATATGAGGCATAAAAGCTGGACGTATCAAATATGATACAAAACATAAAACATATGCAAACTTTTTTAGATTTCTTTTTAAAGTATTATTTCATTTGTCAGGCTTTACTTGGTTAATCCCTTATTTCACAGAATTAAAAGTGGACAAAAAGCACTGAGACACTTATGTACATACAATTCAAATTAAGCAGTTCTTATTGTACTAAAATTTTACTGAATGAAAATGAACTTGAATAACACTTCTAACACATCGTGACTAATTAACAAGATTACTATGAAGCAATTAACTTGTCTCAGGGCTTGAATTTCGGCGCAGGATTGCGCATAATTTAAACCATTCTCGCAAGATTAACTTTTATAATGCGAGAAATTCCCGCACAAATGTATTTTTGCTTCATCTCAGATCAAATTAAGAAATACATCCACAGAAGTGAAAAAAGAAATCACCGGTTCAAACAGTCTGTCTTTATTTTAGAATTTAATTCCACAAACAGCGCTGCAGCTGTCTTCTCTGACTGTCGTTGAGTCCTGTATAACATCGGTGTGCTCTCTGTGGCCTGCGTCGCTCTGATCTTATTCACACAAGGCTGTGTGACGCCCTCTAATATTCTGAGTCGCACGCAAATGTGACTGAAAAGTACTGCGTGCGACTATGAACAAATATTTAGGAGCACCAGTGGGACTGACCCGAGCATATTTGTGTTTGCACTGAGGGGAGCTTAAAAAGGTTTCTACGTATTTTTGCAGAGTTGAGTAATGTATTACAGACATATCTCACAAATACTTTCATAAACAAACAAAGTAGACACAATGTAAATAAGAGATTCATTGTTTAGTTTAGAGAGCTTCGTTGATTATAATAGAGCTTTGTGAGATCGCAATGAACTAAGGACAGTGACGGATGTAATGATTAATAAGGGAGTTAAATGATTAATAATAATGATTCAATTACCGATTCATAAAGACAGTCACTTGCTTTATTCCTGAATGAATCATCCGTTCGAACGAATCAATTTAATGAATGATTCAGTGATTAAATCAGTGCCTTATCGCCATTTGCTGGCAGTTTTAGTTTCATTTTTAACGTATCTTTCAGTTATTTAAATCATTTAATATTTCTATAACCTATTCAAAATTTATATTTAAAATATAAATCTCAACATGATAATTATAAATTTAATTGCACTCATGCCAACTCTGAGGCTCATTAAACGTCTGAAAATACACCTACAAGCCACTTTTGTGTTCTTCTGTTCCACCTCAATGGAAAATAATAATTTTGTTAATACTGATTTAATTTGATTGGTATCTTATTCTACTTGTTCTTATTCTATTGTTTTAATTAGAAATTTTAAAAAAGCTTATAAATATGTATTTTTTTTTTACATTTGACAAAAGATGACATACTTTTAATAAAGTTAGAAAAATGCCATTACAAAGGTAAAAATAAAATTCCCCTGTAAATCACTTCGAGTCAAATATCACCTTGTAATGGGAAGGCTAATTTTTGATCAGAATTTTTTAATTAAACATTAGAAAAAAAATAATTAGGCTATATCTTAGAAAGCTGAGACATTCCTTCATTCAGAAGGCATAAAACTGAAAACAACTCAAACCTCAATAAAACATTAAGTGACATATATTAGTTTAAACAGAGTTCTTAATGTCAATTTGAAGGAGATCATGGTGTATTTCATAGTTTTTTTTTTTTATACAAAGTACACCATGAAAATATTTTTTATACAAAATACAAAAAGAAATTGAACTGAAACTGGAATATATGAATACACTGATTCTGAAAGGCATTTCTAAATAGTTTTAATACAGTTCTTAATGTCAATTTGGAGGAGAGCATGACATTTTGTTAAGCTGTTTTGAAAACCCCCATACATTAAAATCTGTAGACATAAATAAATGAAGATGATTAATTTAGCCCCGATGTGTGAATTTATTCTCCCCCCCAGAATCTTTAAATCCCCCCCATGTGACCCATGTAAGGGGGGAATTCCCCCCCAGTTTAAAAAACGAAATTCAGGCCGTGTGTCTGTAAACACTGCTAGCTGACGGACCTAGGCTTTTTTTTTTTTTTTTTTTTAGAAACATTAAATATTTTAACCGATTCCCGACAGAATGCATAAACAATAACTGTATCATATTCCGGATGCACGCCACGCCTCCCTCACATTTGAAATAAACATGTAACAAATACTATCGATTATGAAAAACAGACCCGTAAACAACACTGACATTAAATCCCAAAGCCTATAACTTCACACAAACTCCCTTAAAACTAATCAGCGGACATCAAGCCGTCACTGAACCGCAAACAATCCCAGTAGCCACGGCAACACCGCCAACCGGAGTTAAACACCCGCCACAAGAGCTCGACGCCCGGCAAAAACCCAAGATACGGCTTTAAACGCTTTACAGAGGCTCCATCTCTGTAATCCGTGAAGCTTGCGACGGTGCCGCTCTGATCAGGTGGCTGCATCTCTGCAGGAACCGACACCAGCGACATGTCGATGATGCACTTGCCGCGCTTTAGTACAGTAACGTTATTTCTCTACGCGAAGGCTCACCTCATCGCTCCCGCTCGAGCAGAATCCCGCCTCGCGCTGCCGCCGGTGTTTCTCCGCCAGCCCGAGCAAGCGCGACAGGGACGGATCCTCTCTCAGCGTAGCTCCTACGTCGACGGGCCTCGGCCCTTCTCTGTCTTCAGCCCTCACCCGACCGACGTGAGAGCGTTTCTCCGTCTTCAGCAGGCTCCGAGACGCCCATGGCCGACCGGGGAAACGGCAGCGAACGGTGGCGGAGGTGTTTACGGTCGCTACAACAGCCGAGGCTGGTAATCCGCCTCCTGCTGCCGCCATTATTACACACCACAACAACAACTACGGCGCTGAGCTCTCGAGAGGAACAAGATGGAAAGGCGCGAGATAGCGGAGGAAACGCACGGCATCATGGGAGATCGAGTTTTTCTTTTTTTGGCCTTTGGCCTTTGAGCATAATGGCGCTTCTTCTTCTTCTTCTTCTTCTTCTTTTTTAACGGCGGTTGGCATCTATTTTATTGGTGCATTACCGCCCCCATAATGGCGCATCATTCTGTAAATACTAATAAAAAAATTCAACAGTTTAATGAAGTTTAACAGTTTAAAGTCTGACATATGAAATAATAATGTAATTTGTTTTTTTGTTTTTTTTTTTAAATGTAACAGTTTATTGAACCTTTAGTTACAAAAATAGATTTTTTTTAAATTTGCATAGGCCTATTTGTTTTATATTTTGAATCATATTTGATTCACTAGGCTTTTATGGCTCATGTAGTATGATACAGGAATATATGTAGCTCATAAGGGGGGAAAACACCTAAAATTTATTCAGAGGCCCAATTTGATCAAAATATGCCAGCCTATTTGTTGCTGATATTTTTAATAACAGCATAAAATACTACTTACATGCATGTAATATCAGTTGTCACTGTTTATTTCCTAATATTATTAATCCTACTAATAATAATGAGATATTTTAATGTTTATTTTTATGATCAAAGCTCTGCAGTTTTTATTGTGGGGGAAATATATAATGCAATGAAACACAATGATGACTGAGTGATGTACAAATAAACATTCCTCAAAAGCCCGTTGTATCATATTTGTTTCTTAATTTGAACATAGATTATGGAAAATGAAGTTGCTTCAGTCCAGTAACTGTTAATATTGAGATATTACTAACAATATAAAAGATATTCATTCTTAAGTTTACCTTATAAAACTCATTAAAGATTTCACAGCAAAAAAAGAAAAAAAAAGTGTACCACAAATTGAAGGTATACATTTTTTAATTTTTTTTTACTTACTAAAAAAGTATGAATTAGCAGTCAGAGCGCAGAAGGTTTTTCAAGCAAATATCTGATCATGTTCATAATGTAGAGGCCATTAGAAATTAATGTATTATATATGATAAAGCAGGCTTTATATGGTTAATTATTTTGTAGTTCTTTAACTACTGACATGATATAATTAAATTATAACCTCTGGAATCATTTAATATTCTTTGTTATTTCTGAGTGTGAACAATATGAAGTCTAAATAAATATTTTGTCATTTGCTGGTAGAGTTGGAAAAAACTAACTGGAAAAATGTTAAAATATGTATCTCTTCTGTTGCCACAGCATAACCTTAATCATCCGCAGCTCGCACAGTTATTTGGCAACGGATATAGGCTACATCAACTACCAGTCAACAAAAGCACATTTTCTTCCTACGGAGTAAAATATGTAATAAGTTTCAAAAATTTATTGCCAAAGCTTGTCTGTACTTCAAATAGATGAAGGTGATAGAAGACTCGTAGAGAAGTCCTATCAAAGGAAATATTCATTCATCACAGCTGTATATTTTCACTGTATTCTATTTAAAGCTACAGCAGGATATAGTTTCACTTAATTTTACTTTGTGTTGCACGAGTAAGGAAACAAAGCATGAACTGAATCTTTATATATATATATATATATATATATATATATATATATATATAAAAAGCTCAAAATTTTATGGTTTCTTTTTTATTATTCAAATAATGTACAACTTTTGAATAGCTCTTGAGGCTAAACAGTTCTGTTTGTATATATTTTTAATTTTATAAAATGATAAAAGAAACCAGACTACAACACACATACAATAGTCTGGAAAATATGCAGAGACTGTCCCAAAAGTGTCCCATTTTCCATTTGATGTCATCCTAAATAAAATAATCATTCAGTCAGTTTCTTCTTCTAGGCTAAACTTTGTGTTCATGTTTGGTTTTATATGGCTTATTGAAATTATTAAGAGATTTCAACTGCAATAAACGATAGACCTTAATTAAATGTATAGTTCACCCAAAAATGAAAATTCTGTCATCATTTACTCACCCTCAAGTAGTTCTAAACCTGTATGAATGTCTTTGTTCTGCCGAACACAAAGGAAGATATTCGGAAGAATGTGGGAAACAGAGCATTTCTGGGGCACCATTGACTTCCATAGTATTTTTTTTTCCTACTATGGAAGTCAATGGTGCCCCAAAACAGCCTGGTTACAGCCTGGTTTCTTCAAAATATCTTCCTTTGTGTTCGGCAGAACAAAGAAATTCATACAGGTTTGGAACTACTTGAGGGTGAGTAAATGATGACAGAATTTTCATTTTTGGGTGAACTATCCCTTTAAGCATAAATAAAAAGAATATTTTTGACTTGAGAATTATGACTTGCAGAAGTGTTGAGTAATATGGACAAAACAGTTCAGGTCCACTGCCACGAATGATTTTACTGCAGCGTTGCAATTATATTTTGATTAGAAGCACCAAAAAAAATCTAACATTTAATTACATACAACTAATGGAAAAAGTACAGTTAAATAAGAACAATTAAAACAAAAGGAGGTGGATGCTCATTACTGATTCCACCCTTCAGAACTTCTTCTTTCCATAACCCCGCTTTATCAGTTCAGCCTTCCACACAGCAAAGGGTTTTGTTTCAGTCTCCTCACAATACCAGTTGCCAAAATACTGCAGATGAGTTGACATTATTCTCTCTTTATTGCACTTTCTGCACTGGATAGCCTCTGATCTTCGCACATACTTCCTGGTACAAATGCCATCTTTTTCCTTGGCCAGTTTTCTCTTCCAGTAGTACTGTGTGGTGTAAGGAACAGGAACCGAATGGCAGCTCGCTGTTGGTGGTGCATCAATCTTTTGTGCAGGTGTTAAAACCACCATCATTTGTTTTGACAGAGAAGGACTGGAAAACAAAACGGGCAAAGTCAATGATAAGCCTGACTGGTCTTGAGCTGGAGCAGGTTGTCCTGTTGAGGCTTCTTCTTGTGTTGTGTTGCTGTTTTCCATCACAGTGTCTGGAGGCAAGTTTGAAATGAGAGGCTTGTCATTGCAACTGTACTCCATATTATCCTCTTCTTTTATGAAAGGAACCTTCTCTGGAGCTGTCATTTCTGTCACCGGGTGAGGATGTGATTGGAGGAAAGAGATCTTCCACCTGAAACTGAGAACCTCGGCTTGTCCTGGGAAAGATTGAATGACACACATTAATGTTTTTAAAGTGCCTCTTGGAAATACAAAGTTGAAGTATATTTTGCATACATCGATGGAGAAGCTTCTAACAGAGATGGGACGGGTTGCTGTGCGATTGTCCAATCACCAATGTCCTCTTGTTTGCAGCAGCCCTCACTTGTAGCCACTTGTACGTCAGTGGTTTCCATCTGTCTAATGACAAAACTACTGTCCATGCTTTGCCAGTCTGATGGTACAGGTACTCCAACCCAATCAGTTCACCTGAAAATGAGTTACAGATCAATGCATTTGAAATCAAAACTTGCAATTACAATTTAACCATGTTTTATTAAAGGTACAGTTCACATAAATATGATTTATATGATTGCATTCTCATGTCATTATAAACAAAAGAAGCCATTTTTAAGAATGTTGGTTACCAATCAAGTTTTGGTGACAATTGACTTGCGTTCAGTGTCATTATTGTTAACAAAAAACTAAAGGCTGATATATATATATATATGTATGTATATATAATGCCGGAGGCGCCCTGATCATGAATCGTAAATATTCAACATATGTGGGGGGAACCCAGCATTAAGCAAAATCAGAAATGTTCATGTATAGATTTGGACTTTCATATTTAGTCTAATTTTATTTTTTGATTTTGTGCCCTAGTGTCTTGGTGGCATTATGATGCTACCTTTAGGCTACTGATGTTTCTTGCCTCTGGATTATCGTTTCTTTTTCTAGACATACTTTTTGTGTGTGTGTGTGTGTGTTTTCACTGTACAAGTGCATTACGTATTGTTTATTTGTCTTTGGAGCGTTTAAATTGTATGGCAAAGAGCATGTGTGTTCAAAATGTTACACTTGTGTAAGTCTGTCAATAAATTTCTACTTTTTTTGAAGCCATGGTGTGCCGGCTTTTTTTTTCTCTGCTTTAAGTTACTTTAGGTGAAGCACCCACTTTGAGTAATTTGCTAATGATGTGTGTGCTTTCGGTTTGTGTTTGCTTGGTAACTAACTGAAATAAAATAAATTTAAAAAACTGAACAGAGAACTAAAACTACATAGAAATACATATTAAAAAATAATAATTATAAATAAAACTTTGAAAACGTAAACTAAAATTAAAATGAAAACTGAAAATATAGAAACAAAAAAAAAATACTATAATAGTATAAAAATTATACTAAAATAACACTGTTTCCATTGTATAGTGGAACGACATGAGGGTGGGTTTGTATTTTTGGTGAACTGTTCCTTCAGCTATGAGAAAATAATATCTAACTTACCAGTGTATTTACTTGTACTGATAGTAGACACAATCTTCTTTCCAAACACTTCCTCTCCGAGCTGGTTGACAGCTTGTTGAAGAACCCCAATGCAAGACTGAGGCGTCTGCAGGCCCTCTGAGGCCACAGCAGTCGCTTCATTCCACCTGACCAATCCTTCCAAAAACTCAATTTGGAGAAATGTAGAACAAGCTGACACCCCTGAAATATAATACACAATGCTGTTTACATAATAAACAATATTTCACAAAGCGTACTAATGTTTCATACCGTGTTCAGACATTGTGCAAGCACATCATCCTGCACATAATTACCATCACTCTCTTTAAAAACCAATAAAACTGTCATTGCAAGCATTGCAACACTGAGCTACTGCAGTATAGACACATATTTTGATTATGGTTATAATTTTGCAACAGGCACACTGTTGACATAGCATTGCAAATGTAGTGCCTTTTGAGCATAAGAGACTAAAAAAAAAAAACCCAAACTGTTTAATGATAGTGTATGTATTTGTCTTCTTTTGATTGACTGATAATTGATTTACCTGGAATGAGCTGGTTCAGATGCTGGTGGAAGGATTCAATGAAGGAGGAACCTCTGAAACATCTGTAGGTTGGCAGAAGGTGGCCTCCCTTCACCAGTGTCCCAGTCTGCTCATACAGTTGTACACCAAGTGGATCCACTATACATGGCAAATGTTTCTTCTGGGAATCCCATATCTCAGTCAATGTATTGGAACTGAAGAGCGGCACTCCTGATGAGTCTCATCCCGCCTCCCCATCATAGAGCCGAATGAGCGCTGTGATGAGTTCTTCGATCTCCCTTACATCACGTGTGGTTTGTCTACAGTGGAGGGCCAACTCGCTTCTGCTGAGGTGATGCATTAGTTCGTCATCAGAAGGCTGGATGATATCGGAATTGAGCTCGTTATGCTTCGCCTCCTTCAGCTGCTTCAGGTCCTCCTCATCCCATTCGAAAATACAGTGACCGAGGTGGTCCATGAATGTCGCATATATCTGATGGGACTCTGACATGCAGCCCACAGAAATCCTTTGCATGAACTCAGAGATGTCCAACCTGACCTCCATGTCCTTCCACTCTTTGAATGTTTTTCTGAGAGAGTTGGACCCACAGCAGTCTCTATTGACATACAGAACTTCAGGAGGAGCCTCTGCGGCTTCCTTGTACCTATTTATGACACTGGAGATCATCCCCTCAAGACCAGACTCTTTGTTTTCTGTAAGCACCGACATGATAACCTGCCCGTGTTCATTGGCAACACTGGTCGCCCAAGTTCCTGAGAAGTTCCACAGACACTTTTTGGTGGAAGCCATCTTTAGCACACGACCAAACTGCGAGGTTATGCCAGCCTTGATCTCATTCATTCAGTGAAGTACGTCCAGAGCGAACACTTGCCTCAACCAACAATGTTTGGGAAGGGGAGGCATGCTGGGTGGATCTTGAAACAGTGCAGGATGGACAAAGCTTCTGCAATCAGTTAGATACTGAATGGTCTTTTGCGGCCAAACCTCAGTGTGATGTTCCTCCAGTTTCTTCTGGATTTGGCTGACGCTGGGCCCCAAATGTCTCTGACGGTTAAAGTGAACAACCTTCATGTCACAAGCCACCTGCGATGTAAGAATGCAAGGGAACTGGACTCTATGACCAATATCTAGTTGTGACACTACATCATGACTCCAGCTAATCCATTTCCGCTTGCACTGCATGACACTCGGATGCCATGAAGTATGACCCTTCCATGTCGACTACCTGCCTGAGCTCCTGATGCAGGCCTGCTGACGTGAGCTCTTCCTTCAGGCAGTCTGAACGTGGACAGATAATTTTCACGTTCCACAACTTTTGTGGCATCCAGAGAAACAATGCATGCCCAAAGTAGCATCCCATCTCTGGCTCTTCAGTTAAGGTAAGAGGTGGGAACGGCGGGTACCACCACATCCTATCCACCCTAGCATAGTCCATTTCAGGCTGCATCTCTGGAGACCACCTGAACAGGGCCTTTGACACCCAGGTATAATCGGCAGGGGGCAAAGTGCGAATCCATCCCAAAGGAAGACAAATTCTTTTACCTAAAACAATAAATACAATTAATTATTCATTAACAAAAATTCAAAAAAGAAGCAGAACCTTTAGATACTTACTATATTCTTGTGACAGGAGCAGCTCAGAAGTTTGTTCAGGCGTGCAACACTGACCTCCGGACACATCCTTTGCTTTCAAGATAGGCAAAGAATTGCTTTGTCCCCTATCTGATCTGCTTGGCTTCATGACTTGAACAATGAAATAAAAAGAAACCACTCTTATAAGTAAAATAATGCCAGTGTTCATACTCATGTGATTTTCTGGAATCAGAGTGTTGATACTGGTAATTCACAGTTCTGTTGTTAAGACAACAGTGAATTTATATCATATAACAAAAAACAGTCTCACATTGTTAATGACTCTTTATAGGAGCAAATTTATGGCAATTAATTGATTTCAAATTGAAGTTGAGCACATGACAGCTTAATGTTTAAAGCATGTTCTATAAATTAAAACTAAAATCACAAAACTGATTTGTGTGATTTTGTTATTTATAGCAATAACCATTAACTAAATATTAACGAAATTAAAAAGGGTGACTCTCATTAAACTTGTCAAGGTCAAACTTCATTCTAAAATCACAAGAAAAAATTAGATTTTGTTCATTGAAAGAAAAATATGCCTATGACATTATTTTCATGACAATTAAGCACGAAAAAGAAAAGTGAAAAAACGACATCATGGTAGTATTTGTTGTACTGAATTTAAAACTATTTAGCATAGCATTGATTTAATGATATACAGTTAAAACTACTGATTTTGTTATTGAAACTCTGAGAATAGTAAATAATAATGTTTCATTGTACTGGAAACAAAATCTTAACGGGTTTAATATGAAGGCTTTTTTTTTCTAAAGTTTTGGTGAAAAACAGAATTTTTTGTCAAGCTTTGCGACATTCACCAAAAGGTTGTAATATATTCTAGTTCTTATATCTTCTTTCTAGTTTCTTATACCAACAACGACCCATCATCAATATTACTTTTACAATTTACATCAAGAGTCGACCCACATCTCAAGTCAGGATGCGTCAAAGAATCGCTGCCGCTACACTTACTTCAGACTTCAGCATGTCCATAATAACAGCCAAGTATCTCAAGCTATCAAAAAAGCACAGATGTAAAATCGAGGTTGTCCAAAAGCTGAAGCCTTCATCTGATGTGTCGTTTTGTGGGCTAAGGGCGGCGTTGATTGGCTGATTTTTGGTATGGTTTTCCAATCTTGTGATTTGCTCATTTCTAATTAAAGTAATTGACTTCCAAAAAAAAAAAAAACCTCTTATTTTTAGGCTTAGGAAGTCAGCAAAATCTATTTATGTCCAGACATGTAATCATTTCTGATTTCGCTCTGCATGAATGCAACAAGAACATATTTTTCGTATTTTTGGAGACTTTTGAACACAAGCATAATAAGACTGCAATGGAAATCATCCGCAGGAATCTCAATAAATTAGTTCTTAATTTTAAAACCAGTGGAAAAGACATAAATTCATTGGTCAAAAAGTGTGTGAACAACACTATATATAAAGAGAAAGATTTCATATAAAGAATAGTGCTATTAATGTCATAACAGGACTAAACATAATGCTTCTAAAACAGATCTTTACATTGCCTTCTCCCATTTCTCCCAATTCAAGCAGTTCATGATCAAACAACACATTCTCCTCTAACCCCAGATTAACAAACACTGTTTCAAGTTCTAGGCTCTTTATTTCCACAAATAAGTGTTTATACAATGTAAGAATTTCTTATCAAGAAAAACAGCATTAACATCATGGGATGGGATTTAACATAATTACATCAACCATAACCATTACTCACTACAAGATACTGTAAATGAGTGATGCATCTGCTCAAACACTTTTCACTCTTTTTTTAATGCGTCAAGTCATCCACAATCAGAAGTATGATGTTGAATCTATCACCATGGTTATTTTAAGGTTCAAAGAATTTGGTGACTAATATTTAATGTCCCTGATATAATGTAAGAGAAACAAAAGGAGGATGCCAGCAGTTCACATATCAGTGAGCGAGAGATCCTGTCAGTTTTGGTTAAATAACTATAAGTGACAGGATGAGCCAGAAAGGGCACAAATATGAAGCTTTCAAGCATGCGCCTGCTGTTTCTGTTTAAAGTCTGCGATTCTGCTCTCCATTAAAGGGCGGAAGTGACGGATCAATCCCTGAGAACAAAAAATATAAATGTTATATTATAAATGTTATACATTTTCAGTTGAAACATTTATAGCAGTTTAGATTAATCATGGATATATTTTTTAAAATAATTTATTTAAATCAAATTATCTACTGATTCTAAAAATTTGATTGATTGATTGATTGATTAATGAATTAAAATAAAATAAAAATATTCTGCCTTTACCTGAACTGGCCATGCAGCTCCATCTCCCAAAGCGCAGATGGTGTGGCCCTCAATCTGCTTGCTGATCTCCCAGATCATGTCAATCTCTGCTGACTGTGCATCGCCTTTTACAAAGCGCCACATCATCTTATTCATCCAGTCCACTCCTGAAAAGCACAGAAAAGACAGACAAGTAAATATTCACTGTAATGTAACATACTGTACTTGTAAATACTGTCAAATGTATGTTTTACATGTATTTGCACTAATTCTTACCTTCTCTGCAAGGAGTGCACTGGCCACAGCTCTCGTGCTTGTAGAATTCAATCAAGCGGGCAATAGCTCGAATAACATCAGTCTGTGAAGAGAAAAACTTATCTGATCAAATTGCCAAACACTCAGTTTATCAGACAGATCTTTAAAAAAAAAAAAAAAAAAAAAGGAATCTCG
The DNA here is from genome assembly GCA_039654775.1 of Spinibarbus caldwelli. NCBI lineage: Eukaryota > Metazoa > Chordata > Actinopteri > Cypriniformes > Cyprinidae > Spinibarbus > Spinibarbus caldwelli. The sequence goes on along the minus strand of CM077244.1, from coordinate 9,528,445 downwards.
CAAATTTAGAATATTCCTATAGTTAAAAATGCTATGTCTAGAAAAGAATAATTTTTGCAATTATTTGCAAATATTGTTTAAAGTCATTATTGTGTTAAAAGAGAAAAGCAATTTAATAGACATTACAATAAAGTAGAAATATTTTTGAGTCAACACAGAATTTATTACACAAACTTTCAAGCTACTCGCCATAACATTGTTTTCAGAGGCTGCATCCATTTAATTGAATTGGGTTTTAAAATTGAATACTGAATTATGTTTTTTTTATTATGAAACAAAACTCTTAAAGTGCCCCTGTTATGGGTTATGAAAGGTTCATATTTTGGTTTTGGGAGTCCCCAACAACAGGTTGACATGCATGCAAGGTCAAAAAATAAATTTTTCCAAACCCCTCCTTTGTGTGACGCTAATCTGCGGTGATTGGTCGATTTCATTTAAAGCAGTGTTTGTGAGCTTTTAACGCTTTAAAAGCGGCACCTAGTGGCAAAGAATGAATTTGCATTTTCATTCAGACCAAGGAGAAAATCAAGTTTTCCCAGGTCTGTGTGTGCAACAAGTGGGCGGGCAATATGCTAATGTTTCATGTTGATGTCAACATGAAACGACTTGGGATTCGTTTTAAAAACGACTCGTTTCAATGATTCAGAGTCAAATCTTTCTTTTGAGAGACAATAACTTTATACACGGTGCACTTTCAGATTTAAAACTTTACAGGATGTTTTCATTCATTTAGAGGTGTGTTACACACTGCATGAAAGGTAATTTTCAAAAATCCATAATAGGGGCACTTTAAGTAAGCAACTAGGTGGCGACAAGTCCCCGACTTAAGCGAGTCAGCGGATTCATTCAAAAACAGCAAACGATTGTCTTTATGAATTTGTCATTAAAAAAACAGAACTCTTGCTCCTGTGATACTGTTAAACTACATCATATCACATAAATATAAGACAAAAGCCCATTCAAGGGCATTTTTTGCCTTCATATCTTGAATTTTAGGGGTGTATAACTGCACTCATACACTACATAATGCAGTCAGTCATCATTCTGCATCATGTTCATCAGCAATTGCATGCGATGTAAAAAGATAATTAATCACACAATCTAAATTAACGTGTTAAATCGACAGCCCTAGTTATTTTACTAATCGACTTACTGATTTATCCATGACAATAAGTGCAGCTGTGCCAAGACCAGTCTGAGCCTGAATGAGGGCATCAAAATCCATGAGAACGGTGTCGCACACATGACGTGGGATTAGTGGTGTGGAAGAGCCACCAGGAATAACACACAGGAGATTATCCCAACCACCCCGGACACCACCTACAGAGATCATATCCAGGGTTCTTACACCTTTTCCAAATTCAAATTCAAGCACTTTTCAAGCACTTTCAAGGTGCATTTTCAAGATTGTCCAGCACTTTAAACTGTGGTAAATTACATGTTTACACACACACACACACACTTGAGTTTTTCACTTTAAATCAGATGTTATTGTGCTATTAAAAACCACCGGTCTGAATTGCATATAGCATTGCATAATATAAATAGCCAACATAAAGTATATAAATTATAAAATAAAAATAAAGAAGTAATTTACAGGGTACCAGCAGGACTTTTTAAATAAAATTTACGGCTTTTTAGGACCTGAACAAATCAAATAAGTAAGCGGGGTAGGGCAATGTCTATGGTAACATATTAAACCATAAAATGACTGCAAAAAAACATGATTTGCAGTTCAAATACAAGTTTTCACAAATAGAGTTTTATAAAGTGACAAACTTCACATTTCAGCCTTTAAAATATTTTTAAGAAATAAAGAAAAGGGATGAGTCAGAAGTATAAAGAATTATTTTGTTTTTCAGCGGCTTTGATGGCAGAGGATGAATTTGCATTTTCAATAGCCTAAGCTCACCTGCTGTTTTTGTTTAGAACAAAAAGATTGTGCTTTCAAAAATCTAAAACATTTAAACAGTAAGATGTCTTCTGTGCTTTAAATTAAAATTATTCTTTACACTTTTGACTCATCCCTTTCCTTTATTTCTTAAAAATAGTTTAAAGGCTAAAATCTGAGGTTCTGTCTGCCACTAGGTGGCGCTTTTGGAACCGTAGATAGAGCGGTTTCCCCGGTAACGGCTGTACACAAAGCAGCGCTGTGCTCATAAACGCTACTTTATCAGACACTTATACATCGGTGAGATTAAACAAAAATGCCATTGAAACATCACTGAAGGCACTTGATTCACTTCAGAGATAAATTAACATAAAAACACCCGCGCTGCATTTGACTTTGAAATGTTTATTTTATTATTTCACTTTAATCGTGATAGTCTTAAGTTAACATTTAGCTTAACTGAGCATGGGCATTTCTGCTTACCTTTTAAACGACTTGAAAAAAGCAGAATTTACAGGAGACTTTACATTATTTTAACCATAATTTGTATTTGTAGTTTTCAAGCCAACACTCACTGAAGCGGCAACCTCCCGAGGTGTTTTTATCTCTCGCTCTGTTTCATCAGAGAGCGCGCATCAATAAAGACCGACAGATCACGCTACAGCTGCACGCGCTGACTCGAGCGGAGCTGTAGCTTATTTTATGTAAAAAAATAAAACAAATATATAGTATTCCGTAAGAAAGCGAATTATGATGAAACCAACGCAACTGCATTTTCAAGCGCTTTATCCAAAATCCAAGCACTTTTCAAACCTTGAAAACACTATGTTAAAATTCAAGCATTTTCAAGGATTTCAAGCACCCGTACGAACCCTGCACATCAATTAAATCTCAACAATCTTCAAGATCAGACCATAATTAGACCATGAACAAACATTTCCGTGTACAGATGGAATGAGGTGTACCTGCATGTCTTTCAATCAGCTCTTTCAGGGGAATGGACATCTCTTCTTCCACCGTGCAGGGGTTGTTGACATGGCCTGAAATGTTGAAGAGCTTCGTGCCAGAGTTTCTCTCTCGGCCGAAACTCAGAAACCATGTGCCGCCACGACGGCAGATGGTTGGTGCCACAGCTACCGTCTCAACATTGGCAACAGTTGTTGGACAGCCAAACACACCTGCAGCAAGAGCATGTCAAATTTATCACTGATCACTTTAAGTCAAATAAAATAGATCACATCAAAATCATGTCACATTTATAATGGATTACTTATACAAAATAAAATAAGAATGTATATATGTATATATATGTGTGTATATATATTAACACATCACTTATACAAAATAAAATAACTAAAATATGCTATCAATAATAAATTTTAAAAATATATAAATTGTTTGTTTCTGACTTACCCACATCAGCAGGGAAAGGGGGTTTCAGACGAGGTTTTCCCTGTTTTCCCTCGATGGACTCAATCAGAGCCGTCTCCTCTCCACAGATGTAGGCTCCTGCACCGCGCATCACAAACACGTCAAAGTCATAACCCGAGCCGCATGCGTTCCTGCCAATCAGCCCTGCGGCATAGGCCTCGTTAATGGCCACCTGAGAGAAAGCACACATAAACGCATGAGGACAAAATATTACTTCCCCTTAACTACTGTGTAGTACATTCTATCACATTTACTGAAATTAACCCCTTTGCATGGAAGATTTGACATACAATCAATTCTATTAATGTTTGACAACACTAATAAGCAAAAAATAATACCACATTACAAGAATTAGGTAATAACATCATCTTTAAATACACCATTTATGAATATTTTTTATTACTGAACTAAAAGTATTTAGAACATTTAGATTAATATTATATTTAAACAAATATTTTAAATAATATATAATTTATAATATTTATTATACATAGTACAATCTGAGTAATATACTGTACTATTCAAAAGTTCTGAGTCATGATAAGTAATTAATGTTGAAAAAAGTTGTGCTGCTCAATATGTCTGTGGAAACTACAATACGTGTTTTTAATCAGGATTCTTTGATGAAAATAAAGTTCAAAAGAACAGCATTTATTTAAAATAGAAATCATTTGTAACATTATAAATATCTTAACTGTCACTTCTGACCAGATTCATGCATCCTTGCTTAAGAGATGCATGTATTTCTTTAAAACAAACTTTTGAACGGTAGTGTAATATAACAAAAATTATATTTATTGATATATTGTTTTTTTAATTATTAATTAGAAATTTATGTATTACTTTTGCATCTTGAAACAGCCTATGATGCGTTAAAATGCTGCCTCTATACTGCTGCCTTATATATATATATATATATATATATATATAAATACACACACACACACACACACACACACACCACACACACACATACACATATATACATATACATATACACATCCTTTCTTTTTCACCTGCAGGTTGGACGACTCATTGTAGAACTCTCCACGGATGTAGATGTAGGCAGCACGCGCACCCATGGCCCTGCCAGCCACCAGACAGCCCTCAATCAGCTTGTGAGGATCATTACGCATGATCTCTCTGTCCTTGCAGGTACCGGGCTCTCCTTCGTCAGCATTCACCACCAGATATTTAGGCCTGAGAGGGTGAAAAAAAAGAGCCTCATATGCTTCTGTATGACCTGATTTGATCCTAATGAACAGAGCTAAATGTAGATCCACTGCTAAAGGTAGGCCAAGCATTTACATCTTTTGCAGAGTCAGGTGACCAGGGCCGTTCTTATCTGACGCAGGTTCCGATCGCGTTCCGGTGGGGGTGTGACCTCACCAGTTGTACCGCCCTAAGGACAGCCCTGGTCGTGACATATAGAACCCATTAATTGTTGAGATGCCAACCTACCTGCCGTCACTGGGCTTGTTCATGAAGCTCCACTTCATCCCTGTGGGGAATCCAGCACCTCCTCGTCCACGCAGCCCTGAGACCTTAATCTCATTCAGAATCCAGTCCACTCCTTTATCCAAAATCTCCTTGGTCTTGTACCAGTCACCTCTCCTCAGGGCACCCTTCAGCCTGAGATGTATATGTGTGTAAATATAAATATATATGTGTGTGTGTGTGTGTGTGTGTGTGTGTGTGTGTGTGAAACATTAATAATAAATTAATCATTTTGATTGCACTTACAATAAATTAATAATATATTACAATTTAAATTGTTAAATAGATAATAACATTTATTGAAAAACACCAAAACTAGAAAATACACAAATCACGGAAGCTTACTTTTTCTCAGAATTCTGAGTTTACATCTTACAATTAACTCACAATTCTGAGGAAAAAAGTCTGAGTGTAAGATACGAACCAGCAATTCTGAAAAGTATGAATTTTGAGACATTAACTTGCAACTACATGGAAAAAAAATGTCTGAATTGTAGATTAAAAAAAACTTTTTTATTCTGTGGTGAAATTAAGCTACCATAACAAATAGGGAACATTCAAGAAAACGTTTAAGTCCTGTCTTTAGATATAATTCGTAATACGATTTCATCTATATATATATATATTTATATATATTTTTTTTTTTTTTTACCTCCAGTCGTGTCGTCCATAAAGGTTAGTGAATATTCTGTCCTGGTCAGCTAGAGGTCCAAATTTGGTCTTCTTTGGTGTTTCCTAGAGGACACACACTGATTATAGCCAATTTCCATTGATCATCAATTATGCAGACAGTGGATTTGAGTAATAAATCACCTGTTGAGCTGTGCTGCTGTTGTACCGCACCAGTGTCATGGAGTTTGGAGGAGAGGCGGTGTTGGTGGCTACAGTAGTGCGTGATGCACCAGATGCAGCCACAGCAACCGGGGCACGTGAAGCCCCGGTGGTCAGAACCCGGCTAAGAATGGGACACCCGAGACAGGACAACATCTTATCTGAAAGAGAATAGATTTACAATGAACGTGAAATCTTCCTTTATAACCAAAGTTGTCCCACATGGTGCAGTTTAATAACTCCAGTCCTAATGACCTGTTATTACTAACTAAAACTGAAACTATTAAAAATCTATTTTAGTTTTTGGCAATTAAAATAAAGCTAAAGTTAAATTAAATATAAATATTCGATGAAAAACTTCTGAACAACTAGAAATGTTGACTGAATGTTTACCATGAAGTACAAAAAATAATAATAATAATAATAAATAAATAAATAAATAAATAAATATTAAAAAGCTCATAACGAAATTACTAATCATTAAAAAAAATTATATATATATATATATATATATATATATATATATATATATATATATATTAAAAAGGACTTCCATTGTTGTTGTTGTTGCACTGAGTGTTTACAAAATCAAATGTTTGCACGTTTGTTAGGAACAAGATGACCGGAGGGAAGAACTAAACATCCCAAAATAATAGTAGCATATAAAATAAATTCACAACACAAACTTTTGAGGTTCAACACTATAACATAATCCACACATGAACTGAAAAGCCCTCAAAATGCATTAAAACATCAGACAAATTTAATGAAGGGAACAGTTACGCAAGCCAAGAAGAGACGTAAAGTATAAGCAGCGGCAATAAACACATCCATGTAGATCATAAACGGCCTCCATATTATACATTATTGCATAAACACACAAATCAAACTCTCTCAGACACTGTCCAGTAAGTTTAAAGGATGAAAATGTACTCGTCCCACAGTGACCTCCATATTAACGCTCATGACATTTGAGGGACTGCGGCATTGAACAACGTTAATGTTTGGATTTATTTACAGAAGGCATATGAGTGTGTCAAAAAATGAGAAACTGTCAAAACCTTGATTTGCAAACATAAATAAAGTGATAGAGCGGAGCCGCTGCTTACCTTCGTGATCTCCCTGGATCAGCGTTATGAAATGTACAGCGGAAGGAATATAGCGACCGACCCGGATGTAATAACGGCTTTGACCTGTTATGTGTAGAGGCGCTGTTGCACAGAAAGCCTTCAAATACACGTTTTAAATAATATGACAAATAAACATTCCTTCAAAGGTATTGAAATTGATGAAAGACAAATTAAAATATAGCAACTTTTATCACAAATGAACAGTTCTACAAGTTCTTTCTCAAGGATTGTGGCTCTTCAGATAGAAAGAACACTTGATCAATCACAGAAGCAGGGGCCCTAAACATACGTAACAAAGTAAAAGCAATCAGTGTTGCCAACTTAGCAATTTTGTTGCTAGATTTAGCAACTTTTCATACTACCCTAGCAACTTTTTCTTCCAAAAGCACCAAGCAACAAATTTAGCTATTTTTTTTAATTTATTTAGCAACTTTTTTTTCATCTAAATTAAAAGAGGAAACCAAAGATGACTAGCAGTACACATATCACATGAATTAAATTAGCTGCTATTTGCAAATTGTTCAATTTAATAATAATAATAATAATAACAGCAACAATTAGATAATTGAATAATTGTTCATTTATGATACTCCTTGTTAGTAGCTTGCACCTGTGATTGTTGATCAGTTAGTAGTACACCGAAAAAAAAAAAAAATATGTAGAAAAATGGAAAAGTTCCCCCGAAAACACTAAATATAATGCATAATTTAAATTACAGGGAAAACACCTGTAAAAAAAATCAATACAGAAAATTCCTCTACATTAACATAGTAGATTGTTCCCTATTTTTACAGACTTTTAGATTGTAGCATACTTACTGACTACTTATACACTCTTTAAAACTGTAATTGTTCAGAACGTATAGTTTACTAGCTAATAATAATAATAATAAAAATCTTAAATTGTAATCGTACAAAAAATGTGTAGGGTAAGTATTCAATAATTCAATGTTGTATTTAAAATGAGTTATTTATATTTTAATATTATATTACGCATTTATAGTATTTTACGAACAAATATAAATGAACATATAAAATATATTTTTTGCTGAGATTCGATGTAGTGACAATTTTGCATCATGATTACACATGATTTATACAAAACACATGTTGCTTGGAATATATGATGACATTATCATAGACAAACATAAAAAGACACTTTGAAAGTTCCTAACATTTTGTGCAAGAAAATGTATTCTTTTGAACTGGTTAATTGATAAAGCCCCTTCTAGGGCACTATGGCACAGGGTTACACTGTATGCTTCTTATAGCAAAGATGCCATATTTCATAGAAGGTGGGACCCATTTTTGATATATATGGGCTTAGATATATCCTCTATTCTTATTAGAGGGTTTGTTTAACGAGGTTTAAATATGTGTGGCATATTGAAGTACAAATATGTAAGGCATATTGTTTGTACGATTATGTCATTCTCCATTTCAATTCAAACTGATTTACTGGAGTGGTGAGCCATAATGTTAATTTTTATTTTTTATTTTATTTTATTATTTTTTAAATTTTTTCCTCTCTCTCTTGTTCTCTTATTTGATTTGAAATTATGTTTGTAATGTTTGAAAATTAATAAATACATTTAAAAAATAAAAAAAATTAAAAAATATTGCAACTCGCTGATGACAACAATTTGTAGGTTTTGAATATTTTTCAAAATTCTCTGGATTGAATTGAACTCTGTCTAAACGCGAGATCCTACAGCTAAAAAATAACAACCTATCCACTGTGTGTAATATTCCTGTTTAAAGTATGGTAAACTATGTGGGAATCAAAGTCTCTAAAAATATTGATGCAATGGTCAAATCAAATTTTGTACCTGTTTTTATAATTGAAAAAAATGCAAAACTTGTGGTTAGCAAGAGGACGAATTCTATTAATGCAGAAGGTCTCTTGAGAGCAGCATACCTCTTTTCTTCACGTAGTGCCCCAAAGGATATAGGCTCACACATGGATAAAATACTCTTTAATTTCATATGGAGAAACAAACCTCATAAAATAAAAAAGTGTCCTTGTTAATAAACTGTCTGATGGTGTTCTTAATTTTACAATTTTCAACCAAATTTTAAAAATTAAGTGGCTTAAAACTTTTTTTAAAAAATCAAACAAGTATTTTCAATATTGTCCCATGTCATTTATTTAAGAAAAACTTAGGGAATTACATTTTTGTAGCAGTGTCCTTATATTACTGGCCAACTTTCTATTGATTTGGCCAATTATTTTGTTTTTGTTTTTTTTAATGAAAAAGAATTCAAAGTAATTAAGGCTATACCCAGTGGCATAATAATTTTAACCAAATTCTCAGATGTAAATATTAATAATACAACCCTACAAAATCCCCAATTTTTTGTAAATGGTCTCTCCTTTTTTTACAAAGGTTTTAAAGTTTTATAAGAAACTCCTTTAATGTTGGATCCAATCCTCCATGTAAATCAAAATGACTTAATCATTGTTTATCTTGGCATAGCATTTGGACATCACCATATCAATATGTTATTTCTAATAAAGTAAAAGAAGTACTTTACAAAATTATCCTGTAAATGCAGCTGTTAGCAGATATATTCATATGTTTGTGATAAATGTACCTTTTGGAACATATCAGTTGAAGATATTGAACATTTATTTTTCTATTGCCCTTTTTCTATTTCCTTTTGGGTTGACTTTAAAATAGACATAACAAAATAAATAAATAAATAAATAAACAAAGCCCTTAATTTAGAACCTCATGATATTTTACTTTGTTTTCAAAACCCATGTTTTTCTAATAAACAAAATTACATCATTAATCTGTTAATTATCTTGGCAAAGTTCTATATTCATAGGTCAAAAATAATTAAATAGAAACCAGCGTATATATTACCTTTGTAACACTGATCTTAAAATAAATTTTGAAATCCTTTCTAACATGAGATCGCAAAATAAGAAGCTTATAAAAACAAATTTATGTAACTGTCCTAATATTATGAAGTACTTTTTTATTTTATTTTATTGATTTTTTTTTAATGTTTATGTTTTGTTGTTGTTGTTGTTGTTATTCTGTCTTATTCTGTTGTTATTCTGTCTAAATAAAAATTATTCTTCATGGTCAAATACTTCATAGTTGTATTATTTCGCCCCAAGTATAAATAGTACAAAGTCTACAAATAACTTTATTTGGTATGAAGTGTAGTTTTATTTAGTGTTTACAACATATTTTAATAATATAGTGGCATATGAAACACATCAAATTAACATTTACCTGTATGCTCAAAATCTCAGTTGTTTTTCCATAATACTCCTCATCTCTATAATATCACACATTATGTGGTGTACTATATGTTTTTATTTCCAACCACAAAGAGTAGAAATGTTACTAACAAAATATAATTTGAAAGTAATATATCACTTGCTCCTAAGTAAATATTTTTCTCAAAAGCACATGTGAAAACAACCTTCTTCTCGTAGGGTTATTTTCGTCATAACCGATTATCACAGATAAGTAAGGGCTCAGGCTAAATGGAAATTAGTTTAATCAGCGATTATATGACTCATATTGTTTAATACTTTAATTTGAAGTTAAGAGGACAATGGGCAGATGTCCCAGCTCATCCGTGTCTTTCAGTTACCAGACATCTTTTCTTACAGTGCATGGTTCTTAAGTGCTCAATGTTGATCTGGAAAGCAGATAGAATTCAGTATATTACTGTATTATAAAACAACTAATAGAAAGTATTATTTTCAACATTTTTCATTGATTTGATTATCTGGAATCAATGATACATCCAGAGACCTTCCACCAGCAGCACGACAATAATGAAAGCTTGGATAAGTGCAACACTGTTAAATGCTGGTGGCTGTCTGGAGCTTTTAAAATTAAAGCAATTTCAAAGACATCAAAATGAAAGAGTTAAACATGAGTTGTACTGAGTTAACATATTCAAAACTGCCTTGGAGATATTTTGCTAAATGCAAAATTGACGGAAAGCAATTCCTTGACTAAAGGCTACTATTACTTGAAACTATAGGAGCTTAGTAGAAATTTAGAAACAATAAAACAAACTTTTCTAATGTTAGGGTATGTTTTGTGCTATGCTCATTTAATTTTATTGTATCTTTAATGTACTTGTATTATAATATATATTGCTGAATACATATTGTTTTACCATTTTCATCAAAGTCCCTGCTAAACTAATGGTTTCTGATTGAAATGAATTACATGGATCCAGTATCTCAAGAGTATCTAACTGATATGGTTTATTTCTATGTTCCTAGACATTGCATTGTCAAATTAAGAATAAGAAATAACCATTTTAATCAGAAAAAACACACCATACTGCAACTGTACATTAATGTCAATTAAATGGACACCGTAACACCATGTATTTTTTCTACATTCAGTCATTTTCGCTGAGTCTCCAGTCAGTCAAAGTTCATCAGTCCCCATCATCCTCCACGCTCTTGTGTGAATGCACAATGCCGTTTCCCTCACGCTCCAGCCGGTCCACTGCTACGCTCTCAAACGCCCTCCTCATTAATGGGTTCTCCTCTAAGACCTCATTAAAGCTGTCCACACTGAGCGAATAAAGTCTGCAGTATGTGTCTGCTCTGACGCTGGCTGTACGACGTCCACGGGTCAGCAGGCAGATCTCTAGAAAAGAACAAACAAATCAGCTCAAATCAGTTCTGGAGCAACTGTCTGTTGTTGTTCATTGTCTGATACACTGTGCTATTATCTGAATTTCTGTATTCAGTTTTGGTCTACACACAATAGTATCTGTGCACTGTATATTTTTTTGTATATGTATAAGTTTTATCTCATAAAAGCCACGAAAAATCTAACTCACCGCCGAAGTAGCAGCCGTCATTCAGTTTCTTCTCTTTATTGTCATGAGTGATCACACTGACGCAGCCATGCTGGATGAAGTACATTTTACGACCGAGAGTCCCTTCACGGATGATGACATCACCCGGCTGAAAGACCTCGAACTGTAACTTTGTGAGGAGCACTGTGACAAAGTGGGGATCGGCATTTGCAAAGAGTGGCATGTTAGCCACCAGTCCACGGCAGTTGTAGTTGACAATCTCCTGCAGGTCAAACACACAATACAAGATGGATTAGGAATACCATTGTAATCTACCAATCCAGAGAGCAGTTTAGTTCCACGTTTAAGTTCTAAATCAGCTAAGAAATGACTTAAGATTAAAGGGTTAGTTCACCCAAAAATAAAAATGATCCTGTTATTTACTCACCTTCAAGCCATCCTAGGTGTATATGACTTTCTTCTTTCAGACGAATCCAATCGGAGTAATATTCAAAATTGTCCTGGCTCTTCTAAACTCTGTCATTGAAGTCAGCGGGTGTTTCTGTTACGCAGTCCAAAACACATAAAATAAAATGCACGGGTGGATCCATAAAAAAACGTGCCTCACACGGCTCCAAGGGGATGAATAAAGGCCTCCTGTTGCGAATCCATGCGTTTTTGTAAGAAAAATATCCATATTTTAAATGTAATGAACACATCTCTCTCACTTCATATAACTGTCATAAGCAGAAGCCGTTCTTTTTATGAATTTGCGCACTTTATTTTACGTGTTTTGGACTGTGTAACAGAAACACCCGCTGACTGCAATGATAGAGCTTAGAAGAGCCAGGACAATTTTAAATATTACTCCGATTGGATTCATCTGAAAGAAGAAAGTCATATACACCTTGGATGCCTTGAGGTTGAGTAAAACATGGACTAATTTTCATTTTTGGGTGAACTAACCCTTTAAGGAGTATATGGATAAGGGAACAAACAAAACTTTGTAACCTTTATTACATCAATCAATATGATTTACTATTAAATTACTTTTAAACTATCTAGGAAAGATTTTAGAAAGGCTACACTTTTGGTCATGTCAATTTATTTTATTTTACTGTAATACTTTCAATATTTTTTCTAAAAATATATTTTTCCAAATTGACTGTGTTTCTAAGGCCACTGTAGTTTCTAAAATTTCAGCCTCAAACTGTTCCAAACCTATATGAATTTCTTTCTTCTTCTGTTGAACACAAAAGAAGAATGTTGTAACCAAACAGTCAGAAAGTGGAAATAAATGGGGGCCAGCAACTGTTTGGTTCAAAACATTCTTCAAAATATCTTTTTTGTGTTAAACAGAAGAAAGAAATTCATATAGGTTTGGAACAACTTGAGGGTGAGTAAATAATGATGACAATGATAATGAATGGTAATTTTTCATTTTTGGGTGACCTATCAATTTAAGCACTATTTGGATGAGGCTTGTTTATCTTGAGGTTGTAAGGTAATTTCAACATTTGCTATCCAAATCCAGAATGTCAAACCTCAAGGTCATGTGGTAATTTAATTGCGGTCTAAATCCACATCTCTGGTCATAAGTCGTAAACCATTCAAATGGGCCTTTATTATCGAATGCAATAAATAATTTTTAATAAATATTTATTATATACATAATATACAATTTATAATATTTATTATATACATTTATATAAATTAGGGCTTGCACAACTGATCATTTTAGTCAAACAAGTAGTCTGGTCAAATGTTTACCCTAAATAATAGTTTGCGTTAACTTATTTTTGCTCATTTTCACATTTTTAAAATTACATCCATCAATATGGGAGATAAAATGCAAGACTGAAAACCATTTAAACCAAAGTGCATCAATTTACCTATTTTAAATAGGATATTTAAATAATCAAATAATAAATAGTATATTATTTTGCTATTATTAAATGAAATATGAATTTATTAATTGTCCAAGCAAAAAAAAAAACTGACATTTTGTTCACAGCTGACAATCATGTGACTGACTATTCTCCACAGTGAATGTCAACCAAAATAAGAAAAGTCATTTCTGAGGTGGAGCAAGTTATTACATGAAAGATGATCTGGGCCCGTATTTATCAAGCTTCTCAAAGTGTAATTTTTGTCTTAAGTGCTGGGAATTCATGAAATTTACTCCTACTTTCTAACTTCAGTCTAAAAGCAAGTTATCAAATTTCTTAAAGCTAATAATCACTCTTACTCGCTCAATTATAGAGTGGTGGAACTATGAAATCACTTTGTAGGCAAAAACCTGGAAGCGAGTTAGCATTTTAGCACTCCCAGTTCCATCATCCCAGAGTCAATGGGTTTTTTGAATGGGAGTATCATTAAATCCCCCATAATAAGGTCCCTGGTTCACACAAACTCAAGATACGTTCACGTTTTATTCTACGACATAAAACACACTAGTTACAAAAAAGACGGTTGCTAACAAGTTGCTAAATGGGACTACAGGCGCTGTCGGAGACATTAAACATCATTAGTAATGGTGAAAGTGAAACTTTAACGATGCATAGTGCTTAAAGTCATGTTCAAATTAAATGTTTACGGCCACATGAAGCTGTTAGAAAGCATATAGATTGAGGATTTTCTAGTTTGAAAAAGTTGCCGGGAGTGCGGTGGTGGTGGTGGTGGTGGTTGAAGGCAAGCGACCAAGGTGCTGTAGTTCGTTTATAGTCTAAGTTTAGCTTTTTAGTTCTGGCGCTTTTATTTAGGTTTCAAAATTCATAAAAGTTATAATATTTTGTGAAGATTATCTTGATGGACAAAACGTGTACGTTTCACAGACTATGGTTGAACACAGAGCTTATGTTTTGCAATAATCCAAAAGCCTAAGGAAAAATCCTATTGGCTTTTTGTCGAGGGAACCAGTGTGATGCTAACAGCCGATCGGCCTACAAAGTGACGTCACAGTTCCCCTACTCTCAACTGGTTAGGAGTTGCCAGTAGGGGCTTGTGATGGCACTGAGGAGACAGAGACGTGCGCGAATCTTTCAGGAGGGGTAGAATGTTCTTGAAATGTTTGACGACAAGCAGGTAATGAAATGGTTACATTTCCTCAGTCATTCAAACAGAAAACGAGCAAAGAACATCATAACATCATAACTGACTTCAGTCTAGCGCGAGTATTATGCACTTTAAAAAACACTCCTGTTATAATCAGTGAATCTATCTACACTGTATGATGAATAAATCTCTTAGTCCTTATTTACACTGCACACGTCTGCAGTGCGTTACGGCTCCGACTCGGCCACTCTTGTAAATGCTTGTGTTTATACCAGCCGCCGTGGCACGTTTCTAAAGCGTCCCATTAGCGCCCCCCTCCATGCTACATCAAGACAGGTGCCTAGTCTATTTTTAACGGATAATAATAATAATAGTCTTGCTATCGTCAAAGGCATCAGCAACAGGCAATATCTCTGACTATCGTCGATACACAATACTATCGTCTGCCGGCACAACCCTAAATTGAAGGTTGTGATGATGCTTCGTTTCCTTGCCATAATGTATTCTCTTGAAAATTCTTTATTGTCAAATTTGTGTTGAATGTAAACTCCTCTTAGGAATTTCACCATTCAATGTGAATTTATCTGAGAATATTCTTTAATAAGGAAATCTATTCAGTGATTGGTCCATGCCTATGTCATCATCCAAAATCCCGTTTGTGGCACAGCAAAGTGTCGTGAATCATCACTAAGACTGACACTTAAAGGTGCATTAAGTGATTTTTGAAAAACATTTTTGACCACAGCGTCAGACTGAGTCCCAAAACACACTTGTAGCCAATCAGCAATAAGGGGCGTGTCTTGTATGATAGAGAGAAGAGAGAACTCAATTTGAGTCCACAGGAAGGATATTAGCAGATCGACTAGATAGAGAGAGATGGCAGATAAAAAAAAAAAGAGGAAAATATCAGAGAAACAAAATATTTAAAAGAAGGGTTACGATCAGGCAAGACATAGGACCCGCGTAAATATCGAAGCAGCTTTCCAGCACTGGAGAGAACTCAATGAGCGAGAAGGGCTCGAATCGGATGCCAAGGTTGCGTTATTTCTTCTTGATAGGTGAGTAACGTGTATTTGCTTAGTTTCACACAACTTATCCGTGTTGGCTTTTGTTTAAATATGCTTGTGTGTCATCTTCGCTTGTTTCCGCGATCGTCGTTGCCATGGTTGTGTATGTACATGTGGGGTGGAGATTTTTAAAAAAAAGGGCAATGTCCTGTTGGAGTATGGGCGTGTTTGTTTTGGTGCTTTCAAATAGCAACATCGTTTGGCAAAAATTGCTTAGTGCACCTTTAAGATTTAGTCCGACACTTCACTTAAATTTCGACTGAGATGCTTGATAACTAACTTTTAAGCGCAGTTTTGAGCCAAGAATTTTTTTACTCTTAAGTCAATTCTTAGCAGTGTTCTTGTGAGTAAGTCTCAAAGGCTTGATAAATACGGGCCCTGACCAAAACATGAATGAAAGAAAGAAAAATTATAAGAGAAACCTCTTTTAGTGGGTCATTGAGCTCTCCGAGGATATTTTCTTCATCAAACATCTTGCCCTGGAAGCGGTGCTCATAATAATCGTGGATTCTCTGCCTCATGTCAGCCGGCAGCTTGTGGAAGGACATGTACTGTTCCACCTGTTTGTACTGTAGCAAACCAAGCAACAAAACTGTTGACAAAAGTGAAAAAAAAAACAATGTCTCAAAAATGCTTTTCTGAGCAATAAATACCTTCTCTTGATACTGCCGATGGGAAGCATCCAAGGACTGGATCAGGTTGGTGGCATTGCCCAAGAACATGGCATAGCAGGTGGCGCCAATGATCATGCTGATCATCGTGAGCCAGACGTCAGTTGGTCCCTCAGGTGCCTGAGCACCATATCCAATACACAGCATATGGCTCATGGCCATAAAAAGGGCATAGGAGTACTGAACATCCCAAGTGGCATTCTGACAGAGAAACACATATTGCAAATTTAAAGAAAAATATAAATGTTTAACATTTTCTTTAGGTAGCAGAAGTGCTTTTTCTGTTTGTTTACAAACTAGTTAACAAACAGAAAACACTACACTACCCAAGATCCTCAAACATACCACCATGTTGTTTTTAGAGACCCAGCAGTTTGGCGGGAAATCTTGCAACATGGGCACCATGAACTGCATGCAGCCATCCCAGTGACACAGCAGCAGCATCATTCCAATCAGATTCACTATGCGAACTACTGCACTTGCGAGGTCATAGGTCATATGGAAGATCTGTTAAAAAATAAATAAATAAATAAATAAAAAGGGTTGAGATACAGTCAGCACTAGAATGGTTCTGAAGGTGCAGTTGAATTTTGATAGGTGAAATCCAGTCATTTCAATTCATTTGTTAAGTTGTGACGTATTGAATACTGTTTCTGGGTCCAAGCCTCTACTCGTTTCAACTGTACAATCTCAGCAGCCTTTTATGAGCACTGTTTATTCATATCACACATTTAAGCTAAGCCCCACTGAAGTGCCTTGAAACGCTCAACGTTATTCAATGTGTTGACATAATTTCCACTGAAACAGGAAGTTAGGGCAGGACATATTGAGTCCCTCATACCGTTTTGTTTTTTTTTTAATAACCAATATGCTTTATATTCTCTTCTCCTCATCATTGCTGTTTATAATGCTGAGGATATCCAACCATTTACAATGTTTGATGTTCTGCATTGCATCGCAGAATGTTGTCATCAAAATCGTTGATCCGTATTGGTGTAAATAAGAGCCTGTAAGTTTTGAAACCTTCTATCTTCTAATTATGAATTTTGTCAATGTTTCAGAGCTTATCGATATCCTTGAGGCTAACATATTTATACTAAAAATAAAAAGTCACAGCGTACACAACAGTCTCCAGTCTCATGGTGTCTCAGACATCAATATTTTAATGATGCATGAAAGAAGAAATGCTGTCTGGCCCTCTGAGACTTTGATTTAGAGATGAAGGTTAGGATCATGACTTTTTGGTTGCATTACAGGATATTGTAAGAGTATATTAACCCCGTTTGTTGTTTGCTTTTGGAATTTGATAGAGTGTTTAGCCTTGGAACTGGTGGCCCATCAGATGGGTTCAAGTTGGTAACGCGAATTTGCAAATTCACGTTGACCAACAGAAATCTGCTTGGTTTGAAATTGACTTCTGTGTGAGCTGTAGTTCATACATCGATACATTATTGACAATAGTCAATGGACACTTTTTACCCATAAAATTTCTCTGTGAACATACATTTTCTCCTAATAATTTTCATGTTATGGGCAATAAATGATAAATGGCATTTTAAAATTCCAAATAAACAAAAAATAAAAAAACTCTAAAGACAAAAAACAGTCATTTTAAAAATTACAAGTCAATTTTAGGCATCAGAACATTATAATGTATAATTATAAGTACAAAATTTAAATTTCATCTTGAGATTTGCTAAAGTCTACATTTAACAGTGTTATTAAATTATTAGTGTTTTAAACATTAACTTTAAGTGAGTGATATATATTGGCAAAGGTAATGTAAATGTAAAAACACTAGTAAAAACTCATTAAACTGCAGTAGAGCTCCTCCATTAAATTATCAAATAAGGACGAGGAGAGACTAAGACTGATTGTGGACGAATTGATATCAGTTTGTTATGGACGGACAAAATTCTTGTCATTGGAATATTGTGCTTGTCATTCTAAAAATCATTGTCATTGTGCAATTTAATGTTTCTCTCAGACAAGTGTCAAATTTTCTGCATCATTACTTCCTTCTTTGATAATCTAGTCCTGACTTCCTCTATCCTTTTCTCTTCCTGTTCTGTCGCTCACCTCTTCCCACTGATGAATGTAACGTATAAGTCTGGACAAGCGCAACAATCTGAGGAGACTGAGGACCTTGGTGAAGCGTACAATGCGCAAAGCCCTGGCGGTGCGGTACACCTCTGCGGACTCAAGTCGTGCCTCTATATCCACCACCAGGAAGATGTAGTCCACCGGAATGGAGGAGATGAAGTCCACCAGAAACCAGCCTCGCAGGTAACGTCGACTGATCACTTGCGGGTCCAGGATGATTTGGGAGTTGTCGCCTTCCATAATGCCGGTACGAAAGTTGAAGACGAGGTCAGCCAGGAAGAGGGTGTCAGAGGCCACATTGAAGGTGATCCACGGCAGGGTGTTCTGATCCTCAAAGAAGGTGATGCCCCATGGCAGAATGACGAGGTTGCCCATCATCAGGCACAGCATCACCAAGTCCCAATAGAACCTGTGTGTAAAGATAAATGATGTAAGTAAAGGCACAAAGGTTGGATTCTGGAGTACTGTATGTTCATTATAATTCATAACTACAACCAACTATGACATTCAAAGGATTAACCAATGTAACAATTCTGTGCAATAATATATATATATATATATATATATATATATATATATATATATATATATATATATATATATATATATATATATATATATATATATATTATGGCCAATAAACTGATAAATTCTAAAACATTTCCTCTAAATAAATACAAAAAAGTACTAAGTACAGTATGAAAATGCATTACATTTAACAGTGTTATTAAATTATTAGTGTTCTTAACGATTCATTTAAATGAGCATTAGATGACAGTAAAGGCAAAATAGGGAAAATGAGATTGCACAATTAAATATGTAGTGTGTGTGTGTATATATATATACACTATATTGCCAAAAGTATTGGGTCACCCCCTTCTAATAAACAGGTTTGACTACTTTAGTAATTTCCATGAGTACAAATCTTAATGTTTAAGCATATAATGATATTCTAGGGAATTGTGTGCTTCTAATTTTAAAGCAACAGTTTGGACAGGACCCTTTTCTATTCTAACATGACAATGCCTCTGTGTATAAGCCAAGGTTCAAAAAGAAATGATTGATTTAGTCAGTGTGGAAGAACTTGACTGGTCTGCAGAAAGCCAAGTCCTAATCCAAGCTGAACACCTCTGGTGTGACTTTAGATGCAGATCTTGAGCCAAAAACTCATCACCATTTTTTTTTCTTGAAGCCCTCCCAAACAACATTTGGTGATGTAGGTGCTGTTTGACATTTTTTTTATTAAGGTTTTCTGACCCCGAAACTCAACCTTTTTCTGCAATTCTCCAGCTGTGATCCTTGAAGAGTCTTTGGCCACTCAAACTCTCCTTCTCACCATACATTAGGACGATATAGACACACGTCCTCTTCCAGGCAGATTCATAACATTTTCTGTTGATTGGAACTTTTTAATTATTGCCCTAATGGTGGAAATAGGAATTTTCACTGCTCTGCCTCTTTTCTTAAAGCCACTTTCTAATTTGTGAAGCTCAATTATCTTTTGCTGCACATCAGAAATATATTCTTTGTTTTTTCTCATTGTGATGGATGATTAATTTGGAATTTGGCCTTTGTTTTTTTTTTCCCCTCCTATTTATATTTCTGTGAAACAGGAAGCCATGGCTGGATAATTTCATGTTCATAATCACGCTCGTGTGCTCAAAATTGTGAATATGAATGGGAATATATTTCAGATATATTTTACTAATAAGAATTTCTAGGGGTACCAGTAATTGTGTCCAACATGTATTTGAGAAAAAAACATTTATTTCATATTTCCCCCATTTTAAATTCTTATTCTCCAATGAAAGCTTAAATTTTTGTGATTTTTTAAAATAAAAGATCAAAAGGATTAACAATGCACATTTATTTTCACAGCCTTCTTTGATCTTATTTACCAAGGGTACTGACAATTCTGACCACGTGTGTGTGTGTGTGTGTTTATATATATATTTTTTATTTAAAAAAAAAAACACTTGACCCTCTATCACTTGCACTCTATTTGTTTTCTTACTGCTTGTTTTTCTAAAAAAAAAAAAAACAACAAAAACACTAGCTTTCTATTCTTTTTCTTTTCTATCTACTTGTTTTCTTTGTATGTGTGTGTATACACACACACACACACATATATATACAGTGCTGCTTGAAAGTTTGTGAACCCTTTAGAATTTTCTTTTTAGACAAAGAGAACCCAATCAAACAAATGAGACAAAAATATTTTCTTTTATCATTTATTTATTCAGGAAAATGATTGAATATTGCATATCTGTGAGTGGCAAAAGTATGTGAATCTCTTGGATTAGCAGTTAATTTAAAGGTGAAATTAGAGTCCATCTGTGCAGAGGTGTTTTCAGTCAGTGCAATGGCTATCAAATGTCAGTACGTGAACTGTTTTATTGAAAGATCAGGGATCTATCAAAGTCTGATCATGTTTGTGGAAGTGAATCATGTCACGAACAAAGGAAATTACTGAGGACCTCGGAAAAAGAGTTGATGTTTGCTCATCAGGCTAGAAAAGTTTACAAAACCATCTCTAAAAAGTTTGGACTCCACAAATCCACAGTCAGACAGATTGTGTACAAATGGAGGAAATAGGAAATTCAAGACCACTGTTACCTTCCTGAGAAGCGGTCGACCAACAAACATCACTCCAAAGCAGAACGTGTAATAGTCTGCGAGGTTGCAAAAGTTCCCAGTTTAACTTCTAAGCAACTAAAGGCCTTTCTCACATTGGCTAATGTTAATGTTCATGAGCCCACCATCAGGAGAACACTGAGCAACCATGGTGTGCATGGCAGAGTTGCAAGAAGAAAGCCACTGTTCTCCAAAAAGAAAATTGCTTGCTAAAGATCATGTGGACAAGCCAGAGAACTACTGGAGAAAGGTTTAATGGATGGATGAAACCAAAATAGAACTTATTGGTTTGAATGAGCAGCTATTATGTTCGGAGAAAAGAACACGCTGCATTCCAGCTTAAGAATCTTATCCCATCTATGAAACATGGTGGTGGTAGTATCATAGCTTGGGCCTGTTTTGCTGCATCTTGGCCAGGACAGGCTGCCATCATTGATGGAACAATGAATTCTGAATTATACCAGCAAGATGCAGCAAAACAGGCCCAAGCCACGATACTACCACCACCATGTTTCACAGATGTAGCAATTTATCATTCATCCGTAATCCAAACATCCAAGCACTAATAATTTTAACTTAAATGCTTTTATGTATGAATTTTAATGCTTTTTAGTAGCTAATGTTGCCTCTAAGCTAAGCAACATATAGGTTACAAAAAATGTGGAGAAAAATTCAGTGCAGTATTTCCTTGTGGTTTAAAGATCTAGGCTGATAACCTAAAGGTCAGCAGTTTGAACCAGTCTTTCAGGGTGCTATAGGGTGACTGTCCCTGTAACTTAATAAGGCATCTACCTATGGCGACGTCACGTGTTTCGTGGAAATAAATTCTACCAGCCCCAGACGTTTGCCGATAAATAAAAGATTTTATGAGAAACAAATATGTGATTCTGTAAAGCACACCTGGTAATCTATTACAAATGAATCCATAATGAACAAAGTTTGATTCAAAAGTTCAAACACATTCATAAGCATCAGTAAGTATCTACGACCTTGAGTGAACAGGTTAATTACGTCAATTACACGTCGCAAAACATTCCTCTCCATGTTAATTATGAAAGTGGTAATGGAGAGTCGTAAATGTACTGTACAGAATGCGATTGTTTAAACTGGATATGCAGCCTTTTACGCTCTACCGTACATGTGCTCGGTGGTTTGAAGTTTCCATCTGTGGTCATATTTTCCAAAGCAGCGTCAGTCACCTGGAATGAACAGGTATTTTGAATACACTTTCTTAAATATGATATATATTGTATGGTTGGCGTTTGATGCAAGAATGAAAGCAAGAGTGAATAAAATGGAGGATGTATTATCAGTATCAGACAATTCCAGTGAGGACGACTGACCTGAGCTCTAGGTAGGTTTGAGCACTTTAAGACACTGCAGATTTTATCAAAAGTTACGAACTCTATGATATTTCTTGTCACAACCCTAGTGACAATCTTAGTGAAAAATAAATATACTACAATATATTTGAAATACATTAATTTGATGCTAAGTATACTACAAATACCTTTACATATTCATGTACTTAATAAAAAATTTAACTGGTATTTTAAAGTCTGCTAAATTGGACTTAACTAATTTTGTACTTAATGCACTTTATTGTGCAGAAGTAGCGCTGATATCCAGCTAAAGATACTCTGAAGTATATTTGATTGTGCTAAAGTGGAACTATTGCAAGTATACTTCAGGTACACATCTTGCATTTAAAGACCGATATTCAAAGATCATACAATCCTCATCAATATGATATTAAAACACATTTTACAAAAGTAGTACTCCAAATAAAGTTTAATTATAATTGTGTAATTGTATAAATGTCAGTAAAGATGTTGAACTATTCTTAGTATGAAATACATGTATTTTAAATATATTTATTTTTTTACTAAGGAATCTGCAGTTAAATCTACTGACAGCCTTGAGAATGGATAAAAAATTGATTAATTTTTTTTTAGTGAATGAATCATTAAATTTTAACCATCTTACTAACATCAGTCATACTCATATACTCATACTCATATCAGATGACCACATTAGCTAAATAAAATGAATCAGTGGTGATTCAAGATGATGACCTTTTTATCTTCATCATATTTTCATATTTTCCCCTGTTAAAAAATGTCAAAGTAGAAGTTATAATAATTGTTATAACAATAATTAATGTTATAATAATTTCTATGCATATGATTATCTACATACATTTAAATTATTCTCCATTATGTGCTTCATTATGTTTTCCATGAGAAACAAACAGTACATTGAACAGTACTGTTATTAACTAAAACTAAAAATATATTTAAAAAATAAAAAATAAAATACTAAAAAACTTTATTTTATGTTCTTTAAATTAGTAGCCAATGCAACATTTATAATTTTTATTTGGTTTTAAATTGGAAGTACTAAAATTACTAAAACTGAAATTACATTTATTACAAAGTAAATAGATATATTTAAAAAAAGATCTGAGATACAGAAATGCTCTTTCACATTCACCATCATATTTTCCCCTGTTAAAAAAGTATAGAAATTTAAGTTTTAAAAAAGAGTGTTGAATGTTATCTGGAGTTAAAGTAAAGTAATTAACAACAGTGTTATCAGCAACCGGGCCAGGAAATTTAAGAATCAATTGATCTGTGTTGATAAAACAGTAACAGTACCTGGCTCATGGGTTTGTTTTACTGTATCTAAAAGGACGACTCTGGCACATTAAACTAATTATGGTAAAATAAGACATGTAACCGGTGATTCTATTGCCTAAGATTAATTCAAGATTGAAACATGTGTGGAGATTGAGTTCCTATTACCCATCATGTCTTGCTTTCTAAAACACAATGCGTTTATCCCTTTACATTCTACTGCTTTCTCTGCGTACGTGTTTCAAACAAAGAGCATCAACCTCACAGTCTGTAACCAAGTGGGTCCTTCCAGGCCATCCACGAACGCTGATACCCTTTCCAGCTAATGGTAACTCTATAAGGGAAAGTGCTGTAACTGACCAGTGTTGCATTGTGCTTTACTGTTTGTGCTTTAAGGACCTGATTTGTGGCGTAAGTGCTTGTTGACATTGTATGATTATTGATAGCAATTTGTAAAAGTGACCTTTAATTGCAAGGTGTTTTCTTACAGTCACTATTTGTATAGATAAACTTATTTTTATTCATATTTTTACACTGAAGAAAGGGGTACTTGCTTTTTGAAATAAGTCGCTCTCATAATGCTAGGCACATCCTTAAGTTTTTATAAAATTCTGCTTCCATGTGCCTCCTTCAATGCAAATCTATGAGATTTTTCACCAGTTTTACTGTTTATCAGGTAAAAATCTTAAGTGTGATGACTACAATCAACATCACACCATTCCTCAACATGTTACACAATCTGAGCACTGAAACATAACACTTACTCTTCACTCTAAGTATGTGCAAGACTAATAGTGAAGCACCACTAATAATTGTTAACAGGTTAAATTCTGTAAATACTCTACACTACACTCTATACGTAAAAATTAATAAATAAATAAAACCATTTCAAGCGCTCAAAATGACAATTTGATGGCCTTGTTTAGTTAAAATTATTTACATATATAAAGTAAATGTTTTAGCTGAATTTCATGTCATGTCAAGTTGATGACTTAAAGTCTGCCATCATTGTAACGATTACCAGTTTAGGTTAATTAAAACATATAATGCACTGTAAGTTCATAAAAAGTTCTATGCAAATAATTCTCTATATTTACATTTAAAATATTTACAATTATGCGCTTCATTTTATGTTTTCAATGTGCATAGAGCAGTATTGTTATTGTTAACTAAAATTAACACTAAAAAAACCTTTAAAACATTACTTTAACTTAAATGAAATTTAAAAAGAAAGATATAAAGATATAAAAATACATTTGTTTTAAGTTAGTAACTAATTTTCATTTTAGATTACTAAAACTAAAAATAAAAACTAAAGACATTTTATATTTAAAAAAATCTAATGAAAATGTACTTTATATAAGAAAATTAAATTCAAATATTAGTAAACACTACAATAGTATATTAATTGTACTAAAATAATAGTGGAAGAACAAAGTGTAAAATGGAAACTCATAAGGCAAAAAAAAAAAAAAAAAAAAAATCAAAATTAAATATCTTAAAATGCCACACTGCACCTCCAACAGTTGATACACAAAATAAGACAGGGTAACAATCAACTGATCATTTTAACAAACTCATCCTGAAGTCACAAGATAAAAAGCTACAAAAAGTAACAGCAAAATAAACAGCATCTGTGCAAATAAAATTAGCAAACATAATTATGCACGCTCCATGCATGCTGGGGAGAGGGCAAACAGGTCAGACTCAGAACCACAAACCCATTTTTCAGTAGCCTACTTGACCAGAAAAAAATTCAAAAATGACTCCTTTGCTTTTATTGTTGGTTTGACTTAAAAATTCAGCGTATTAAAAACAGCGTCAATTTTGTTCCTAGAAAATTACCATTTACTGTAATCAAGTAAATTAGGTTATTTACTTGATAAAACAAATTTTTAGAGTCTACTGTGGCATTCACAACAATACTACCCTTATCTGAAGTTCTGCCAAGTCATATTTTCCCCTCCATCACTCACCTGAAGTCACTATATGGATGTATAATCCAAACCCCAAATGACTTGACCCGATCTTGCTCGGCTGCAACACCCTTCGCACTCCCAAACATGCGCAGCGAGAACTTGTTGACCCCTGGCTGCAGCATGGGGCTGAACTGTCTCTGGAGAAATGTGGACTGGTCAGCGAAGACCCTTTCCTCTGATTCGGATGGCTGAGGGGCTCCTGCAGGCCCTGTTGACTCTGCCATGGCTTTGTCGAGGCAAGGCGGGGTGGAAGTGGTCACAGCGGTGGTTGCTGTTGTGCCATCTAACCCTGCGGTCACCTCAAGGGATTTTGAGGTGGGACTGGCCCCCGAGTCTGTGCGTTCCTGATGGTTCACAACAGACAGCAGCCTTCGGCTCCCGTCCTCTCCTGCTCGCTCTCCTTGCAGTAAAGTCCTCGAAGAGGAACGCCAGTTGGTTAAGGAGAAGCCTCCTCTGGAGCGGAGCTTCGAGTCACCATTTGAAGCCGGAGGCTGTCCATCACCATCCATAATTCAGATCTGATGTTAATGCAAGTTCAGGTTGATGACTAGTTTGACAGATTGAGTCTCAAGAAGAGAATGAGGACATGATGCTTTCCAAATCCACAATCCTTTTGTATTTGGAAACCAAGGTTTGTTTACAAAACCTAAGGTATTCAATAAGAATTGGTCTGAATATGATTTTAACACTTCTTTAAGATGAATGTATTTGTTGATTTGCCTTTAAATACTCATAATGCAAACTTAAACTTCTTTTTAAACTCTTTCTTGAGTATGAACACAAAGCATTAGGTTTCAACTAGCATTTTCAAAAAAGCCCAAACATGTCTATTTACTGTTTTTAGGCTACTGTAAGTTTACCAGTACAAACGGACTCCCAAAACTTCCAAGGAGAATCCAGACGTTCCTCTCTGCGTAATTCATCCGCCCTTGGAAAGCTCCTCTGGGAATAAGTGCATTTATCGTCAATATTATTCTCCGGTATCCACTCTCCACACATTTATCATCCCGCGCGCGGACAAACTCTCCTCCGGATAAGCGCTGGGTTTCTCTTCGACAAATCACGCGTCAGTTATAACACAGAGAACGGGATGAACCCCGCAGAGGTTTGAGGATAATCGGCTTCTTGATGGCAGGCGCTGTCTTTATCTCTCTCTCTCTCTGCTGACACCTGCGTGTTATCTGCTCCACAAGCTGTCGGGTGAACAGGTAAGGAGAGAGCGTCACACCTCAGCGGCCCGGCTGGGGAGGAAGTGGGCGGGGCCAAGCTGTGCTAGAGGACACGCTGGAGGCTCACAGGTGTATTTACCTGAGGCTGCTGTGAGCTTTAGAAATACATTCTGCATGTGTGCAGAAATACACTGTATGCATATTTAAGGAACAAATTATTTTTAAAATGTAGTATTTGTTTGTTTGTTAGTTTTTTAAAAAAAAAAAAAAAATGCTATTTAACCCTCTGGTGCTCTTCGGTCACTTTTGGTCACTAAATATTTTCTGTTTTGAATTTTATGGCATTTGGAATGTGAACACACACACACAAAAAAATTGAGGGCTTGATTCCAGCAGGCTAAAAAAAAAAAAAAAAAAAAAAAAAAAGTCACACTTGTGTTCGGTCAAAAATGACCGACCATAGGAAATGAATGAGAAATTGACAAAAACACCATTTTTTGTGTGTACAATCTACAAATCTGCCACAATGCAGAAAAAAAGTACACAGCAATGACGGGGTGAAGCTCTAAAACGTCAACCCTCGGTTTCACAGACAAGGCTTAAGCTAGTCCCAGACTAAAATGCATGTTTGAGCTGTCTCAACTGAAAACATCTTGCTCTGACATACAGTATATCAAGTCAAGTCAAGTCGAGCTTTATTGTCATTCTGCTACATGTGTGGACATATAGTGAAACGAAATGTCGTGTCTCGCAGGACCACGGTGCTACATACTAGTTAAACATAAGATAAACATACAACAATGCAAGTATAGGAAAAACAATAGAGCTATACAACAGTTAACTATCTGACTATACATATACTAAAAATACTATAACTGCTATACCTAGTTGTCCACACATACACAAACTGAGACTGTACAAAAACTTTACATAAATACTGTACATGAAATTGTGCGAAAGAGATATATGTACATGAAATTGTGCAGAAAAAATATATATTTTGTACATTATTGTGCAGAAGAGAGATTTTCTGGGAGACAGTGCATAGTGCAAAAAGATTTTGTAGTGCAATGCTCAAGTAAACATGTATTATTTTGTAGTGCAATGTTCAAGTAGACATATATTTTCTTAAGAGTCTTTGTGGCAGGGAGTGTTTGTAGAAAGTGTCTAGTGTGCATATAGTGGGATGAGTGCGTTACTACAGGTGGTTTGTATAGCCCACTCACCTGTGTGTAGCACACTCAGAATTGCGCTTAGTAAAATTGTCAACAGTTTTTAATGAGTTGGGGGGTGGGAGGGCTGAGGTGTTCATGGTTTCAGAGGGGGAAAGGGGGATTGGAGTTAAGAGCTCTCACAGCCTGGGGAAAAAAGCTGTTGAGCAATCTGACAGAGCGAGCCCTGATGCTCCGGTACCTTCTACCTGATGGCAGGAGCTGGAAGAGGTTGTGGGAGGGGTGGGTGGGGTCCTTCACGATGCTGGTGGCCTTGTTTTGCCAAAAGTATTGGGTCACCCCCTTCTAATGAACAGGTTTGACTACTTTAATAATTTCCATGAGTACAAATCTTAATGTTTAATCATATAATCATATTCTAGGGGATTGTGTCCTTCTAATTTTACAGCAACAGTTTGGACAGGACCCTTTTCTATTCTAACATGACAATGCCTCTGTGTATAAGGCAAGGTTCAAAAAGAAATGATTGATTCAGTCAGTGTGGAAGAACTTGACTGGTCTGCAGAAAGCCAAGTCCTAATCCAAGCTGAACACCTCTGGTGTGACTTCAAATACATACCTTCAGCCAAAAACTCTTTAACAAACACCAATGACTTGTACATACACTATATGGACAAACGTATTGGGACACCCCCTTCTTTAGAACAGAAAAAGGCACTTCCAAAACTGTGGCAACAAAGATGGAAACATAATGCATGTATTTAAAAATTGTATTTCCATCTCTGTTGCAACAGTTTTGGAAGTGTCTAAAATGACTGTACCCATATGTACAAGTCATTGGTGTTTGGTGATGAGTTTTTGGCTCAAGGTCTGCATTTAAAGTAACACCAGAGGTGTTCAGCTTGGACTAGGACTTGGCTTTCTGCAGACCAGTCAAGTTCTTCCACACTGACTAAATCAATCATTTCTTTTTGAACCTTGCCTTATACACAGAGGCATTGTCATGTTAGAATAGAAAAGGGTCCTGTCCAAACTGTTGCTTTAAAATTAGAAGCACACAATTCCCTAGAATATCATTATATGCTTAAACATTAAGATTTGTACTCATGGAAATTACTAAAGTAGTCAAACCTGTTCATTAGAAGGGGGTGACCCAATACTTTTGGTAATATAGTGTATCTTAAAATATGTCAGTGTCATTGTTCTGCGTCAAGATTCACACCTTAATGTTTTCTTCTAAGGCATTTTTGTAAAAGTTGCTTACATATCTTAATTTAACTAATGCCTAGTCCTGGCTTAAACTAAGCCCCATTTGTGAAACCGGGCCCAAGAGTGCAAAACTAACACATCCACTCACACACACACACGCGTAAACACACACTTATACACACACACCCCTATGAACTGGTGTGCCTGTAACACAGCAAATATATAAAATAAAAGCAATAATTCAACTACAATGTAGAAAAAAGTGGACAGCAAGGAAGGGGTTACACTCTGAAACATCAAGAGAGCAAAACAGACACATCCACTCACACACACACATACACACACTCACAGACACATACACACACATACATACACAAATAGGGTGAAGTCAGCTAAAATGGGCCACGTTTTGGTAAATGACTTATAATACCATCAAATAAGCTATGCATGAGATCTAATGATATTCTTATAGATTAGCATGGGTCTCTTAAATATATTTATATTTTTTAAATGTGAAAAAGTATAAAAGTTTTAAAATTATGAGAGTTAGAGTATCAGCAGGTACCTTCTTGAGCCACGACTCAACATTCAGGTAAAATGGGCCAGCTGTTCAGTTCAAATGGGCCAATATAAAAAGAGAACAACACAGGTAATTTCAGCTTAAATCATTTTATTTTTAACAGTAAATTGACACTATTGTCTTTAGTGTGCCATAGCAACACAATAAATGTTTTTCATTAAATAGAAAGTTGAATGAGTATTTAATTAAACAATGCAATTAAAAATGAACTGATCATGTTGTATAGGTGTGTGTTTCTGTGCATTGGTGTCTTTTGTGTGCATGTATGTGTGTATGCTTGTATTTTTTTTAAAGACTGTTAAGATTTTGTATGAATACATATCTACAGTAGGCCTATAAACCTGTTTTCACCCTCAATTTCTGTGTAAAAGTGTGTGTGTGTGTGTGTGTGTATGCAGCCCATTTTACTGACATCTTCCTTTCTTTCCCTTTCTCTTCTCTCTTCTCGTCTCTCTGTTTCCTTTCTTTGCTTGTCCTCCTGCCATACTGTCTGCAATGCAATTTTTTTAAAAGACTGTTAAGATTTTGTATGGATACATATCTAGGCCTATAAACCTATTTTCACCCTCAATTTCTGTCTAAAAGTGTGTGTGTGTGTGTATGCAGCCCATTTTAGGTGAAATCTGTGGCCCATTTTAGCTTAACCAGCCATTTCTACCTAAAATGATCTTTTTCACAAAAATCTAAGTTTCTTTTATAAATTAAACTTTTTTATTTGAAAGAGCATGTCAAAACATTGTTCATAAACCTTTGCTTTGTTGGTAAGCTTACTTATAATTGCTTTAGTACCCTTATTAGTGATTAATGAAATTTACTATGTCAGGCTCAATTACCTTACAATTTCTCAGACAAGCTCCATGTAACACTCTGCCCTGCCTGCTTAAAAAACTCAGACCAATAAAAATTATTGTTACATGTCAACAAGTGTTGAAGCAACAATGCAAGATCAGTTATTGTGATTTTCTGTAAAAATTTAAAGAGATATGATGCTATAACCTTATTTGGCCCATTTTACCTGATAGCCCATTTTAGCTGACTTCACCTTACTGTATACATATTCAAATGAATTGGTACAGTTATAACCATATAGCTATAACAACTCAGAAAACTGAAATAAGAGGTTGAAATCAGATCAGACCCAAAAGTATTAAGCTCTGATAAAACATTCCTGTTAATTTTTGTTACTTTTTATAGAATTTTAATACTTTGTGTAGCAAAATGCTTTCTCTGTGTTCAGGTTTGACTGTAGTAATAATAATTCAAAAACTGACGCTTTAAATCATCAAAAAAAAAAAAAAAATCTAAACCTTTACAAAAGGTTGTCTTTGAAACTATCTAAATATATATCCAAATCTACAACTTAATAAAAAAATAAGTATTTATGTCTAAAAACAATTGGAGAATTTATAGGCCTTTTATATAGAGCTATGTAGGAATCTATGGGCTAAACCATGGAATTGCAGATGTTTTTCTTATTTACTCCCACCAGATGGCACTAATCTGGCTTCAAAAATTGGATTTTAAAGGCATTGGCTATTTTAACATGAAATACTGCCATAATTGAAAAGTAATAGAAAATATTTGAAAAAAAAAGTGTATTATTTTCAATGGGAAAATTTGATCATAATTATTGCATAAATATTAATTAGTATCATGAAATTCTCTCAAAATACAAAAGAAAAAAGAAAAAAAATATTAAACAAAAATATGTTACATTGATTTTACTGGGGGGATTTTAAAAATGTGTGTTCTAGTAGTAAATTAATTTAATAATGTAGTCTTGTATGTATTTATGTATGTATAAATATATTTCTTTAAAATATAATTTTTTTTAAATTTTATTTAGGCCTATTTAAAATATATAATATAATTTAAACAATGTTTTACAAAAATAAGATTTTGTATTACTATTTAAAATGTAGTATAGGTTATTTATGAATGTATTTATAATACACAATGTTTTATTTTATTTTAATTTTATTGATTTATGTATTTAAAATATATTGTACTTTTTGTAATTATTTTTTAAAGGTTTTGCATTTTCATTAGTGGTTTTGTTTGTTGGTTTCCAAAATGTAATTCAAAACTCTCCTAAAAAAAATATTTTTGTGAATTCTGTCCTCCAAATTAAATTTGAATGTACTTTTGCTAGTTGATGGGAATTTAAAAGAAAATTACAAATTTATTCAGACGAGATAATTTTTCCATGATTGTCAGGTCAGAACACATTTTTATTGGGGTAAGTTGTCACGTGTGTTGTTATAACTTTCTAAATTAATTAACTGTAAGGTCTTTTACCCTAAAAAATGGTTGGATATTGTTTGGATGTTACCTTTTCAATTCTTGAAAAGTTTCATTATTTGTTTTACTGTTTAAAATTTGCTGAAAGCTATAGCCTGCCTATTTAAATATAAGATTTCATATTTCAAAGTGGTATTTTCTCAAATCAGTGTCAAACTGCAGATTCCAATTGTGACAACTTACCCCATACAGTGTGATTATGTGTGATGATATGGGTTAAGGACAAGTCGTGGTAAATGAGCTGTACCTGACATATTGGACAAAAATGGTGGAAAAGTTTTTTGTAGCCAAGACTTGAAGGTATCAGGCTATACAACAATATAACATAAAAAGTGTGACAACTAGCCCCAGTGTTGTTTATTCTTGCACCGTGTTGTGCAGTGGCCTATCGTTGCTCACATCAGGGCATCAGTAAATTTAGTGATTCCAACATATAGTATCTTGTTTCGACGACTGTCAATCCTGTAAAGTGCCGAGTATTGTGTTCCTGAGTCTGAGCATAAGTGAGATGCTTTACCTTTGGCAAACAAGAGGAAATAATTAAAGACACGGCCTTTGCTGTACACAAGCTTTCTACAAAGAGGTGGGGAACACAGCCAAATGTGCTGGCTCATGTTCTGCAGTGTTGTACTGTGTATCCACTAATTGAATCGTCTTACGTAAATACAGCTCCAGGGCCTGTTTGACAAACACAATTTTGATTACTGTGTTCATATATATAACTTGAAAAATGTTGCAAAATTCAGATAAAATTATCTGCAAAATGATCAAATGTAGATCATCTTTATTGGAAAATTTTAACGCAAAAGAAAGCCAGAAACATAAGCTGTCATAAACTGCTCCAGTTGTTAACCAGTTCGAGTAACAATGTAATTTGAGCCATCTGAGAAACAAATTTGAGTTCAGTTGTTACTGTACATCAGTGAACTTGAGCGTTCAAAAGGAAAAGACGAAAGAGATACAGAAACATGGAGACAATAAATATAAACCACATATAATGTAAACTGAGTCTGAGACCACCAGTGAAAACTCTTCTAATTTACCATTCAAATTTATCTTCAGATTTTAGTTAGGAGCTTAAAGTGAAGAATATTAAATATTTATTAATCATCCATTTATTTCTTTGTTTTGCAGGCTATATATTTTTAAATAGCTACTAAAGACTGTTTAATTATATTATTATTTTTAAATTATATTTTAAACATTGAGGTCCCATGACTTATCATAATCATGATATCTTATCATGATACACCATAACCACATTATATTCCTGGAATGCAGCATCTGTAGTTCATAATTCGCCACAGATATTGAACTGATATTTATCGGCAGCCCTCTTGAGGAAATTCCTCTTGGTAACCAGGAAATATACTGGATAACAGTCAGATGTCCCATCAATAGAGTCATTTGAAATGGTTTTCTTCTCTGTGGTCACATTACTTTACACGGATCTGCATTTGATGGTGTTGTTATGGAGGTTTGTGCTCCATTCATATTGAGACTGAGTCCTTGGAAGGCACCAAAAAGAGAGTTGTCACTTTTGGTGGGGGTCTTGCTTTTTATGTTTGCCCTCTGCACAGGTGCCTGAAAAATGTACATATACTATATGTTAACCACTGTATTCTGTTGTTTCAGCAAATATAATTTGTAAATGAGGAAAAACAGCACAAACGTACCTTTGTAAAGCGGTGTGGGCTTCTATAATGTGTCCTCATTGCGGTTCTTTCTGCGGTCTTTTGTGCAAATTTGACTTGCCTCAGTCTCCTGCTCAGACAAAATACAAACAATTACATTATAAATCAAGCCATAAAGATCAGCTAATAAGTGTCTAATAATTTTATAAGCGTGTTTTCTTACCTTTCCCTGTGCAGCTCTGCTTGATAAGTCCTCAACCAGGATGAGTCGTGTGCTGTCTGACCATAGCAGCACGGGGCGCTCTTCCTGCGGACGGTTTTGCCTTTCCGGCTAAATCCATCCTTATCCCCCTTCATGCAGCTGGTCAGCTGTCGGAAGGGGGCACCCAGGGATTTCTTCACCACGGCATCCATCTCTCCTTTAGCGTGTCTTAATGAACTTGAGTCTTTCTCAAACAATGTGATACTGAACTTTCAAGATATTTAAGTAAGGAAGTGTATTACAACTTCTCCAGTTTCATACGCCCCAGCCAAATAAATAAATGTAAGAACAGGCAGAGTTAAAGCCTAGAAAAAAAATCAGACAAACCAATCAATTTATAGTAAACGACACTGCAAAATTAAAAAAGAAACTTTTATATGTTCTGTGTAGCCTATCTTTACATACGTATCTGTAGCCTATATATAGGCTATCTTCCATAGTCTATATGAAGATTACATTTTAAGCATATTTAAAATAAAAAAAAAAACAGGAATTTTCAATTTACTATATATTCAAAAAATCATTTTACTGTGTTTAATAATAAATACAGAATTTATTCAAATAAATGCAGCTTTGGTGAGCATAAGGGACTTCTTACAAAGAGAGAGAGAGATTGTATTCTGCAAAAATGCTTTTGTTTTTTTATATGTGATAGTCACATATATACTATACTTACAATGTACAATAAATAAATGCAGGTCGAACGCACTGAATTTATAAACAATTAATATAATAAATAATAGCCTATTGAGTAACAGACAACTGAACTAAAATAATAATATAATATCATTACATTTGATAATCACTCATAAAAATGCACTTATTTAGTTGTGTATTGTAAGTATAGTAGAGATAATAAACAATCTTAACAATCTTAAGTGTACATCATAATAACAGAAAAGCATTTAGCATAAAGGTCTGACATACCTGATATTTGTTGAAACTCTTCAGATGCACATAATTTGATCTGAGGAACCTGACGTCCAAACGTCTGCTAGCTTTCCAGCAGCTCCATGTTTTTAAAGCCAGCTCCCTCCCTGCATCTGTCCCAGCTAATTCCCAAACGACGTAATTGTTCATAATCACATTAGTGATGGCGGGAGTTTCACAGTCGTGTGAAAGAAAAGAAACCACTGACATGATGCTGCTAATATCAGTTTAATCACAACTATGTGTAAAAATCAATATTTTAGGATGGTGAAGCTGACCAACTATTTTCTTTAAACTTACAGCAACTTCAACAGTTGGAGAGAAATGCCTGTTGTATGATTATTGATCTTAACAGATTAAGGGTAAGATCTTTCCTCCCAACAGATGGGAAGGTAGGAGGGAAAACAGATTGAGGAGCTTTACAGACAAACATGAGGTGAACATGTGAATGAAGTCAGCATGGAAGTCATTTTTAGCATCAACAGCTGTTACACTATTCAGCCTCAAACAACCTGTCGTTCATTCACAATTTGACAATACAAAATTATTCATATTATATTATATTATATTAATACATTTTACTGGGCCATAGAGACTCTAGTATGAACACTTTGTCCATTGCCTCATAAATTTTATCCATGAAAAATTCTATGTGAACATTATTGTTGCTGGTGAATTGTGGTTAAGTTCACTTTTTTGCACTCTTTAGCAAATACAGTATTTAGGTTGTATGTTGGGTATGTTGTTTTAGTCTGTTTCTCACTTGACAGTATGTCTGGAATGACTAAATGACTGTAGTAGATTAAGTCTGCTAGAGTGATGCTTTCTAAATAAAGCTGGGTGGCTGCTCAGACAAAAGGTGCTAGTAGAAGAGCTTTACTGTGGTTGTCTACACACTAAGCTGTGCTCTTTAAATCTTTTGGCCATGAATAAGGAAAAGAAGGCTGATAAATTTCTCTTAAAACATCTCTGGAATTTTTCATTCTTTCATCGTTCATCATATCTTATGTTTTTATGTTTTATACATTTACATATTTTTAGAATCCCTACCATTGTTGCATTGTTCAACCATTGTTGAACGTTTGCTGAAAATTTATTCACCCTCAGGCCATCCGAGATTTAAATGAGTTACAGTAGTTTATTAATGGGAACAGATTTTGGAGTAATTCAGGATTACATCGCTTGCTCACCAATGGATGCTCTGCAGTGAATGGGTGCCGTCAGAATGAGAGTCCAAACAGCTGATTAAAACACAATAATCCACAAGTAATTAACACCACTCAAGTCCATCAGTTACCATCTTGTGAATGGAAATCCATCATTAAGGTGTTTTAACTTTCTGGGCAAAATACAAATTCTTAATCCACAGCAAAGCTTCCTCCAGTGAAAAAGTAAAGTCTCTGTTGTCCTCTCACATCAAAGCCCACCAACATATTTGTACAGAATTTTTGTTTGTTTTTGTAAAATGTTCTTGGTCTGTTCATAGTTATCTACTAATTCAGACACGATGACAGTTTCAAACACATCTTTTCACTTCTGAAGACATGAACTGATGGAGTCGTGGAATATTGTGATGTTTTTATCAGCTGTTTGGACTCTCGTTCTGACGGCACCCATTCACTGCAGAGGATCCATTGGTGAGCAAGTGTTGTAATGCTAAATTTCCCCAAATCTGTTCCCATGAAAAGAAAATCATTCATTTTTGGATAAACTATTCAATTAAATGTATGCCTCATATCCAGTGAAGATCAAATTAAGACTGCATGGAAAAACATGTTAAGATTTAATACTCAGAGCTTTAACGATTCCTGAGGGATGTGCCTATTAAAGATTACAGAAAACTGCAAATTCTATGATTCCTATGTAAAGCCAAAGGAAGATAAAGTGCAGAAGAGTTTCATAGCATTCAACTCAAGTTGAAGCACTGCACTAACTCCCAATTAAGTGCCTAAATTTTAATTCATTTCAGCAGAGTATATCATCTGCACACATACAGTCAATATAGAAACGACATGACAAGAACGACTTAATTGTAAAAACATTTTGCCTGGAGAGCCGCTGTGAAAAAACATTCACAGCAAGCAAACAGACAGGCCCTTTATTCTATAGTCACAACATATATTTATTTGTATTTACAAATTTATACAGTCAAATCCATACAAAGACACAAAATGAGACATCTGGTTCACTAAATAAATACTGTAAACGTGTGCTGAGGGACACAATCACCAGAACACTGCTGCTCTGTTACTTGGTTTGAATTGAACTGAATACCAACAGTGTGTGTTGCAATGCATCTGTGATTACCAGCTAAGGGCTAAAAATGCACAAAACAGATTTGCCCGATAAATAACTATATTGTAACAGTGATGCTGTTTTGTCAGTTACTTTCCTTCTCAAATGGAGTGTTACGTTAATGCTTTTTCCCCCATTGGCTGGAAGAACTTAACTTGAAGGGAGTATTTATTCAAAAACCCTTCAAATGTCCAATCAATCACATACAAGCATGACAGTTTACTGGGATCTTCTAGAAGTCCCAAGTTCCTCACATTCTCCCGCTGCACACGGAACTGTTCTCACATTATGGGAAGATGATTAAGAAATCATATACTTCTGCTTTATTTAGCTTCTCTCGCACTAGAAAATGTTATGCAAAGTCAGTTCAGCTCCATGGTATCTCTCTTGGCATGCGAGTCCTCAGGGTTTTTTGGTGTAAGACAGAGACATTGGTTGAAGACGAATGTTATTGTCACCGACTGATGTCGCGGTTGCCCTCCCAGTTCTTGCCGGCGCTCTGGTCAGCGCTGCTGATGGTGCTCTGAAAGAAAGGATGTCTCAGGGCCGCAGCCAGAGTGAGACGCTTCGTTGTCTCGTACTCCAGCATGGCCTCGATCAGATCGAACAGCTGGTGATGCTCTTCAGCTTCAGACAGAAGATATCTCTGAGAGAGAGAAGGGAGATAAAGAATATTGTATGAGAACACTGATATATATATATATATATATATATATACACACATTTAAAATAAAAATATGGGAAAAAAAAAACAAACAAGTACAAACAAGTCAGAAGATTTAAATATGAGCAGTCAGTTATTTACTCGTAAAGGTTTGCAGTTTTCTCTGACGTATCTTCCTGCTGAAGAGTTCTCGTCCCAGTCTAGACGTCCACGATAAAAGTATTTCTGTTTCCTGGGGGGTGGAGAAATAATTTTTGGTCACACAACCTGTTGCGCATGTAAGCAGGAAAGACATGGAACCTATACTTTGAAAACAGGCTTTTGAAAATCCCAATCAGCATCAAAAACATACCTAGTCTTACGAATCATACGGGAAGGAACAGGGCCCAAAATTCTCTCCATCATGGCTAAATGCTCCCGATTATCATGAGTCTGAGAAGCCAAAAAAATAAAATAAAAATAAAACACAAAATTAACATGAATAAACATCACAGTTTGTCTCTTTATACATTTAGACTTGTTTTGTATTTTGTCCGGTTTCACAATAACAGGTACAACACATACTGTATGTTCCTATACAGAGATCTGTGTGTGCGGGAGAAAGAGAGCATTAGTGAGCGCATTTGAGGTCAAAGTGTTAATGGCAGGTGTTTGGCTTCAGTGTGCTTATGTGGACACCTGGAACCCTTTGGTCAGAGTCTCTCTGATCTTAAGCTGCTTAGTGAACATAAACAAGGGTGGCAGACTGTGTAGATCCGGGGCCTGTACCATGAAGCCGGATTAGCTGGCTAGCCAGGTAAGTTTCAGTTTAGTTTGCACCAATCCTGGGTTTTAGGTACCATGAAAGTGGCTTGGCTTTTAGCGGCGTTCATTGCCATAGTAACTTACACTCCACAGCTAACCTGCTCCAGGGCAGGTTATGTTCTGAGTTAGAGATCTCAAACTGAAATTGGACCAATCAGATGTGAGCAAAGTGACACATGTCTGACACAGAAAGTCACTCCCCAGGTTCTCTTACTCCAAATTAAAGGTCACTAGTACTAAAAAAAAAAAAAAAAATTAAAATAAAAAAAAATGTCTGGCTTTAATACGGAAGTTCTAAGCGGCCATGCATTATTATTTTTTTTCCTTCTTGTTTTCTCGTGATCACGACTTAATTTTCTCTTGATCTCGACATAACGAGTTGTTTTGTCGTGATCACGACTTAATTTTCTCGTGATCTCGACATGAGTTGTTTTGTCGTGATCACAACTTAATTTTCTTGTTATCTCGACATAGCGAGTTGTTTTCTCATGATCTCGACATAACAAAAGTTGTTTTGTCGTGATCACGACTTAATTTTCTCGTTATCTCGACAAAAGTTTTCTCGTGATCTCGACTTAATTTTCTCGTTATCTTGACATAAAAGTTGTTTTGTCGTGATCACGACATAACAGGAGTTGTTCTCTAAGTTACACAACTGCGCCAACAGGTGGCAGTGTAGAACTAAAAATGACTGATTGGGACCTGTATACTGTATATCCACCTTACTGTACATGTTCGGGACAGAGTAAGGACCTCTCCGTGATTGCTATAATTTGTGCAGGTCATTATTGACATTTAATTAACTTATAAATGTTAAATGCTTGAATAGAAATGATTATTTTTGCTTGAAAGTGTATCTGTTATCGTTACGTTCTTACTGCTGCACGACTGTCACTACCACAATAACGTTCAGTGAAACTTATTGCTTATTAAAACCAATGTTGAGGTCACTGTATAGCATTCTGTTTGCAACCTATAGGCTATCTTTA
The DNA here is from genome assembly GCA_039654775.1 of Spinibarbus caldwelli. NCBI lineage: Eukaryota > Metazoa > Chordata > Actinopteri > Cypriniformes > Cyprinidae > Spinibarbus > Spinibarbus caldwelli. The sequence continues at coordinate 9,488,722 of CM077244.1, read as the reverse complement.
TTTGTGCATCTTTGAAGTACACGATTGTTAGTTAAGCGGGGATAATGTGTTTATGTAGAACGTGCTACAATTTGTAATGTGCATCTTTGTCCTTATTTTTAATCTTTATTGTTAATAAATATATATATATTGATAAGAAATGTGATTTATATATATAAAAATGTGTATAAGCTAATTTAGTTAAGTGATGTTATACAGTGTTGTAATATTTTCTACATTTCTTTGTAGGAAACCACACAGACACACACAAATAAACACTCTTTTCAAACAGCATCCCAAGCTTGTAAGGCACATATCAATCACAAAACATCCTACATGACTAATAAAAATCACAAACAAATTATATATCATTTTATTTCAAAACGAATGAGGTAGAACAAAGTGAGTTGAATCCGAGCAGCTTTAGAACAATTCTCTGCATTCTTCTGAAGGCGCACCTGTGCTTTCGGTGTTGAATGCTCTGATGTTAGACCATTTAAACATGTTAATTATACAAACAAAATGTTTAGCATACTCTGGAAAAAAAAAATCAGCAGTGATTGATTAGCCTATATTTGTTTATTGTAGATTTTATTAGTACTACGCGAAGCGAAGGAATATCCATAACATAGGCTACAGTATAAAAGAGCACACGGTTATCTGTCGAAAAGATGCGCTTCAGAGTTACGTCCGTTACTATAGCAAGAGTAGACTCACGACGCATTGTGTTTTAAAAATCAATCATTGTAAAAAATAAATAAATAAATAAATAAAATACACTTTCGTTATGTCGAGATCACGAGAAAATTAAGTCGTGATCACGACAAAACAACTTTTATGTCGAGATCACGAGAAAATTAAGTCGTGATCACGACAAAACAACTTTTGTTATGTCGAGATCACGAGAAAATTAAGTCGTGATAATGAGAAAACAAGATAGAAAAATAATGCATAATGCATGGCCTCTTAGAACTTCCGTATTTTAATGATAATTACTTAGAGTTATTTCATATGATTCATATTATTATTAATCCATTACACACAAGCAATTTTAGTTTAACAGTTATTATAAATCACTTACTTTAAATGAATATTAATATATACAGAACATGTAATATTAATGAGATGTAGTATCAATAGATAACACTATTTTAAAAATGACTACATGTGACCTTACATGTTTGAGTTTATTTCGCTATATATTTTCAAATGTATAAACTAACTTAAGTTTCACTTGTGACTGCACTGATAGAGCAAGATCATTTCTTTTATTTGTCCTCTTTCATGTTTCATATGACGTTTAAATTTGTCATATTCTTCAATCTCTTAACCTTTAGCAAAACCTTTAACCTTTAGTTTTGAATCTCGCTGGGTCTCTCGCGAGAAGTAAATCAAACTTGCTTTGTTCGCCAGTGATGTCACACATTCATGTGCACGCGCTCCACAAACTCAGGATCAAAGCCTGAGTTGACAAAGAAAGTTGATGATCAGCATCATGATACCAACAAAGCCGGATTGGAGTGTTTTGGTTTTGTCAACTCAAAACTAATCCTGTAACTCCTGCTTTCATGACTCAGAAAGTTGGCATGAAAAAGCAAGTAGTGGAGTTAGATTTTGTACCTGGAAGAGGGTGAAGCCGAGGTAGTACTCGAAGAGTATGCAGCCTATGCTCCACACATCACACGGCTGACTCCAGCCCAATTCTGCAAGGAAAAACCATTTGGTAAAACATTTGTGTTTATGTTATGGAGTCATCTAATGGTGACATCATGTTACTGCATCACAACCTTATAACCAGGACACTGTACAGTATATTTAGTCAGCAGCAAGTGTGCAAACTGTTGAGGTCGAAAGTTGCAAAAATGTGAATAAATCGCAATTATGAATCTCTGCAAGGAGTGTTGGTGCATTAAACCAATACATTACCATTCAAAATGTTTGAGGTCAGTAATTTTAAATAATACGTTTATTCAGCAAAGACATATTAAATTAATCAAACGTGAATTTGTTATAAAAGATTTCTATTTCAAATAAATACAAATAAAACTTTCTATTCAAAGAATTCTGAAATGTAAAAATAAAAAATAAATGTATTATGGTTTACAAAAAAAAAAAAAAAATGAAAGCAGCACAACTGCATTTAACATTTATAAGAAGAAATGTTTCTTGAGCAACAAATCAGCAGCATATCAGAATGACTTCTGAAGGATCATGTGACACAAAAGACTGGAATAATGATGCTGAAAACTCAGCTTTGCAATTACAGAAATAACGTACATTTTAAAATATATTAAAACATTTAAATTCTAATATTTTTTACAATATGAATAATTAACGCAGCCTTGGTGAGCATAAGAGACTTTCAAAAACATTTAAAAATCTTACCGACCCCAACATTTTTATAGATAGTGTACAAACAAGTAAGTGAGTGCCCACTAACTCATTTATATTTATAGCAAAGGAACATTTTTATAACATAATATTTCATAACAGATTAAGGTTGGATACAAGCTTTCATAGCAACCAGTCTTACGTTGGACAATTCCCTGCAGTCTGTTGAATGAAGTCACTGTGGTCTCTAGCTGGCTCTAATTAAATTCTTTGTGGTGGAAAGGAAGAAGATAATCTGTGTTGCTGCAGCGATTAACTCTTTCTTGTCCTGTGACTTAAATAGTCACATTTCATGCAAATACCATCAGTTATTATAGTTCAAATTTACGTTCAGAACATTGTGTTAAACATGCCGTTCGGTCAGTCACCTGGCATGATCGTCCTTACCTAGAATAACTTCAGGTGCTCTGTAGTGCCTGGTAGAAACAATGGTGCTGTGGTGCTCGTGGTCAAATGTAGCGCTGCCAAAATCCACCACCCTCACTGCTGTGTTCTTCACAGTACGCTCATCTCGCTTCTACCATAGAGAGATTATCATGCATTTCCTTCATTTTCTCTTTTAATCTATATTAGTGGTCAACTAATGGGTTTTTCAACAGCTCATGGTAGAATGTTAACACACACAAAAATATTGACAAACTCTTTCATTACCTTCTCCACATTGTATGTGATTGTGAAGTCAGAGTTGACAAATAGAATGTTTTCTGGTTTCAGGTCTGTGTGGGTCAGTTTGTTTTCATGCAAAACTGCAAACAAGGAGAAAAAGAACAAATCAGCATATTCATAAATACTATAAGTAGGACTGGCCCTTTAATACTTGGCAAATGGAGTGCAACTTCAATGAGCTTTTTGAAAACGTGTGTTTACTTACACTTGACAGCTAGGCAGATCTGGTAGGCCATATGACGCACTTGACTGATGGAGTAGGGCAGGTAATTGTTTTCTTTGAGGAAATCAAAAGTGCTGAGAGCCAAAAGCTCAAAACTGATACACATATGGCCATGATAGTCGAACCAGTCAAACATCTGGACACACAGACTAAGAATTGAGAAAGAGAGAATACAACATTTAGTAAATAAGTTATCAATACAACGGTCTTCGGTATACCTCAAGGTAAATGTGCACCTAGATAATTCAAGTACTGCATATACAATTGCTCAAAACATGCTAAATTGTTAAATGTCAATTTCATAAAGGTTCTGATCCAAACTCACTTCTTATTCTCAGGATCTTTCTCATTGATTCTTTCCAGTACGTTGATCTCCAGCCGGGCCGCCTCTTTGTACTTCTCCACATTTTTGATGATCTTCAGAGCGACGTGTGCTCCACCCCTTGACCAAGCAGAAGAGCATTAATTCAAACACTGCAGTTTTCACTTCTGTCAGTTAGCTTTCTAACCGCATACATGTTTTCAATCTTGTAGAAATAGTAGAAGAAATGAACTAGCCTACATTGATGGGACTATAGTGAACAGATTTCTTATTTGTTGTAGGGCGACAGAAATAAAATCATTATAGAGCAATAAAAGCACTGGCAAAAGATGGGATGGTCCTTATTTTGCTGAATATTTTGTTAAAGGAACCATAAGCCTATAAGCCTTGCTTTTCTTGCTGCCTGTAATAATCACACACAGCATTTCTGGCCCCAAGAGCAGATATTTCGCAGCCTAACAACTAGACAGACATTTTAACAGCCAAGCAACACTTTTTCGTGTGAAGTTCACACCATGCTGGTTTTGTAATAAAGCAGCTGATTGGTTGCCAAGTGATGACTCTCACCTGCGATGATCAATACATTGCATCACCCTCCCGAAGGTGCCCTCACCCAAAGTGCTGACAATCTCATCTAAGAGACAAATACAGGGAAAAAGACGTAGAGAAAGGGGAGGGGAGATGTAAAGAGAACAATTAGACAGCGTATTTAAAGAGCCATCCACATTTTTAACCAAAACTGTGACTATCTATACAGGTTAAGCTATAAAAAATAAATAAATAAAATTCTGACAAGTGGCATTATGCACACACTTGATGAAAGGAATAAAGTAAAAATGGTCTGAAAAAACGGCACGTTTTTCCAACAACAAAAATAGTCTGCATTTCTGTTTAAAAATAAAAAGCGGCCTTCATTAGATTAAAAAAATAAATAAATAAATAAATAAATTCACTAAACGATTTTAAAACTATGGGTCTGTTTTAAGCTAATTCAAAAACTAAAAATTACAGTATATTCTATGAAAAAAATGACACGCACAGTGACTATGGAAGTATTGCGAATGTCACAGAGCAATCGTATCCTTAAATCTAAATGATTGACAGCATAGGCGCAATGTGAATCTTGATGTAGCCAAATGCTGCAACAAGACCAGAATAAAACGCACATTATGGAGACGTGGAAAAGCTAAATCTGGGAACCTGGCAGTCAGGAATTAAAAAGGATCATAATTCTTCTACACAGCAACACAAACAGCCCAACCCCACTGAAAAGAATAAATAAAGGAGCTACTAAAGACATGTTGGACATGCCTTCCCCCTTGCCTGTTCCGGCAAAAGGGGAGACCATTCTACGACAGCGTCATCGTCACCACCAACATCATGATTGATCATGACCTCCTGCCCTCCCCTGTGTGTGTCTGCTGTGTGCTGGTACTGATAGGGAGAAAGGTTACGATATAGGAGTAGAGGAGTAGTAGTAGTGGCAGTGTGTACATCTCTCTTGCAGGACGTCGCCACTCCGACAGATCAGGTGACCCTCCTCGTCGTCCCTCACACACAGTGCCCTCGTCCCGCTGTCACTCCGCTGCTTCGGCCCCAGCCAGGGTCACAGATCAGAGGTCACGCCACAACCGCAGAGGGAGGAGGGGAGGTGGGTGGAGCGGGGAGAGTGGAGGGGGGCAGCCGTAGCCACGGCGTCGAAGATGAGCAGTGTTGTAGTTGTTGTAGGTAGGTTTGGTGGTCATTGGGCGATTCGTATGACACCACGTGAGGAGATATATATAACGATAGGGATATAGTGCAAGGGATCAAGTCAAAGATAACATTTTACCCCTCCCTTCTTGCTTGCTTGCTTGCTTGCTTTCAAACTCCCCCTCATCCCTCTGCCTAGCAACCCTGACAAAAAGTCACAAAAAGCAACCTGCATCAACATTTACTCATAGAAGAGGACATGAGTAAAGGCATTGCTAATTCACAACTATTACATCCATAACATCTCCAAAGAAAAAGGTTGCTCTAGTGGGAGACTGGAAATAAAATGAAAAAGAGCTGAAATTATGAAACAACTTTATATGCTTTCATTTAAAAAAAATCTCTTTTTTGACATCTAAACTGTGTGAAAGAGTTATATAGGTGTGCAGATACAGCAAGATAAAGAATGGATGAAAGTTATGAGATATTAATTACGAAGGCTCTCCCAACAAAGCTATTCACTACTCATATTAACATTAATGTATATTGGATTGAGCCTCACTATTTAATGTTACAGATAGGGCTAACACTGAAAGCCAAGACTTGGACTATCGCTAGCAAAAAAGACAAAACGTCAACAAAAAGAAGAACATAAAACAAAGGAGTTCATACTTACCCAATCCTGGGGCTGTGGAAAAGAAAAACATTATGGAGAAAGAAAGACAGGAGTGTGTAGAGGTAGAGATAGACGAAAAGATTTGGGGGTGGGAAAGAGCAGGCTCGGGTATTGAAGTACTCACCGAGGACGATGGGCTATAGGACCTGGTTCTACGCCGCCTTCGTTTGTGCTTACGCCTGCTGCCTTTCCTCCGGTACGAGTCCTCGTGGTCCCGGTCGCGGCCCCGGCGGTAGTCGTAGCTGGGCGAGGCGTCGCGGGAGTAGTAGTTGCTCGGCGTCCCATGTTCCCTGTTGTGATCCCTGTCCCGGTCGCGGCTGTGGTCCAGGCGCCGATAGCTCTCACCGTAGTGTCTGTCGTAAGGCCTGCGGTCTGAAGAGCGGTTGTCGTAGCTGGGGAGAAGATGAGTGCCATTTAACATTGAATGACTGCCAAGTGAGCACTGCGTACTACCTGGTTTTGAATATACGTTAAAAAATTATAATAAAATATACTGGATTTGACACTCCAAAATGAACCTCTGATTACCATACTATCAGAAGTTTAAACATTCAACGTTCTTATTTTAAATAAAGTCAACTGCATACAAATTGAGGATATTCAAATTTGAGAAATGATTAATTTGCAATCCAAAAAAGAGGCAAAGGATCTACTGACTATATCTTATGTAGAACTACAGTGTTCACCTGCATCTGCGTGGCTCTCACCGTGTCTACACCGGACGTGAGCAGAGCTGCGTGACAAAATAGAACCCATTATAATCAGTGATGCTGTCTACACTGGATGCGGCGCGACGCAGCAAATCCCTGCGAGTAAATCCCTCGTTCTTTATATGACGTACTAACACAAAGTTCATAGGATTTGCAACGGTCACTTTTTTGCGTCTAGTGTAGACAGCCTCTAGCTGTTGCGGGGCGGCACGGCATGACGCGACAGCTGTCGCGAAAACGATCAGTATAAATATAACGATCAGTATACTAAAAATCGCACATCCTGCGATGTGACTATCGCGGATGTGCACATCGCGATATCGATGCTGAAACGATATATCGTGCAGCCCTAATATACAATGTTTTTGAAAGTCTTATGATCAAAACTACAGTAAAAACAGAAATATTTGAAATATTACTACAATGTAATACAACATTTCTATTTGAATATATTTTACAAAGTAATTTATTCCTGTGAAGGCAATGCTGATTTTTCAGCAGCCATTACTAGTCTCTTCAGTGTCACAGGATCCTTCAGAAATCATTTTAATATGCTGATTTGGTGTTCAAGAAACCTGTCTTATCAATGCTGAAATCAGTTTTTGCACCCTTTGAGCTGTGCAAGGCATCAAGCAACTTGACCATTTTGGTCAATGCTTCCAGTACACGATCATACCTCCTGGATCTGGCATAGCCGGCATCCTGTCTGTGTCCTCTCCCTCTCCTCTCACGTTCACTGCTGGAGGAAAACGTCGGTGAGCGGCGATGCCGAGGTTTTCTCCCTCTGTCTCTGTCCCGCTCATGATAACGATCTTGGTAGCTGCTGCGGCTGGCCCTCTCCGAGGATGGGTACCGTCTGGAGTGCGGCATCTGCTCAAGGCACAACAAATATATTACGATAAACAAGGGGAAAAAAAAAAAAAAAAAATACAAGTTTTTTTTTAAACGGACATTGGAATATCTTTAATATTTTTAATATATGATATGAATATACATTTTTAATATTTTAAGCAAGACGAGAACACAACATACATACTTGAATGGTTAAAATCTCAATATGTTTTCATTCAGCAGGGTAGACTGTTATCTATATTATATATATATATATATATATATATATATATATATATATATATATATATATATGTGCTAAAAATAGAGGAAGTGAGAATGCAATAGCCTGCGACTTTTAGAATTTACTGACTTTTATATTCTTATAGAAGATAGGGACCCAAAATAATAACTATTAAAAAACACTACTAATAAGCTTTTCATATGCTGGAAAAAGGTGTAAAACACAGTCATTTAATATAAACAATAATCAGTAAATACAAGAAAAAGTCAAACAACTGTCTTCGACTTATACACTATTATTCACCCAGGGACAAGTGTGAAAAGCCCATATGGACAGTTTACAGAGGCAGGTCTAGAACAGAAGGACAGACAGAACGAAACGTCAGCATAAGGAAATCTGAGATTTTTAATGAATAATACATTACTACATTACATTTACTACATTATTTTTATTGTACGGTTAACACATGTTGTTAGTGTTATGCAATACTGAATATTGAGGAAAGGACCACTCAGGGTCTGCATGGAAAACAGCCTTTGTATTATACATCAAGAATATTACAGGATTTTTATGCATATGTACTATAAAGGGGAAAAAAGTTATACGAAACTACAAAAAAATGAAACTACAGTTAAGAAATGAGAATTAAGATGACTGTTTGAATACAAACATGTATTTAAACGCGCTAGAGAACATCTAAAATCTGGAAAGAAAAGCAAACAGAAAGCTGACGGGTTATAATGCAGAAATTCTGCCTCAAACTATATCAAGAGCCAGTTATTCGAGACAACTTCTATATTTAGCGGAGAAACCGCAGACCAAGCTACAAGTAACGTAAGGAAAGACCTCGAAATTAACGGTAGTGATAAATGTAAGCAGATGTACAGATGTTTATTATATATAATAACAAGAAAAAACGACACTTTCGGAGAAACGGCTGGACTGGCTAACCAACTACCTCAGGTTGTTATTGTTTTTCATCAATATTTCTTTTACACTGTAATAACAGGGAATTCGTATACTAGTCGTCTCTATTGTTATAAAACATGCGGGAATGTCGATACATGACATGGATCCGCAAAGTTTAAAAACAGCAGATAAATACTATATTTTTCTAGCTAACTAACGTTAGCTGCTCTCCGCCTCGACGGCCATTTTGAGATCTTCTAATCTTCAACGGGCCGTTTCTCAAATGCTCGTTTGTGGGTAATTCGGCTGAGAGTGGGGCAAAAAGTGACAGACAGTAAAATAATATTTTGTAATCACCGTTTTAGCAGCCAGCCCTGTGCGTTTATCCCAAAGAAAATCCGTGTTGACGCTTCGGCTCCAAATTTCTAAACAGTGAAGAAAAACAACTTCCGGTCCCTCCTCCAACGTTCTTATTTGCACATCCGACGTAAACAGCGCAATATTTATTCCAAGATGATAATCCGCAAAAATGTGAAGTTACCAAATAGCATAGATACTACAATACACACACAAAAAATTATTCACAAAAAGAAAACAAAGTTTAAATAGAAAAAAAAGCTTAATATATACATTTAGTCATTTAGCAGACGCTTTTATTCAAAGCGACTTACAAAATATATTTGAAATATATTTTTTAATTCATTTTACAGTAGTAATAATTGTACTAATTTTATTTTGTCTGATACTACACTAAGACTAACACAGTATAGACAATTTTATATATTACACATACCATTGATTGTCTTATAAAATAAGTTTTATTTCCCCTTCCCCAACGTGATTATTACTTTAATAGTGTCGTTCATACACAGCTTTTTAACCTGCATATTTCTCTGAAAAATAAATGACAAGACAAATATTACACAAAACGTAGTTTTTGATATTTGCAAAGTTTATTTAGAATTATTAAGTGACTATTAGCATTTCTTGTAGAGGTTAAAAACAATAAAAACAAACAAAACTAAAATAAAAACAATGACACAAACTTTAATAAATTTTAATATGCTTTTCATATTCAATGGGTCATGACTGGAACGCTCTTCCAGAACAGTGCCACAACTATGTTTCTGATGGCTTGGTAAAACTGTTTACAGCGATAACTCCTCCAGGAGAGTTTTAGTGTTTTTTGTTGAAAGCAGCATATCAGAGCAGCCTTCCTGTGCACCGCAAAGAGCCACAGCAGCAGAGCACAACCTTCCCCTCCACACTGCCAACCTCATAGTTATAATCCCACGTCAACTCCGTACCCGCCTTGATGCGCCTGGTAAAGACAGACGAAAGGAAAAACAGAATAAGACAGCTTTCTGGATAAAACATTAAAAAACATTACAATGGCATTAAAATTAACATTAAAAATAGCAAGTGTTTCCAAATAAAATTTGGGTTAACCACTTATTTTTAATTAAAACTTAAATTTCTGTATTAGAAAATCAAGCTGGTATGAATCAAGGCACTGACTTGCTGGCGAAGAATGCCACCCATGGAAACCGAAGGTCGTGTGTGTCGACAAAGACGTTCTGAACATACAAATTCGGACTGCAGCTATGCTGTTGAGAGATGCGGAATTAGTAAAAAAATGAAAATAATAATGTACATATAAGTGCATAATATTTACAAACTTGTATCATTGTTGACATGTACAGTGACGAGGCTGAGTTTGGCTTACGTTGATGAAGCGGCCGAGGTTGCCCTCTTGTCTCGCGTCAATGATGTAACAGGTCTCCTCGCCGTTGAACAGTCTGCGGGTGTTGTTGCCAGTTACAGCTGTCCTCGTTTTCTCATTCTTTGCGTCCGAGGTTTCTAGAGGTTTTACTCTTCTCTGGAATGACTTTATGGCAAAGCAACGCTTTGGACCTGAGGTTTCCTCACCTAGACACAAATAATAGACTGAGCAAATTCAATGAAACACTAAAAACATAAAATGAGGAACACAAATTGAGAATAGAGAGAACTGAAACTGACCGTCCTCTCTCATCTGTTTGGTCACTTTCTTTTGAATGTCTTTATATATTTCATGTGGCTTATGGGATAGTTTTCTCTCACCTAAGGACATGTGATTCACTAAACGGGTAAAGAGGACAGGTAAAAAAAAATAAATAAAAAAGAAATTAAAAACCAAGCAAGTTTGCTACATAATAGGGCCACATGGATAATGCAAAAAAGTTGCCAGATCTCAGCCTATATGCCTCATTGTCAATGCTTAGTCTGTCTTATATCAAAGTACATGCCCTAAACGTTCATATTGTCTTATTAGTTACTAAATCCTCATCACCAGCCAAGTATGCAAACCAGGATGATTAAAATCATGTTTTACTGAAATAAAATTAAAATATTAGATGAAAACTTAACTAAATGAAAATTAGAAATGGTGCCTTGGCAACTAACAGAAATAAATTTATGTTGAAGCACTAAATTACTAAATCGTAAACTGGAAATAAATAAAATCTAAAATTTAACAAACTAAATTTGAAATAAAATTAAACCTAAATATTAATGGTTAAATGATTTAAAAAAAATACAAAAATGACATGCACAAAACGTTAAACAAACTAAAATAAAAAGAAAATATAAAAATTCAAAATAGATTCAAAATAGTAATAAGAACAATAATAGAATAGGAAAAAAAAAAAAATACTAACATAACAGTGCATCTTACCTTCTGTTTCCTCTTGTTCTGTGTCCAGTTCCATAAGTTCTTCTCTTTCTATGGAAAAAGAGAGAAAACTTCATAGTTACATATAGAAATGAAAAGACACGCAATTGTTTAGCTAATGTCTTCATATGGTCATAAGGTTGAATATTTACACACCACACACCTTCGCCACTGCTGGAGTCGTCTTGGTAGAGAGTGTTTTTCCATAACGGCCCCGTTTTCATTGTTATGGTCTTCTTGTTGGTTTCGACCTCTGTGTCCGAGCAGTACGCCTCACTTTCATAACCCTCTTTCAGTTTCTCCACACCCTCAATGAAGTCAAGGTTGGCCAAATATTCATTGCCAGACACTGTGTCGTCTTCATTCATTCGGTCTTCGTTTACTATTTTGCCTGTGAGGTGATAGATGGAGGTGATGAGGGAGGAATTTTGTTGTGTTCAAAGAACTAAAATTGATATTCACTTACCAGTGAAAACACACACGAACGTGCCCTTGGCAACATCATCTCTGCAGCGGATGCCCCATCCCTTGTGCTGTGTCATGAAGAGCTCCAGTCGCAGCTGCAGACCGTGCTGAACCAGCCTGTTGCTGCACATTCTCGGATCACAACGGCACAGAGGGTTACACTCATACACCCTACAGAGATGGAAGGAAAGAATTTCAGTCAGCTTTGTGTCTAAAAATATAAGTGTAACTTGTTTTTGAGGTGAGAAAGCTATATACTAGTGTTTAAAAGTTTGGGGTAAGTGAGAGAACTTTTTTGAATAAATTTAATTAAAATTTTATTCAGCAAGGATGCATTCAATTTATCAAAAGTGACAGTAAAAACTTAAACTTGTTATAAATAAATGTTGCTCTTTTGAACTTTTTATCCATCAAAGAATTCTGGGAGAAAAAAAAAAATCATCACGGTTTCCATAAAAATATTAAGCAGCACATCTGTTTTCAACATTAATAATAAGAAATGTTTCTTAAGCACCAAATCAGCATATTAAAATGATTACAGAAGGATCATGTGACACTGAAGACTGGAGTAATGGAACTGAAAATTTAGCTTTGCATCACAGAAATAAATTAGATTTTAAAATATCCAAATAAAAAAAGGAGTTACTTTAAATAGTAATAATATTTCACAATGTTTTTACTGTATTTTTGATCAAATAAATGCAGCCTTGGTGAGCATAAGAGACTTTTAAAACATTTTAACCACAAATGGCAGCGTATCTACTTATGTGCTGATCTTGAGCAGATCATTATTACAATATTTTTGACAATAAATAAATACTGATGTGTAACAACATTAGAGGGGCTCTACTGTAACCAATGATAATCAGACAGACAGAAAAACAGAGAGAGTTTGTTTCTAACCCTGTTGGCAAGGTGGTTGGCAATCTCTTATGTGTGTATCCAGCACTAACATCCACTGGACCTCCACTGCATAGGGACGTAGCCTCAATGGTCAGCTGGTGGCATGCACACTTTGACCTGTCACACATACAAATACAAAATGTTAAATAGCAATTTTCATAATTGAAAAGGAATGTTCCATGTTTAATCCAATTTATGTTGTCACATAATTATCACTTGTTGGCAATCTAAAATCAAAAGGTATATTCAGCCCCCTAATTCATTATTTCCAAGCCAAAAAACACCTTTTCTGGGAAGCCATATTTTGGGTATGATCTCAAGAATTATGATCACAAGAATTATGATTGCCAGTTAGGAACTGGTGGATACAGTGCATAAACAAATTAGTTTATCTAAATGGTAAAAAAAAAAAAAATTGGAAAATGTTAGAATCTGCATAAAACATTTTACAAACCTTTTAAGGCCACCTACAACAAATAAGCAAAAGGTGCAGCAACACACAAACTGAATGATGACTCACAAGTCTAAAGTATCTTCTGAAGTAAAGGACAACATGTCTCAGATAAACAACTGTAAATAAACCTTGACCTGTACAAAAACCCAGAAAATTCCTTTAATCTCACAAATTTTCACACACAAATGCAGACTCAAAAAACTGTACCTGTCCCGACAGCCATCTGTGCAGTCACAGCCGATCAAGAAATCTGGGCTTGTATTGATTGAAACACCCGGAGCTGGAACTCTGTCTTTGGTGTAACTGATGTTAGGAGCAAGCATATTGTCCACTTCATTAATGCAGGGCACCGGCAACACCTCTCTGCCCTCTGATATGTCCGGCAGGTAGAGGTGAGGCTTGCCGGTTGATGTGGAAGGAGGTCGGGCGCGATTCACAAGAACAAACGGGTCCATACAGAACATTTCCAGGAAAAGGAAGTCACAACGTGTTTCTAACAAGTATTCCTGCACTTCCTGCATGTCGCACAGGCTCCGCCCACACGGAGAACGATAGAAAATGTGGAAAAACACCTAAAGAGAGCAAATAATAAGAAATGTCCCTTGAGCAGCAAATCAGCATATTAGAATGATTTCTAAAAAAAAAAAAAATCACATTGAAGACTGAAGTAATGATGCTGAAAATTCTGATTTGCATCACACAAATATATTACATTTTAAAATATAATTAAATAGAAAATATATATTTCATATTGTAATAATATTTAACAATATTGCCAATCTTGCTCTTTTTTCTCAAATACATCCAGCCTTGGTGAGTATAAAAGACTTCTTTCAAAAACATTAAAGGGGTCATATGACGATGCTAAAAATAACTATTTTGTGTATTTTGTGTAACGCAATGTGTTTAAGCAGTTTAAGGTTCAAAAAACACATTATTTTCCATATACTATACATAATTGTTGCTCCTCTCTGCCCCGCCTTTCTGAAACGCGTTGATTTTTACAATTAAGCTCATCGTTCTGAAAAGCACAGTGTGCTCTGATTGGCCGAATACCTCAAGCGTGACGAAAATGTTACGACCCTTACCATATTTGGAAACACACAGTGTCTCCACTACATGGTGGCGGCGGCAACAATACTACAGCGAGAATAAAAGTTATGCCTTCTTTCTTTGCGTAAACATTTGGCCGGTGTTATGCAAATCATCCAACACAGGGACATAGATATGTGGGGGCATGTTTAAATGAGGCGTTTTAGGACGGCGTGGACAAGTCTAAACTTTAATAAAGAATATTTCTTTGGGTTTGAGACTTCAGTCTTTACAACTTTACGGATCTTATATATGCAGGAACAGCTAGTAACACTCCAAAGACAAAGGAAAACTTGATATCGCATCATATGACCCCTTTAAAAAATCTTAGCAATGCCAAAGTTTTCACCAGTAGTATACATTGAGAGTAGTTGACGACCAAATGGAGCAACTTCCTCAAACATCACCCACCTTTCCATCGATGCGCCTTCTAGCCGTCATTCGACGAAACTTAAAAAGCAGTGGTATAAGAAGTGGATTTTTACCACGATGCATGTCGACTTGAGACGGTCTCACCCCATCCAGACATGCTGGACAACAGCGATGATGCAAGTATATGGACTTGTACTGGTGTTGCATTAAAACACAATCTTCTTCCTCAGAAACATACTCTTCTTCCTCGTCAGGGGCAGGTCGTTTTGCACTTCTAGAATATAGAGCCCAATATGATGTGGTTGGTGATTAGTATTCCAAATCATTCTGTATTTAAAGAAATAGCTCACCCAAAAATGAAAATTGGCTGAAAATGTATTCACCCCCAGGCCATCCAAGTGTAAGAGATTTGGAGAAATTTAGCATTACATCACTTGCTCACCAGTGGATCCTCTGCAGTGAATGGGTGCCGTCAGAATGAGAGTCCAAACAGCCGATAAAAACATGACAATAATTCACAAGTAATCCACACAACTTCAGTCCATTAATTATTGACTTGTGAAAAGCTGTTTTAACCTAAAACCATCACTTCTGGCCAAAATATGTTTATAATCCATAATAACGCTTTCTCCAGTGACAAAGCCCGTCCCCTGTTGTCCTCTCACATCAAAATCCACAGACATATTTATTTGGAACTGCTTTGGACTGTTTTGGCTTTAAACAGCACTTGATCTGTGCATATTTCTCTCCTGACTCAAACAAGATAACTTTTTCAACAGAGAAAGAAATGTGATGGATAGAGGACTTGTATTTTAGCCTGATACAACAGTTTGAAGTTACACATCTTATTAGGGTATTTTTCTTACAAACATGCAGCTTTTCACTTCACAAGTGTGAATTGTGTGAATTGCTTGTAGATTATGGTGATGTTTTTATCAGCTGTTTGGACTCTCAGTCTGATGGCACCCATTCACTGCAGAGGATCCACTGGTGAGCAAGCAATGTAATACTAAATTTTCCCAAATCTGTTCCCATGAAGAAACAAAATCAATGCACATCTTGGGTGGCCTGAGGGTGAGTAAAGTTTCAGCAAATTTTAATTTTTGGGTGACCTGTTCCTTTAACTGGGACAAGCCCATTACTCACCTTAAATTTGAGACAGCTCCTAAGACAGGTGAAAGCACTGTCAATCTCTGGAGGATGACTTTTGGCTGGAAAGCAGCCGACATGATCTTTTGAGGGCCAACAGATGATGTTTTGGTGACTGTATCAGATTGTTGGGTGACCCGCACAGGAGATACAGCTGTTGAGGTGACAGTCGCTGAGGGAACTGCTGTCAAGGAGGGTGTTGTGTTGCGCTGAGGCGTGGCATTTCCTGCTAAACAGAGTTGAGCATGAATTGTATTACATTACAAAAATAGATAAATAAATAGGCTGTTCTCCCAAACATATTAACTTTTTTAAATAAAATGAAACTTGAACATTTAAATAAATACGCAAAAAATGTATAATGTAATCAAATGTTTCAAGAGATTAACAGTGCAAAAGAACACAACTACATTTTTTTGTTTTTGTTTTGATAAAATATTGAGTTTTGTCATACTGATAATGAGCATGTTCAATATCCCATTGTATTACTGAATACTTGCACATGTCTATTTGGGAACGTGCATAAAACAGGCAGGATGTGCATGAAACAAAAAGTCTACCTGTTATAGCAGGCTGTTGCGTTTTCTGTTGAGATGGCTGTTGTGGTTTCTGTTGAACGGATTGTTGTGCTTTCTGTTGAGGTTGTTGCTGCGTTTTCTGTTGAGGCGGTTTTTTCTGCGGTTTATCTTTAGCCAGACGTTTCTTGATATTTACAATGTGTTCCAACTTGTCTGAGCCTTTATAAATCCACTCTTTCTGCTTGTCTTTCTGAAAAAACAACAACATTTATCAGCATCAAAGTGGCCAATCTGTCAGTGGGGTTAAGTGAATTGACAGTGGGAAAACTTATGAAATGCACTTCAGAATATGAAATGCTGTGACGTTCCCAAGATGTACCCTTTGTCTTTAATTTTCCTTAGTTATAAAGACACTAAATTGTAAAATGTAGATGATAGATGAGTACCAGGTTCACAAAGAAATCTGGCGTCCCACAATGGATTCATTTTCACCTTAAAGCAGATCTGGATCAGGCTGCCATCCAACTGGAGCACTGTGCAGGACTCAAACTTGCCATTCCGTATCGCCTTGGTGTCTTGCCCCGCGCGAAGCACCACAGCAATGGGGTTGGGATAGACACGAAGATATTCCTTCACCTGCAACTGCAATGTCTCATCCTCAATGTCCCTCCACACCTTTTTCACTGCAAAGAAAAAAAAAAAGTTAACAAAATTCTCTTTTAGCAGTCAAGTGATTATATGGGGTCTTAAAATAACTGACTGAAATGGAGTAATAAAGAAATTAAGAAAGAGAATTTCTCACATTGTTTGCAGACAACACGAAGGTCTGGAAGTGCCAGGTAAGTTGCATGACCATCATCATAAAACACCAAGAACCTAATAGAAACATTTAACAAAATAGATATTATGAAGATATTATATTGAGATATATATGAGATATTATATTTTTAGATATAACTTGAAAACAAAACATAATAGCCTGGACATTATGCTAAATATTTCCTTTTATGCTCCATGAAAGAAAAAAAAAAAAAAAAGATGATGAACGGCCTGAGGATAAGAGAACTATCTGTTGACCATAAATTCACCTCATGCGATTCTTGCGCTCAGGAAGCTCAACCAATACGGCAGCATTAAACGAGGCCTTTCCTTCAGAATCTTTGCTGCTGGCCACAACACGACAGCCAATAAACAAATCCTTAAGTATGGGAGGCTGCAGAGAGGCCACATGATAAGCAGGCAGCACCATCTCTTTACCACTTTTAAACTCCACCTTATATCTGAGGCCATCCTCTAAAAAGAAAAGAAAGATGAGACCGGTCCCAAATGCAACCAAATCTATTAGATTTCCGCCTTCATTTTAAAGGTTTGTGAATTTATAAACTTACCTTCTGTTTGGACTTCTTGTACTGTTCCTTTACACCACATGTTATGTTTCCTTTTCCCCAAAACTCCCATGCCAACTTTAAGTTTGATCTCTTTATGTTCTTGTTGCTTGGAGGACTCACTGGATGAAGACTTGGAACCTAAGAAGATCAGTGACAGAGGACAAATACTGTTGCTGTATGTAATCAGTAACGTATAATAGGGCTGAACGATTTTGGAAAATAATCTAATTGCGATTTTTTTTTTACCAATATTGAGATTGCGATTTAATATGCAATTATTTTTTAAAGCTCTTTTAAATCATTGTATAGTATGACCAACACAATATTAGATAGATTAAACATAAATGTTCTTTTCTGCCCCTTGGCTATCTGACGTTCTCCGCGAACATCGTTCTAAGCTCAGGACTGCAGAGAGGATATGGCGCAAATCACAAAATCCTACTGACCTTAATTTATATCGATCACTCCTCTCTGACTTTTCTGCAAATGTCTCTACTGCTAAAAGAACATACTATCACGACAAAATTAACAATTTGCCTAACTCTCGCATGCTCTTTAAAACATTCTCCTCCCTCTTTTGTCCTCCTCCTCCCCCTCCTTCATCAACTCTAACAGCTGTCAAATTTGCCACATTCATTAATAAAATTACTAACCTCACTGCACAATTCTCCACACCACAAACTGTCAAACACATCTTACCATCAAACATACACTCGTTCACATCCTTCTCTCCACTCTCTGAGGCAGAAGTCTCTAAACTCATCCTTTCCAGTCATCCTACTACTTGTCCGCTTGATCCTATTCCATCCCATCTCCTTCAAGCCATTTCTCCTGCAGTTGTACCTGCACTCACTCACATCGTTAACACATCCCTTCACACTGGAGTTTTTCCCTCAGCATTTAAATAGGCTCGTATAACCCCACTTCTTAAGAAACCCACTCTTAACCCAACTCTTTTAGGGGACTATAGATCCGGTTTCCCTTCTACCTTTCATTGCAAAAACACTTGAACGAGTTGTGTTCAACCAAGTCTCTGCCTTTCTCACACAGAACAACCTCCAGGACAGTAACCAATCTGGCTTCAGAAGTGGACATTCGACCGAAACTGCCTTGCTCTCAGTTGTTGAAGCCCTAAGACTTGCAAGAGCGGCTTCCAAGTCTTCATTACTTATCTTGCTGGATCTATCCGCTGCTTTTGATACGGTCAACCACCAGATCCTTCTGTCAACCCTATTGAGAAAGCGCATCTCAGGAACCGCTCTCCAGTGGTTTGAGTCTTACCTCTCAGACAGATCCTTCAAGGTATCTTGGAGAGGTGAAGTATCCATGTCGCAACATCTAGCTACTGGGGTGGCTCAGGGCTCAGTTCTTGGACTACTTCTCTTCTCTGTCTACATGGCATCATTAGGTTCTGTCATTCAGAAACATGGCTTTTCATATCACTGCTATGCTGATGACACTCAACTCTACCTCTCATTCCATCCTGATGATCCGACGATAACTGCTCGCATCTCAGCATGTATAACAGACATTTCTTGCTGGATGAAGGACCATCACCTTCAACTCAACCTAGCTAAGACAGAACTGCTTGTAGTTTCAGCAAACCCATCACTTCATTACAATTTCATCTTCCAGTTAGGCTCATCAACCATTACTCCTTTATAAACAGTCAGAAACCTTGGGAGTTGTGATTGATGATAAGCTGAATTTCTCAGACTACATTGCTAAAACTGCCCGGTCCTACAGATTTGCTTTATATAATATTAGGAAGATCAGGCCCTTTCTTTCGGAATATGCAACACAACTCCTTGTTCAAGCTCTTGTTCTGTCCAGACTTGACTATTGCAATGCTCTCTTGGCAGGTCTTCCAGCCAATTCAATCAAACCTCTACAATTAATCCAAAATGCCGCTGCAAGATTAATCTTTAATGAGCCGAAAAGAACGCACGTCACACCTCTGTTCATCAATTTGCACTGGCTACCAATAGCGGCTTGCATAAAATTCAAGGCATTAATTTTTGCATACAAAACCACCTTTGGCTCTGCACCCCTTTAGCTAAATTCAGTACTTCAGACCTATGTGCCCTCTTGAAGCTTGCGTTCCGCAAGTGAACGCCACATTATTGTGCCATCCCAAAGAGGCACAAAATCACTTTCTCAGACTTTTTCATTAACTGTTCCCATCTGGTGGAATGACTTGCCCAATTCAATCCGAGCAGCTGAATCCTTAGCCATCTTCAAGAAACGGCTAAAAACCCATCTCTTCCATCTTTATTTGACCCTCTAACTCTAGCATTCTCTTTTCTAATTTTATTTGATCCATCTCCTTTCTTTTTATAAAAAAACAAAAACAAAACACACACACTTGACCCTCTATCAATTGCATATTTATTTTCTAACTGCTAGCTTTTCTTAAAAAACTAAAACACTAGCTTTCTTTTCTATATTCTATCTACTTGTTAAAAAAAAAAAAACCTTGCTACGTGTACTGCATTAGGCTAACCGAGACTTGTCATATCGCTTGCACGTTGTTGCTCTTTTGTTGGTTTTGATTGCTTCTATTGTCCTCATTTGTAAGTCACTTTGGATAAAAGCGTCTGCTAAATGATTAAATGTAAATGTAAATGTAAATGCATGAATTGATATTAATGACATTATTTAACAACTACAATCAGTAGTATATTGACTGATTTGTTGAACCCCCATGTCGTTCCAAACCCGTAAAAGCTTCGTTTGTCTTTGGAACACAATTTAAGATATTTTGGATGAAAACCGGGAGGCTTGTGACTGTCCCATTGACTGCCAAGAAAATTACACTGTCAAGGCCCAGAAAAGTATGAAAGACATCGTCAAAATAGTCCATCTGCCATCAGTGGTTCAACCTGACTGTTATGAAAAGACGAGAATACTTTTTGTACGCAAAGAAAACAAAAATAACTTTATTCAACAATTCGTCTCCTCCGCGTCAACATAGCACCATTTTGGAGAATATCCACTGGACGCAAACTGCATACGCTGTTCTGTGTCAGCCACACCACAAGGATATGTCTTCTACGTTTATTTATGCTTTGATTTGAACGAAAACAGCATATCCGTGAGGTGTGGCTAACACAGAACAGCGCAAGCAGTTTGCGTCCAGCGGATATTTTCCAAAATGGCGCTACGCTGACGAAGAGGAGACGAATTGTTGAATAAAGTCATTATTTTTGTTTTCTTTGCGTACAAAATGTATTCTCGTAGCTTCATAATGTTGCGGTTGAACCACTGATGGCACATGGACTATTTTGACGATGTCTTTCATACTTTTCTGGGCCTTGACAGAACACTTGACAGTGTTAATTGTTTGGTAGTCAATGGGACAGTCACAACCCTCCCAGTTTTCACCCAAAATATCTTAAATTGTGTTCCGAAGACAAAAGAAGCTTTTACGGGTTTGAAACGACATGGGGGTAAGTGATTTATGACAATTTTCATTTTGGGGTGGAGTAACCCTTTAATGTAAATAAATTTCCTTTTCAGTAAAACTCCAGTCTTCAGTGTCACATGATCCCGCAGAAATCATTCTAATATGCTGATTTGCTGCTCAAGAAACATTTCTTATTATTAGCCATGTTGAAAAGAGTTGTGCTGCTTCATATTTTTGTGAAAACTTTTTTTTCAGGATTACTTGATGAATAGCAAAAGAACTGCGTTTATTTGAAATAGAAATATTTTGTAACAATGTCACTTTTGATCATTTTAAGGCATCCTTGTTAAATGAATGCATTGATTTCTTAATAAAAATGTAATGAGAACAAAAAAAAATGAACGGTTGTGTATTTTTCCTTTTTATTATTATTATTATTATTTTTGGATAGGACAGTAGATTGGCGACAGGAAAGCATTGGGTCGAGAGAGGGGAAAGAGAGATCGGCAAAGGAACTCGAGATGGTAATCGTACACCGTGAGCACAATTGCGCTGTATGTCGACACACTAACCACGAGGCTATTGGCGACGACAACGGTTGTGTATTTTTTAATTAAAATGTATGACAGAAACCATAATGTAAGATTATTCATAACAGATTAGTTCTGATAATATACTGTGATATGAACTGTATAAATAAAAAATAAAGCTTACTTCCGTCAGGACTGGAAGGTTCTGCAGAAGCATCATTGCTGCTGGCATCATCATTATTATCGACAGATGACTGAGATTGTGATTTAGGGGGTTCAAAATCACTGTCTCTCGATGACTCAGATTGTGATTTAGGGTGTTCAAAATCACTGTCTCTCGATGACTTTGATTGTGATTTAGGGTGTTCAAAATCACTGTCTCTCGATGACTTTGATTGTGATTTAGGGGGTTCATAATCACTGTCTGACGATGACTCTGACTGTGACTCAGGGGGTTCATAATCACTGTCAGCAGGACTAGCAGAGAAGTACTCTGTGTCAGAGGGTTCATCAATATCATCTGCAGGCGATTGCGCTCTTGTTGTTTCCATTTGCGGGCTTGAAGTGCTGTTTACAGGCGCAGAGTTTTTTGAAGATCTCAGCCTAGTCGTTGGACTTGTCTTCGTTACAGAGGGTTTGTCAGATTTGCTCCTTGATTTTGGCTGTCCGGTCTCATCTATGGAATCCGAAACATGCCTGGCATTATTTTCAGCTTCTTCAGAATTGCTCAGCAGTGATGCCACTTCAGGAGGAGCCTCTGTGGTCGACTCCGGCTCAGCAGTTTCCATTTGTTCTGAACTGCTTGATGGTGAAGTCTGAATTTCTGAAGGGGTCACTAGTGGCACTTGAGGATCAGTCTCCTTTGATGCTACAGATGTTGAATTAGGACAGGCACTAGTTTTCAGGATTTCAGGAGAAGTCATTGCAGGCAACGTAAGTTCAGTGTTACTTGTTGCTTTGTGATCTGAGTGAAGGCTGCTTGACTTTACTGAATGACTTTCAAACAAAAACATTTCAGGAGTTAATGCTCTCAGCTGAGGTTCAGTCTTAACTGATGCAATGGATGGAATTTTGAATGGTTTTGAAGTGCTTGGAGGCGAAGTCATTTCTGACTTTATTACCGTCAACTGAGGCTCAGTCTTTATTGTTGCTATGGATCCAAAATGAGGACTGGCAAAGGTTTCTGGTGTTTCTGAAGGACTCACTGCTGTCAAATGAGGTTCAGTCTTAATTAATTTTAAGGATGGAGAGTAATGAGTAGCAGAAATTTCACGTTGTTTTGAAATGCTCATTTCCCAAGGGGTTAATGCTGTCAGTTGTGGTTCAGTCTTAATTGTTGGTTTAGAATCTGACTTATGACCGGTAATAGGTTTGTATTGTTCTGAATTGCTGAGAAGCGAAGACATTTCAGGTACTTTCAGTAGAGATTCGGTCTTAACTATTGCAATAGGGTTTTCAGGTATTTCCAGCTTTGGTGTGACAGATTCAGAACGGCTGGTCTCAGGGGTCGAGGTTGACGAGGGTCTGTTAGAGATGTCAGATGATGATGATGGTGATGCAGCACTCATGGAGGAAGTTTTGTTTACCATCTGGACTAAATCCTGAACGAGTCTGGATGACTTCTGAATGGCCACAGTCACCTTTTCAAGCTAAAAGAAAAGAATGAATCAAGACAAAAACAGAAAAAAAAAACAGAAAGAATAAAAAAACAGGCCAAAACCCAGAAAGACAGACACAAAGAAACAGACAAAGGAAGACAAAATAATTAAATGTATAAATCAAATAAAAATGGATGAAAACAATGAAAAAAATATTGTAAAAAATTAAAAGGAAAAAAAATTAAAAATAAGCACAATATAACATATCAGAATGTGTGACACCAATTTTTCAGTTAACGTCCTCACCATTGGTTCCAAGGTTTCTTTGGTGGCTGCAAGAGAAAAAACAAAAGTGGTATCAGATTTTTAATTACAACGCCATAATTTACAATATTTATATTTCCAAGCACTTTCACAACGTATGTCACTTACCTCCCAGATCAATGACAACGATATCGTCATCATCCCCATTTAGCACACTATTTTCCTGCTTATCCTCCTCGTCATCTGTAATATGAATGACGTCCTGTGGTTCTCCTCCTCCTTCCTCCTCCGAATCTTCATCTCGGTATTCCAGTCCCAGCATTCCATAAAGACCCTTCATCACTGACTCGCACTCAAGGACTGACCTGATACAGACACAAAACACAGTCAAATGGCCATTGTGATTTGGAGATACTGTCATCAGGCATTAAAAAACACAACAACTCACTCGCAGGCATTGCTGTACAGAAGGCGGGTGTAAGTGGCTTCCGTCTCCTTCTGCTTCACCCAGTCCTCCACCCGCGCCAGTTGTTCACGTCTCTGCATCAGATGAGGGTTTCGGTCCACCTCTGCCTGGATCCAGCGCTGCAGGTCATCCTTTGTCATTCTCAGGAGGTTATCATCATCTTTTCTGCTACTCATGGCTTTACTCTTGGAGCAACATATTGAAAAAGGCCAATAGTTAATAACTGTGCAAGATTTGCTCATAGTATATTGAGCATCACACACTATATACCTATTTTCAGTTTTGACATTTTACATTATTTTCCATTTAAATGAACAGTTGACCCAAAAATGTACCTTCAGGGCATTCAAGACATATGAGTTTGAACAGATTTGGGGAAATTTAGATTTACGTCACTTTCTCACCAAATAGATACTCTGCAGTGAATGGGTGCCGTCAGAATGAGAGTGCAAACAGCTGATAAAATATCCCCATGACTTCAGTCCATCAATTAACATCTTGTGAAGTGAAAAAGTTGCATGTTTGTAAAAATAAAACAATAAAAAAAAAATCATAAAGATGTTTCTAACTTCAAATCACTCTCATTCAGATGGCACCCATTCACTACAGAGAATCCACTGGTGAGCAAGTGATGTGATGAAATAAACTCTACATCTTCAAGAGATTTTCATTTTTTTGGGTGAACTACTCCTTTAATTTGGATTTGACATCACATTGAGATCTAAGAAATGAAGCTCTATTCTGTTTTTGTTGTTTAAGTATTTGTACAACATCTGTAATATACTCTTGATTGGCACTTGATTGAAATGTAAAGAGGCGTGACAAATGGAAATAAAAATATAACATAACGTGTATAACTTCCATTTAAACAGATCAAAATTAAGGCCTAATAAATCACGTGGCTACTCTTTGCTATGGCAATACAGCAACCGTGTAAAGCAAGATAATAACACAAAGTGACATACATACTGTCTAGTAAGTTAGTTCCCCAACTTGCTGCTGTAGTATGTTTGAATCCTGAAGACACTCATACATCAAAAAGCGCGCAGCTGCAGGATTGTGTGGCGGACACTATTCCGCTTGTTTATATGTCGGCAAAGCACAAAGTCTGCCAGTACTGCAAGGAAGACTCTTTAGGGATAGCCTACAATCTCCGACATCACATGAAAAACTAAAAAGTGCGCAATAAAACAACTAAAAACGCATTGAGGTAAACAATGTCCAGTCTGTTACTGTATCTGTGCGTTGGCGGATGCAGTCTACAAGAGACATTCTGATTGGTCCAGTGCACATTGACGCGGGAGGGTTAACCACGCCCACATCAACTTAAACTAGGTGGACTTTACGGGCATCGTTAAGCGTAATTTAAGTATGTTAGGTCTAAATGTTAATTCTTGTAGTTTAACGCGTAGTTCCACTTGTGCTTTCTATCAAATGACTATTAAAGATTAAATTAGTATTTTTTTCCCAAGTGTAATTTATCGTCAAGATTCCTTATGGACGAGCCACTGCACGCGTCTTCTGTTATTTTTCTCAGCGCTGGCATGGATGGACCAATCACAGTCGTTTAGTCAATGTGTGTTTAATCTTTGATGGAAAAAGAATAAAAAATAAAGAGTTCTGCGGATGAATGAAAAACAGAATAACATACTTATTATGTTGACTTGAATTTGATGCTTTATTTTAATAAATACGTAGCTGGTACAATTATCATTTTTAAGATTTTAACTAATACAATTTAAATTACCAATTGGTAAAACATAATTATTTCAGAAGTGTAGCAGAAATACAGAGAAAATGTACATATAAAACAATACAGGCTGTTTCAGCAATCCTTTGCTCTAAAAGCCCAGACCAACTAAATTAAATTTTCAATGGAAAAGTTTACTAGAAAAATGATCAAAACAGTGAAATAACATGTAGTGACCAAAATGTTAAACAAATCATAACTAATATTCAACCCTTTGTCTAGAACTCTCCATGTATAATGTCAGTGAATATGTAAAAATACAATACAGTAAAGATACAAAAAAAAAAAAGTTTAACAAACTATGAAAGCATGAAATATACATATGGATGAGTTGAGGCAGTAGATTTCATATTTTTTATATTTTAAACCCTTCTTGTCATTTACACTGTTAGGCGTCATTGGTGGTCTTGGGTTCACCATGTTCATCCTCTACCTGACCAGAGCGGTTTTTCTTTAGAGGGTCCTTGAGAGACATAATCTCCTGTATCTTCAGGTAGGTGTCACAATCTGAGGGAAACTGATTCCTCTGAAAAACATAGTTGAAATTTAAACAAGCTCTTTAAAAAGGATTAAAAAAAGAATGACGATACTCACGCTGAGAGAAAGACGCAGAAGCCCACCTTCACCCTGGCCTTCCAGAGACGAGAGGAACACCTTGAGTGATTGCTCAGTCAATTTATTTCCTGCATTATCAGAAAAGAAAACATTACAGCAGTACAAGTATGTTTCACTCTAATACCGAAATTAAATCAATTCTGAAATGAAATCACCTGAGAGATTCAGAGAAGTAAGGCATGTGTTTCCCGGATGAATGACTTTCCCTCCAGTGTGCACAATTCCAGGATCCAATAGAGGAATCACTGTCTCAACCACCTCCACTCTCTAACAAATAAATGCTTCCATGTTTAATGGGAAATCAAAAATCTAATTATAGCATAAGGGGTTCCATAAACTCTCTCTCTCTCTCTATACATACACACACACACGCACGTATATAAATTTAGCATTTTCCTTACTTCTGTTTTTATCTTATTCTTACCTCTTGTTCAGATACTAGTAGATTATTGTATTTTCCTGCTGATTTTCCAGCCTGACTACGGGGAACTTTATTATCTGAGTGAAAAGCATATAAAATATATAAAATAAAATTTACCATTTAAACTATAAAATCCACTTCTGAATCTTAAACAATCAGGTGTCAAAGGAAGTTAATTACCTTTCTTGGCCACTTTTGGCTCCTCTTTCTTTGCTGCCTGACCTGCCGCTGGTTTCTCATCTTTCTTAGAGGTGTCCTACACACAATAAAGTAAAATCATGCAACAGACATTATGAAACAACTGTGAACCATTGTACTGTATCTCAATAAAAAGAGACAGACTCTTTTCATGTCATAAAATGTATAGGGCACAACACTGCTCTACCTTCTTTTTGGTGGGGTTCTTTGTAGTCTTGTTGAGACGATCCAGTGAAGAGCTGCTGTGGACGGAAACAGGCCGCTCATGTGAGTCTGCAAGACTAACCAGAGACGGCTGGACCATCGTTGATTCTTCACATTTAATTAACAGCTTCCGCCTCTCAACTATCTCCTCATGTGTCAGAGCAAAAGGGCCAAGCATCTAAATAAGGAAATGAGAAAAAGATGCATGGAAATATGCATGTTTAATGTGTCAAGTTAGGCAGAGTAAGGCAAATAGACTGTAGTTGTTAATAGGAGTATATAAGTATACCTCAGCCAAATGAGCTGCTCCATTATCCCCTATTTGATTGCAGGATAATGACAGACACAGCAAGGAACGGTTGAGACGCAGACCCTTTAAAGAGAGGGATAGGTGATATTAAAAACTCAATTTTAAGTATATGCAGTCTTGACATCATTAGAAACCGTCTGAACACCTTCAGATGGCAGACTTCAATACACACCTGAGCAATGTGAACTGCACCTGCATCACCAATACTATTAAAGGCTAGGTTGAGAGACAGGAGGTTTTTGTTGGCAGAGTGTACAGTGGACAAAGCCGAGCCAATCAGATGAGCTCCTTCCTCTCCTATATGATTATTACGTAGTGATAAGTCCGTCAACCTAGCATGCACATTATATGAAAAGAGCTGAGTGAAAAAAAAACTACAAATAATGCATTTTGTCATTATGAGAGAGATACATAATAACACACTTAAACTCTATATTGCAAGCAGCAAATGTATGTGTGTGTGTACCTACTTTGATGAAATATTTTAGCTATCTTATAGAAGACATTTGAAGTTGTTGTTTGGATATCATGCATTTTAAAGACCTCATGGCCTACTACGTGACTGAGATTGTGTATGAGGGGTGCAAGAATGATTAATGTGTACACTGCACGCAAAGATTATTAAAACCTTGACAGCTCATATGTAATATATATATCAAGATCAAGAAATATCAAGAAATATCTTCAAGAAACCTACCTGCAAAGCTCCCTGAGAAACTATGTGCAAGTGCACCTAGGGCAAAAGCTGCTTTAAACACAAAGGATGGTCACACCAAATGTTGATTTAATTTAGTTAATAGAAGTTAATTGATAAAGAAAATCTATGCATGACATTATTTTTGACAGCATCCTCATAGTACAGCATTTTTACACAAGTGCCTAAAACTTTTAACAGTACTGTAGCTTTGCAGGTAGGTTTCTTGAAGCATCTTGGAGACATTGCCGCAGTTCTTCTGGATTTAGTCTGTCTCAGTTTGTTCTGTTTCTTCATGTCATTCCAGACAGACTGGATGATGATCAGATCAGATCTCTGTGTGGAGCACTAGCTGTTGTCAGACAAAAATCTCACTGGATTATTACAATTAATGGCAAAATGAATGCAGTCGTGGCCTAATGGATAGAGAGTCAGACTTGCAACCTGAAGGTCGCGGGTTTGAGTCTCAGGTCTGGCAGGGATTGTCGGTGGGGGGAGTGAATAACCAGCACTCTCTCCACCCTCAATACCACGACTGAGGTGAGACCCTTGAGCAAGTGAAGGAGTGGATCGCAGATCTACAATGGCCTTCATAATATTATTAATTATAATATTTCCTGAATAATTATTAATCAAAGTTACATTTATGCATGTTAGAAAATAAGTTGAATATGGCTTTAGTCTACCTTTTTACTCTCTAAGAAACTGCTGTCATTGTGTGTGTGACCATACCCAATAAGGTTTAGGGCTGAGCCAGGCAACCTTGAAAGTGTTTCTCTGCGTATGTGTGTTAGTATCTGTCTGTACAGGGAGAAGCGGAGACAGCCCCAGGACAAAACGTTCATCTGCCGATGTCCAGTGTATCAGATATACGTCTTTGGAGAGACATATTGCGTCTGACCTCTGATCACTTGTCACCAAAATAGTCTTTAGAAGATATGCTTCAAGCTTGCGTCCATATGTGGAAATTGTCTAAGTTTATCTAGGTTTTAGAACCAATCAGAATTTTGATGACTTATGCATTCATGCAATTAGCAACCTCTGTTAGAGTATAATTGCTGGTCTTTATGAACTGTAAAGCAGAGCGGCCGATGAACTCTGTGCGAGTGTTAAAGCTGACTTCTGATGATGAAACTGCAAACTATTTTCTTCAGTAAATTTCTTTAATTAATCGCATCTCTGACTCCTAGTCTTTGTTCATAATACCTGGTCCTTGGGTTTAAGTGTAAATTCCCCTACACAAGGCACCGAACCCCCAACTGCTTCCCGGGTGCTGCAGCATTGGCTGCCCACTGCTCTGGGTGTGTGTTCACGGTGTGTGTGTGTGTTCACTATGGTGTGTGTGTGCACTTGGATGGGTTAAATACAGAGCACAAATTCCGAGTAAGGGTCACCATACTTGGCCACACGTCACTTCACTTTAGACAAGAAAAAGGTAGAAATAACTGCCTTAAACCCATTTTTTAGCTGGTGAAAATACTAGTGTTTTAATAATTTTGGCCACCACTGTATGCTGATTTGCCGCTCAAGAAACATTTTGTATTATAATCAATGCTAATTTTATTTATTTATTTTTTTTGCTGTTTGATCAAATGAACGCAACCTTGCTGAATAAAAGTGAAAAAAGAATAAAAGCATTAAATCTTTTTTAAAAATCCAACATCACATGTATGTATGTTTAAAAATGAAAATGACTCACATGCTGTCTTCCCCTAAGAGTAAGTGGTAACTCTGCTCAGGGAGTGGATTACCCTCCAAAACCACCTTCCTATTAAGATATAAGTTGGTAGATGATGTCATCATATTTTCCAGTATCTATTACCATATTTTATTTTCCAAATATATCTTTTGTCTCTGGTGTAAAGCAAAACTAGTAGCCTTATAGCCTGCTAGCGGATATGATTTCATGAAAGATGATCATTTAAGCCTTAAATAACATTTAATTAATTTAATTAATGTGAAATGAATTAATGAAAAGTTATTTATAACACACTGAATGTGGGTCTTAATAACACTGGCAAGAAATTGTTACAAGTCATTCTGGCCTTCGAAAACAGTTTGACTGTTCTTACCTGAGATTTGAGCACAAAGACACCGTGTTTCTAATGGAGGTGAAAGTGGCATCCGTCAGACCCACACACCACATGCTGCAAAGCATCACCATTAATGGGAAATTGACATAACATGCTGTTTATTTGCAACAGGAACACTCATAAACATACATAGCCTACACACACACACACACACACACACACACACACACACACACACACACACTCACACACACACACACTCAAAGGCTTACTGTAAGCACTGTAGGTTACTGAGGGACGGCAATATTCTGCTCAACACCTGAAGCACCACCTCATTCACCTTCCATCCTAAAAAAACAACAGCAATAATAAACAAAGTCATTTTCATATTAAACATTTCTTAGGAGTGCGAACAGCTACATCTTATTGTTTACAAAGAAGCAACAGCCTTACTGGATATTTTGACTTCCTTTACACTGCCGTGGTCTTCATTCTCCAGCTCTATCTGGAGGCAAGGCTTAGAGGACCATGTTGTCATCTGACTTTCTAAGGATGTCTGAAATTGATTGTCTTCTTCAGTCCGGGTTAGGGTTTTTATTATGAAAAAATTAAGAGTTTTTTAATATGGGAGACAGATAAATAGCATTAAGTATAATATATCTCACAGAGAATGTAACTTCATATATCAGTTTCTGTGAGGATATGTGCATCCCCACCAGGACATTCTTATCATTCAGTAATGATAAACCGTGGTTCACAGGGACACTCAAACAGCTTCGTCACGCCAAAGAGGACGCTTACAGAAGTGGGGATAAAATCTTGTATAACCAGGCCAGGAACAGACTAACAAAGGAGATCAGAGTGGCTAAAAAGAACTACTCTGAGAAGTTGAGAAGAGAACTTTCAGCAAACGACCCGGCGTCAGTATGGACTGGTCTGAGGAACATCACCATGTACAAGACACCACCCCCACAGTCTGTGGAGAATCAACAACTGGCTGACGATCTCAATGTGTTTTACTGACGATTTGAAAAGGCCAGACTGACACCCAGCACCCGCTCTGATCTGCACTTCACACATTCACCTACCCCCCCTGCAACCCTCCCTCCCTCCCTTCACCATTCAACCTGCGCTTAAAGTCTGTGTAGAAGATGTCAACCGGGTTTTCAGAAAACAGAAATCTAAGAAAGCTTCAGGCCCAGACGGTGTTTCACCTACCTGTTTAAAAGTCTGCGCTGACCAACTGGCCCCCATCTTCACACAGATCTTCAACAGATCACTGGAGCTGTGTGAAGTTCCCTGCTGCTTCAAACGCTCCACCATCAAAAGCTCAAAATCACTGGACTTAACGACTACAGACCTGTCGCTCTCACGTCTGTGGTCATGAAGTCATTTGAGCGACTGGTCCTGGCCCACCTGAAGGACATCACTGGACCCTTGCTGGATCCTCTTCAGTTTGCCTACAGAGCAAATAGGTCTGTGGATGATGGAGTCAACATGGGACCGCATTTCATCCTGCAACAACTTGACAAAACTGGGAATTATGCAAGGATCTTTTTTGTGGACTTCAGTTCGGCCTTCAATATCATCATACCTGACCTTCTCTCAGACAAACTCACACAGCTCTCTGTGCCCACCTCCATCTGTCAGTGGATCACCAGCTTCCTGACAGACAGGCAGCAGCTAGTGAGGCAGGACAAACTCACATCCAGTACTCTCACTATCAGCATTGGTGCCCCTCAGGGATGTGTTCTCTCCCCATTGCTCTTCTCCCTCTACACGAATGACTGCACTTCAAAGGACCCCTCTATCAAGCTCCTGAAGTTTGCAGACGACACTACAGTCATCAGGCCTCATCCAGGACGGAGACGAGTCTGCTTACAGACGGGAGGTTGAGCAGCTGGCTGTCTGGTGCAGTCTTAACAACCTGGAGCTAAACACTCTCAAAACAGTGGAGATGGTTGTAGACTTCAGGAGAAACACCAGCTGAGGAAATTCAACTTGCCACAGGAGCTGCTGAAACAGTTCTACTCTGCCATCATTGAGTCTGTCCTGTGTTCATCTATAACTGTTTGGTTTGGTTCGGTTCAGCTACCAAATTAGACATCAAGAGATTACAGTGGACAGTCAGGAATGCTGAGAGGATTATCAGTGCCCCTCTGCCCAGCCTCCAAGAACTTTACACCTCCAGAAAGAGGAGAAGGGCAAAGAAAATCACTCTGGACCCCTCACACCCAGCCCACTCTCTCTTTGAACTGTTGCCCTCTGGCCGACGCTACAGAGCACTGTGCACAAAAACAGCCAGACACAAGAACAGTTTTTTCCCCCAGGCCATATCCCACCTGAACAACACATAACACACCTCAGTACTGGACATCTGTATACAACTCAACAAACCTTCTTCGGTATTTAACACATATGCACATTCACAATTTTGTCTGGACATTTTTCATTTATCTGTATATTTTTATTACTACTGTTATTTATAATTTATTGCATATTCTCTTTAATATTAGGGTTTTATTACCTTAACTTTATGTATGTTTGTACTTTCTGTACCGGAAGCTCCTAACACCAAGACAAATTCCTTGTGTGTGTGAACACACTTGGCAATAAAGCTCTTACTGATTCTGATTCTAATCATCCTTTGGTAGAGTAGACATTACAAATATGTACAACAGTATTTACCCATACCTCCTCTATTTGTAGATGTTGCCTGCTTTATCTTCACAGAAGGGATCTCTTTCACACCCATGAGTTTGCACAGCTCTGTGAAGTCCAGCTCCAGATTTCCTGAACACTGGTAATCATCTAGTGTGAGCGACACAAAAACACACTGACTTAAGTGCTCTCGGACTATCACACAGCATTTTAACCCCAACAAGCAGCATATCTTCGGACATGGCATATATTTTGGTTATTTAAATATCACATTAAGTCACATCTATCTATCCGTCTTTACAGTCACATACCTGCAGTTTTAGGTGGCTCTTCGTCAGTCACAGAATCCACCTTGTCCACTTTCTCCTTGGAGGATTTTTCAACTCGTTTTTTCATCTTTTAAGCGGAAAACTAACCAGCAGTTGGTTAAACCTAAAACAAAACTAAATTATTAATATAAATTATTAATAATTATAATAAATATACAGTTGAGCAACTTTTATTCAGCCATGTCGCTCGCTCAGTTTGTATTCCGTTGTCATGCCAACCAGGGTTGCCAAGTTTTCACAGCAAAATCCGCCCAATTGCTACTCAAAACTAGCCCAAAACTAGCCCAATCGCTTTTCAGGGAGGATTCCCGGTAAAATTGCGTTCCGGTGGGGTAAAATACACGTTTTTTTGGCGGGGTTCCCCTGATAAAAGTCGCAATCCAGGGGCTAAATATCATGTTATTGGGGTCGCTTCAACCCGCGAACATGAAAAATATCCCGCGGAGAGAGCGTTAAAGTAACCAAATTCCGCGGGAAAACCGCGGACTTGGCAACACTGATGCCAACAAGCTGGCGCTTCACTTGAAATACTACTGTTGGCGGCAAAAATTTCACATACATAATTTCTTTATTCATCTCCTATGTTAAATTTGTTTTGTTCTGACTTTGACTTTTATATTTCTTCAGTAAGACTGTTAAAAAATGAAAAGTCTGTGAAATGTTTAAAATACTATGATACATTCTTCAATTCCTCTGGTACTTTGTAATATCCTTATTTGTTAAAATTGAATGCGAGCTATGGCTTTTATTTTATTATTTTTTTTATTTAATTTATTTTAATTTATTTATATATTTCTCTCTCTCTCTTATTTGTTTAGATTTTGTATTGTTATTATTTGTATGTACCTTCTTTTCTGCAATAAAAAAAGAGAAAACTCTGAAAACACACCGCTCTTGTAAATAAAACCTTACAAAAATGACCATAGTATTTTTTTCTTGCCTGTACACTCAAAAAACTGTCACCAGTATTAGATACAATAAAAATAATGTCAAATAACTAATAAAAAAGTACAAATTTACTTAAATTCATACGTTAATAAACTGAGAAAGCAGGGTAGTTTAAAAACGTTTTAGCTCCACGCAGAAAATAAAAAAAATATATATTCATTTTGCATATCACACATATATTAACTGCAGGAAGTATTTTTCTGGAGGTGTAATATGACCAAGTAAGAAGATGTAAGATGAATTAGAGTAACTTGCTTTATTAAATGCTTTCATAAAATATCTAAAGGTGCTTACGAAAAGAGATTCATTTTTCAAATCAATATAATTCTTCTGTCAGGCCATAGTGGTAACATTTCTTAAATGTAACATACTATAATATTTATGAAGTGTGATAAAAAATTAAGATTGATAAAATTAAAAGACATGAAGAGGCACATAACATGATCATCTTGGATTAATTTTGAAGCAAAAATGTTGCCATTTTAATAAGGAATGGCAGATAAATGCCTCAAGAATTAATGACTGCATCAAAGTCAGTATATGTGAAAACATAAGTTAGCATTAATTGGAGAGCATTAAACAATGCATTTATTTGCTAAGTGTTTTCCTTGTATGTATTTGGTAGTTCAAATGATGGTACACAATGTCAATATGCTACGCAATAGTTAAAATTCACTTTATTTGAAGATGTAATGACGGTCCATACAGTTAAAATACGATTTGTCTGTATACCTGGAGTAATAATGGTTATGACCTAATAAAGAACTGTATCACAGATTCTCTGCTAAATGTATGAGCAACAGGCAAGTATATTCACAATAATGTAGTGCTTTTTATTAAAAAACAAACAAACAAAACAAATAGAATATAAAACAAAAAAAGTAAAAACCAACAGCATTTTCATGACTTTATAATTACAAACTTTGAACCAGAGTGGAAGAAGTTTCGACAAACTGTACACAACATCACAAAATGCCTGCCAGTCTGTCCATATACAATGCTTGCATCTTATTTTGTGATTGTCTAAAAATAACTAAACAAATCACACAAAAACACACAAATACAAGAAATACAAGCATTATATTTATGACCGCTATCACAAAAAAACAGAACAATCTTTTCTCATTTGAAAAACAAAACAAAAAAAAAATTAAAAAACAAAAACAAAAAAAATTAAAAAGGAGATTAAGAACATGATATTGGGTTGACAGCTTCTTTTTTCTGCCAAAATATCATTTTACATTTTTGTTTGTTTTTTTAGTGTTCAACACTTTGCAGCAAAAAACGAGGAACATTATATATTTTTCTCCTCAAAAAGTAATAATAATAATAATAATAATAATAATAATTAGAATAATGTTAATATTAATTATTACAGTGACGGGTGGCAGGTGTGGGGTCACTGCGACGTCCCCTTCCACAAAGTCCATCAGACGATCCTCTCTCTTGCAATGAGCTCAATTCATGGTTTTGGGTAACAAAATTTCAGACTGTTTGTCGTTTACGCCGGAAATTTGTAGCGATTATTAATCATAATGTCTGCCGCTTTCTCGTTCGCTTCTCGTAAAGTTACATGTGACAGTTCTGTCAATACAAATCGCATAAGAATTGTAATAATAGTAATAATAATAATAATAATAATAATAATAATAATAATAATAATAATAATAATACATATAGGGCTGAATCCTGTACAATACAATACACAAAATCCATTATCAAGATATTGCTTTTGGAGACATTTCTCACATTTTCCTGTCTGTTTATATACATAGCTTGGCACTATACAACTTTCTTTCCTTTTGTTTGTCAGTTTTCATTGTTTTGTTTTTTTCCTTGTCGGTCCATCAAAGGGGTTTGAAATACTTATCTGTCATAGCTGATGCATTAAGGGCAAAAATCTTATCATGATTTTGTTTATAAACATTCTCCATGGCAACCTGAAAGGCCATTAAAACCAATAAAAGAAAAGAAAAAGAAAACAACAACACTAAAACCTGAACCCGACCCCATCCCACCCGCCCTACAAGCCACTCACAAAAAATATAACATCACGTGATACAATAAGTTCTTATGAATTCATGAATTTAACTGTGTATTAACTGCTGTCAAGCCCTTAGTTGTTTCCTCTTTCGTGTTTATATTATTAGAATGGGCTCACACACACACACACACGCGCGCGCATACACACGCTCACAAACACCGTAAAGAATCTCACACACTACCATAAACAAAAAACGCTCCAGATAACAGCATTCTAAGGCGTTATATAAAGCCAGCGTGCCTCCTCAGCTAGATTTTTTGTTTGTTTGTTTTTATTTATTTTTTTTTATTTTGAGCTGGTGAATTAAATACTTTTAAAAAAGGGGGCGTGGCTGGCAGCCATTCTAACCAATCACAATGCCCACGATAACAGAAGCGAAACATTCCAGCCCAGTCCCGAAGTCCCGAGCTCACAAACATGGATACCCCCGTCGTGCTCCAATCCTAACGCAATTACAGTATAACAAATAAAAAACAAACAGAAAAAGAAGGTAACATACTTATGTTTTGCTTTATCATACAGCATTGATCAATACTGCGTGAGTGTTAGTGTGTCTTATCCGTGAGCAATCATCTCCGGGAGCAAATGATGTCCTTGTTGTTAAAAGTGCAGTTAGCCAACGTTCTTTTTCAGCTCTCTCTTTTTCTCAGTCTATGGGCAGTGTGTGTGCGCTACACTGCACCTCCTATGATGCTCCTATTTATTTATTTGCCTCATTTTCTTTCTTGGTTGTACTCAAGTCATTCTCATTGTCGACCACAAGGTGACACCAGACTCCCATTTTTCCATTTGCACCCGAAACGAAGGCCAAATATAGTACCACTTAGTCATAGGAGACATTTGACCAGTGAAGTCGTAGTTCATCCGCAACAATTCGGTTAGAATTTCAAAGCAACTTTCCTATGTCTGACACTTGTTCTTTTTAAATGCATCGAGGATGACGACTTGCAGCAAATTGCATGTCCTCAGTGCACGAAGCTCGGGCTGGTCTCTCTTGTAGCTTCTTTAGAAAAAGAAACTGCAAGATATAAATATGAACTTGTCGTCTTTCACCTCTGTTGACCCCCTTGTTTTCAGGTGTAGTCCACCTCTGCTCCTCCATATTCATTATTCTCTTGCTGCTCTGCAAGCGTGCTCGGCAGAGAGTGTAGTCAGCATTACTTCCTGCAAATAAATTCGCTCAGTCCAAGCGTCCGTCTGCGGAGGCGGCGACCAGAGCCTTCCTCGAGAAGATACGTCACATCTATCGCTGTAAAGGAAGCAATAAAGAAATCAGTTTTCATCAAACTACAGGACACAGTAGATTTGTAGCAGTGTGGGGCGAGACAAGCAGATTATGAATATGCATGATGTTTAAAAAGTTTTTAAACAAGTGATTTTTTTTGTTTGTTTTTAAAAATGCATATAAAACAAGTCTGTGAATCAGTTCTTATGATTTGTTTTTTCAATTATTCAGAATAAAATGGGGCATATTAAATAAAAGGTAAACAATAACATTATATATTAATAATAATAATATTATTAATATTTCCCAACTAAAACGGTAAAAATATGAATAAAATAATACATTATTGACTTAACATTTATGGCTGAATCTCAGAATAAGGTCAAAGATCAAAAACAATCTAAAGCTAATATATATTTTGAAGTATAATGTCACAGTTATATTACAGTTATATTATATTTTAGAACACAAAGTAATAATATTATGAATAGTATTAATTGTTAATAGAATTAAATCCAAAACTGTAAAATATAAATAATGTAAGTTATTGACAATTAATAACATTTATCAGTGAAACAGAAACAGGTCAAATAAATTAAATCAACAAACAACAATATTTTTCATGAAATATCCAGATCAAATCTAAACAAAAACTACAACAATATATTTTGTTGCATGGTATGATATACAAGTTTAACTTTAAAACCCAAAACAATATTTTATGAATAATTCATTTAATAGAAATGATATCATTATGAATATCTATGTAATATCATTAATATAATTAATGTCATCTAAAACTGTAAAATGAATAAAATAAATGATTCGCCCCTACAAAATTAAGTTTTTTAAAAAAATTCTGTGAAATAATGTAATATATTTTGCATGAAATATTCAGCGAATTATTTGAAAAACTTTCAGTAATGTCCTTTTCAAATAAATCCTCTCTCCTTTCAAAAGAGCATTCAGCATTTGTGTTTGGAGCAACAAAGATGAAGAAATGTAATTTATGGTACTGAATGACAAAAATCAAGCCAACAATAAAGTGGCTTTTACAACATCATAAATTATTAATATATTTGTGATACCATTGAAAAAAAATAAAAACGTGGGATTACAGGAATGAATTAGGTAATGTAACTAAAGCCTTTTGGTTAAATAAATATTTTGTCTCTTACCATTCTTGCTGGGTGTCCGGTGCAGCAGGTCGAGCAGAATCTTGTTCAATCGCTCTCTCTGTGCTTCCCTTCTTCCCAGGATGGATGGATGAAGAGGTGAAGAGGAGAGTGAGGAAGAGCATGGGGCATCCAATGCGTCCCGCCCTCCTCCTCCTCCCCTCTCTCGGGAGCCCTCGTCCGTCTCTCTCCTCTCTCCCCTACCTTCACCCTCCTCCTCTTCCTCTACGTCTTCCTCCTCCCGACCTGTCCTCTTTTCCTGTGATGTGGATAGCTGGGGAACAGGGGCGCTGGAGTCCTCCTGAGTGGTCTCCATCTCTCCCTCCGCTCCTCTCCCTCCGTCCTCGTCCCCATCTCTCGAGAAGCCAGCAGACACCCGGTCACATGACGCACTGGGGGAGGGCTCTTCATCGCATGTTGCTGCACCTTTGGGCCGCTCGCTCTTCCAGGCAGAGCGGCCGCCATTCCTCTTGTAGTTATCTGGCACATAGTGAGGCTGTAGAGAGAGAAATTAAAAAAGTGAGTTGAAGCAACTCGCATACTTAATTCAAGACTGTTTGAATGTAAACTAGTTAAGTAGTTACAAGTCAACAATAGGGGGAAAAAAACCCCAGATCTTTAGTCTTTAATCAGATTTACAGACAGTGATAACACCACTTCCTATCATCTAAAATTGTCAAAATATGAATACAATAAAAAATTATGGGCTATAACAGTGTATGGGTGACTCCCAAAATGTCTAGTCAAAATTTCAAACTTAAATAGTAAACAATTTAAAATGAAAAAATAAAAATAATTGTACACACTCACACACACATACAGTAATTAGTAATATAAAAAAAAAACCCAAAGTAATACTACTATTAATATCAATAAATATTACAAATAAATATATAAAAATTTCCCATTTAAATCTGTAAAACTATGAAAAAAAAAAATATTATTCATAAAAACATTTATGGCTGAATCTCAGAAAGATATATCCAGGTCAAAAAAAAAAAAAAAAAAAAAAAAAACACAAAACCAAATCTGTAATGTAATATCAAACTTCAAATATAAAAAGTAATAATAGTGTTAATATGAATAATAATTTTTAATATTAATAGCAAGTACAGCAATAAAACATGAATAAAATTTTTTTTATTGTATTAATATGTTATGGGTGAATATCAGAAAAGAAATGTGAAGGTCAAATTTCACTTCTCCAAAAAATAAAAAAAATAAGAAAACATATTGTGATATAATGTAACAGTTTATATTAAATATTAATTTGTGCACCATTAAAAGACCAAAAGTATATTTTGTGATACAATACAGCCATATTAAATGATAAAATATATATAATACCGTATTGACCCGAATATAAGACGACCCTGATTATAAGACGACTCCCCTTTTTCTAGATTTACCTTTTGGAAAATGGCTTTTTGAAAACCAAATCTTGTTGTTGTTTTTTTTTCCCTCTGTAAAATATTTTTTCTGAAGTTATTTTCACATTGGATATTTTTCCTATTTTAATTTTTGTTTTGAAAGTATGGTAAATACTGGTAAAATCTACCAACAATGACATTTAAAAATATACACTTTTTGATATACCATAAAAATAACAGGTAGCCCATCTGAATTATATAACATTTAGGCTTTTAACATTTTATTAACAGTAGAAGTGAAATCTTATTGTAGTCTTCAAATCTGGGTACTGTCTTATGTTTTAAAATCACTTACAGAGGTAGTTTGGTCCCATCAGGCTAACATGACAGTCACAACTCATGCTGCTGTAAGCTTTTCTTTTTCTTTTGTTTTCACTCTCGATTTTACAACAACACACATTACATATTTCATGGCACACTCGTTTTATGCGTGTTTGGCGCCACCTATTGTTGTGGGTGTATTACTGACATGTCAAAGTCTAGACCCTGAATATAAGATGACCGCATTTTTTCAGATGTATTTCCAAGAAAAAAAACATTGTCTTATATTCGGGTCAATACAGTATTACACAAAATAATATAATTATTAATGCTGTCATGCAAAAAATCTTCATGGTTCGAAAAATCCATCTTAATTTTTCACTTCTTTAACAGTTTTGTGAGATTCCTAGCTTATACAACTACTCACTGAGAAATCCCTCTTCGGCGTCAGTCTTTTGGGGAAGTGGTTGAACGCATAGGGCTTGGTGCACACTGGGTACCGGTTGCGGTGGATCTTGTAGAACAGGTGTGCTGATTTATCCAGCCGGTAGTCGCAGATGTAAACGTCCTGTTCCTTTACCCCTTTCGGGCGACCTGAATCCATTAGCGAGAGCATGAGGCATTAGCATGCAAAGCATTTGGTAGTTTTCAGCATATAACATCTGGTTCAGTGCATTTCTTGGATCTCACTGTTGATTTGTTTATGTAAAACTGTTGTATGTGTGAATGTCTCACCCTTGCAGTAAGTATACAGGTCCAACACACAGCATGTTCCCACCACCGCCTCCAGCGGTATGATCTCATACAGAGGCACTCGGAACAACTCGTTATGATAGAAGCGGCGGGAAGGAGAGTGGTGCGTCTCATGGGGACGGAAGTAGTGATGACCAAAGGCAAACCTCTCACCTCTAAAGAGAGAGAAAGAGAGTCGAGATCAAATCTAAGGTCCATGCTTCTTTTAATTAATGAAACAAGCATTGATGAGGTGATTTAGTGAAGTAAGGCATATTCAAGTTCATTTATTTATAAAGCACATTTCAAAACAGCCACAAGACTGACCAAAGTGCAATACATAAAAAAAAAAATCTAACCCTAAATCTAACACATAAAACAGAAATAAGACATATAAATTTCAAAGACCAAAAAGAATGACAGATAAGCATTCTGAAGACAGAGTAATAATCAAAGCCATACTACAATGTAATGAGAAAGGGGTATTAGAAGGCCAGATCGAACAAGTGTGTTTTTAAAAGGGACTTGAAAATGGATAGGGAAGGTACAGATCTAATCTCTAGTGGCAGATTGTTCCATAACCGAGGCCCAACCACAGAAAAAGCTCCATCCCCTCTACGTTTAAGTCTGGACTGAAGGACTGAAAGGAGATTCTGATCACTGGATCTTAAGACTTCTAGTAGGAGTATAAAAAAAATAAAATAAAAAATAGTCCTTTCAAACAATCCCATCTCTACAACCAGAAACTATTGACAGGAGGATAAGAACTTTGCTTAAGCCTCAGCCTAACCTTTACGCTGAACGTTACGGTGATAGGAATGTTGTTCCATGGTCAACAGGAATGTCATTGCTTAATTCTGAACCCAGAGTGCAAATAAGTATTTGAATAAGAACGTTTGATAGCACTTTAGTTTATGGACCAATTATCACTATTAACTAGTTGCTTATTAGCATGCATAATACTAGCATACTGGCTGTTTATTAGTACTTATAAAGCACATACAAATGCCTTGTTCTGCAACACCATATTTTAGACCCCAAAAAGGGATAGTTCACTCAATAATGAAAGTTCTGTCATTATTGAGGCAAAAATCATAGTTAATAGTTAATAGTAAGAACTGGTCCCCAAACTAAAGTGTAACTGAACATTGTGTGGTGTAGTGAATCTCACTTTTCGTTTTTCCAGAGTTTCTCAATACGGAAGATGTCCAGTTTGTCTCTGTTGATATGAGACAGGAGACGATATGACTGACGCACCGGCTGGCCTTCTGTAGTCCGTCTGCTGTCTCTCATGAGGTACACACAGTCACCTGCAACAGCCACACGCAAAAACATAAATAAACCTAAACACATTCGAACCAAAATATTACAATATACACTACAGCTGGAAGTTTTTAAAAAATGTGTTTGAAAATTGTCTCATGCTCACCAAGACTGCATATATTTGATCAAAAACACAGTAATATTGTGAAATATTATTACAATTTTAAATAACTTTTCTATTTTAAAATATTTTAATATTATAATATTTAAATATTATAAATTGCCACTAAAG
This sequence comes from Spinibarbus caldwelli, assembly GCA_039654775.1. Taxonomy (NCBI): domain Eukaryota; kingdom Metazoa; phylum Chordata; class Actinopteri; order Cypriniformes; family Cyprinidae; genus Spinibarbus; species Spinibarbus caldwelli. Next base: position 9,446,176 of record CM077244.1, on the reverse strand, counting down.
AAACATTTCTTCTGATCAATAGTTGTTCTGCTTAATATTAATAGTTGTAACAGTTGTACTGTTTATTTATATTTTTTTTGTGGGATTCTTTGATGAACAGAAAGCTCAAAAACAGAAACAAAAATTGTAACAAATATCTTTATTGTCTTTTTTTCTATATAACGTGTCAATGCTGAATAAAAGTATTAATTTCTTTAAAAAAATAAAATAAATACTGAGCCCAAACTTTTGAACAGTAGTGCAGATTTCATTTCACAAACACACACACACACACACACATATTGCACATACCCTGATGCAATAGTAAGTCATCACGAAGCAGGCATATATAATAGATGGATCCTGACTGGGCATAACTGGGTTGGGGCACCATTGGGACCTCCTGTTGAAACATGACAGGAAATGCATAAAAGACAAACACACAAAAAAAAGCTTTCAAGAGTTCCAAACTTCCTGAATGACAGAGGAGATTTATCCTGGGGTGACCTTTAAAATGTTGTGATAAGAGACCATATGGCCGTGCTAAACATAGTCAGAGAGGAAGAAAGAATTGTAAAGTTACAAAGACTGAAAGGTCACATACCCTGTCCACTGGACGAGGGTCACACTGCTCACAGAGATAATGCTCCACATCGGCCTCCAATCGCATACAATCACAGTGCTGCCACACCTGACAGAAACAGAGAAATAGATTAGCTATACTTCCCCCAATTACACATGGTTTCAAATCAGTACACAACATATTACATGAACAACATGAATAATGATAGAATAATGAATAATTAAATTAGTATATTATCCTGTGATTTTATTGTTACCAAAAACTGAAAGTATTGAAAATCATTTTTTGGTAACTGAAATGAAGTAGAAATAAAAGAAACTATAAATATTAGATGAAAAACAAACTTCAATGGAAATTAGAAATGTTGCCTTACAAACTGCTTTAAATATAAGTTTAGGTTGACGTACTAAAATTAATAAAACTAAAAATCAAATAAAAAATAAAGCTAATTCGAAATAAGAAAAAAAAAAAAAAAAAAAAAAAAAAAAAAAACACAGCAAATTTAGACATGGTTAACCGGTAGAAATGTGGTAGAGATTTTGGACTATCGTCTCTATTGTGGTTACATGCTCATGTGACGTTGTGGTTGCTGTGCTACCTGGTCGCGAAAACTACCGTTTGCATGCGTTTTTAAGCATTGCGTTTTTAAGCACTGTATTTTACAAACAAGTGATTAAGCCCTTGAAATGCAATCAGTAGCAAAAAAGAACTCATTTCATTATATGCGCACGCTGTCTGAGAGACTTTTTCTGAGTGCTGTCAGAGAGGTGCGCGCACATGAATACAGTGCTCATAGAGAGTTATTTTTGCCACTTTATAGGCCTTGAACAGTTAAATATACACACTTGTACATGACAAAATGCCCATCTTTGCAAGTATCTTTGTAAACACAGAAGGTCTTAAGTGAAGGCAAACAGCTGCGAAAGAAAACATGTAAAAGTATATTGGATCCGGGCAGCTCTTAAAATGACAGCAGTCTAATATTCCTGTTGTCTGTCATTCATGTTAATCAAACAACAAAATAAATTTTTTTTTAAATTTAGGCTAGTATTAGTTTTCTTTGATACTGACACTGATGACAAGAATTATGACATTTCTATGGTATCAAAAATGTTGATATCATAAAAACCTTATTAAAAGCAAAAATAACTATATTATGATATATATTGTTACCATGAAATAAAATTACTCATATCGAGATATAAGATTTTGGTCATATTGCCCTCCCCTAGGATGTTGCAATGCAGCTGGTATGGTGTTCTAGATGGTTGCTTTTTATGACAAGTCAAAAGACTGTATTGCCAAGCCTCTTTAATATTCAGGTGCCTAGATATGAAATCTGATCACTCTTTGCCAATTTTACAGTCTACCAGGTGAAAATCTTTAGTTTGGTCACTTTGAAAAGTAATGCCACAGAGATTAGGGATTCAAATCCCTAATCTTAAGTATGAGCACATACCATGCACTTCTCACACTGGATCATGAGCCCCTCATCCTTGTACATGCCACAGATGCAGCGGATCACATCATCGTCTTTGTCATGGCTGCCCCCTCCATCATGGTGATGGTGGGCGTGGTCTCTCTCCAGTGAATCAGAGCTGTCAGCCTCACTGGCCGTCTCGCCCACAATCTCATCAATCTGAACAGCAGCCTCATGACGTGCACCATAGTACGCCTTCCTCAGCCGGCACACATCACGACCCACGGCAGACTTACGGCCATAGTATTTCTGTAGAGAATAAGGAAAAGTAAAAAAAGAGATTAAGGAAAGTAATGCAGAATATGCCAGAGAAGATTCTTTGAAGTGATTTCCACGTCTAATTAAATGTGAAAAATAAGATATTCATCTTTGTCTTTATTCTTTACTATTTCTTTGTTTTTTTAAATGTAAAACTTTTTTTTTTGCTTATTTATTTGTCATACTTTGAGTACTTACATTAATTACAATGATTTTACTAACTATAGTTATTTTCAATATCATTATAATGACATCACAAAGACATCATCATACATCAGTAGGCTACATCATAGCCTATTATAATCATATTTGTGAATAGGGGTGGTTGATATACCCGTAGACACGATTAACCATAGAAATTTGTCAACCAGACGTAACGTTGCTGCGCTACATGGTCAGGAAAACGATTACATGCGTTTTTGAGCACTGCAGTTTAAAAACATGTGATTTTAAGCCGCTGAAGCAAAAGAGAACTAATTTCGATAGATGCGTGCGCTGTCTGAGAAACTGTTTCTGAGCGCTGTCAGAGAGGTGCACGCTGTCAGAGAGGTGCAGTGTTCATAGAGCACGAGAGTAATGAACAAAATTATTTTTGATGCTTTATAGGTCTTGAACGGATAAATACACATACTTGTATGTGACAAAATGCTCGTCTTTGCAAGTATCCTCATAAACACAGTAATTTAGGTCTTAAGTGAAAGCAAACAGCTGAGAAAATAAACGTGTAACAGTATATTGGATGCATGCAGCTCTTAAAGTGAAAGCAGTCTAATAATATTCCTGCTGTCTGTCATTCATGTTAATCAACAAAAGAGAGAAAATCTCACTGCTCTTGACAAAATCACATTTGCAACTTTAATAACAAGAAATATATATTAAATTTACACAGTGAAGAATATGTAGTGTTTTTATATTTGATTACTTTATACAATGTATGTACCATTTCTTATTTATTTGTTCTACTGTATTTTTGTCCTATTGTTTGTAATTAGTTTCTTATTCTTATTTAAACGCTGACTCTTTACTTGTCTTCAGTTAGCTTGAGGTTTTTTGTTATATTGACACTGGTGAAAAGAATTGTGAAATTTCTATGGTATCAAAAATTTTGATATCATAAAACCCCTATTTAAAGCAAAAATAACTATATCGTGATATATATTGTTACAGTGAAATAAAAATACACATATCGTGATATATGATTTTGTTCATATCAGCCACCCCTATTTGAGAGTTATGAGTATAAGAGAAGTGGGACTAACCTCAGCATTACGAAACACTTTCAGCATGTCCGAATCAAATGCCTCGACAGTTTTGTAGTGTCCAGTGAGGATCTGCTTCTCTATGGTACTGAGATCTAGCGGATCGGTGACCTTCTCATAGTACTGTACGTTCCTGTTGACGCATATGGACAGATCACAAAAGTAAGTATTGCCATGAAGGATGTTACAGTAACCATAAAACACATCTTTGATTTTTCTCACTGCAGTTATTAATACCTCAGAATGTTATTAGAACCATATTTGCAGGTCTCTGACAACCTTTGTAGACCCTTTAACTGCACCAAATATTTAAAAAGTACATATTTATATAGTAAATAATCTGTACTAAGAATATAATATTGTTCTCACCTCTTCCTAGAAGGCAGGTTAAGCAGCGGAGCAGCAAGAGTCTGACCAGATGAATCTTCAAAGAACAAGAAAGCAACTGATAATGTGAGAATGCATGTCATATGCAGTGTGTTTAATTGCAAGTAAGTATCATGACGCTGAGGCAATAAAACAAAAATGTACTACAATTAGATTGGAACTAGAATCAACATTCTAGATTAAATCAAAATCAAAGCTTTTTGCAGAATCGCATAACTCGCTAACTGAATTTTGCATAACTAAATCATTTAAAATGAGATTTCCATCAGAACAAATAATGAGTGTCAGCACTTGGTAATAATTTCACAACCGATTGCAGTCTAGACAACCGATGGTGTTTGTGTGAATGAAAGTGTCCGTTTACCCTTGTAGCTTGTGATCATGTCACATATCTCCTTGAAGATGTGTGCCAGGCGTGCAGTGCGTGTAACTTCTGTGTTCTCCTCTGCTGCCGCAAGTCTGCGTGTGCGCACAGAACGTGACGTCTGCAGCGCTGAGAACTGAGTCAGAAATACATCTGGAAAAAGCAACACACAATGCTAATCGTGCAACATTTACCTGAAGGCTCAAAGCAGAATAATGACAAACTTGAGATCAGGTTGATGAATTGTGCGCATGTCCACACACCTGACTTGATGTTGCCGTCATCACGGATGACTCCTCCCCAGCGTGTGTAAAGAGACAGACCACTGTTCTCCCTCTCTCGCTCTCTGTCTCCCTCTCGCTTCAGAAGTTCCTGTTTCTCCCGCATCTTCTCCCAATTCCGCAGCAGGAACACTCGATGTTTCAGCACAAAGTTCCTAAATTAAACAAGTAACCAGCTGAGGATGTCTGATGTGAGAGATTGGTCTATTATATTAGAGGTAGTTTCATATAAAGTTACTCCGTTTATTTCAACATTACAAAAGTAAAATGAAATGATGACTGTTTTTGTTACAAAAACATCCTCGACTGGTAATTGGACTTGCAAAGCGTGCAAAATATGACCCTTTAAAACCAGCCACCCATAAAATAAAAAGTGTGTGATGGCATCCTACCTCTCTCTGTTTGACATAGGCTTCATTAAAAGATGCTGGTAAAACTTGCTGCTGTCACTTGACTCTTCCTCCTTAAAGGTCAAATACAAAAAAAAAAAAAAAAAATGGTTTCGCATTAGGAAAATGTTGTACCAGCAGGTACTGTAGCCAATAGTAGTGCATCATTATTGAATGAACTGTGTCATACCCGTTTCTTCAGTGAGTGTTTGGACTTGCGTTTCTCTTTCAGTCTCCCCAGCCTCCGGGCTCCACCCCCTTTCCCAGGCAGCCCATTGATTCGCTGGCTCTTGCCACCAATGATGCCACGGCAACCCTCTGAGCCACACTTGCAGACTTGCTGCATAGCAACAAGAGCAGAGAAACATTATCATTTGGCAAGCAAGAGGAAAATGTTTCACATCTACTACAGGTCCAATCCACCAGCATATGAAAATCCTGATGTTAAAATGTAAAAAAAAAGGAAAACAAATGTAAACTATCAGAGGTAATCAACTTTGTTAATGTGAAATATAATAATAAACAAATAAAAATAAAAGTTACAAAAAAAAAAAACAAAAAAAAAAAAAAAACCTCAAGTCTTCTAAACTCTGTGGCTGAAATTATTAAGCGGCTATGAGTGATTGAATCAACACCACCGATCCGGACGAATGAAGTACAAGCATCCGCTACAAAACACAGCTGCATACATACAGACTGTGCACGTGTATGTACATGCTTCAGACGGGCACGTTCCTGACATGCAGGATACGGGTGGACGCAACTCTTCTAACATACCTGTTCTTCTGTGTTGAAGGAGTGGAAGTTGTAGTCATATGTCAGTTCTGTTCCGCTGTTGATGTCTTTCAAAGCAAACAGACCAATACGGTACACTCCATTCACCGACCTGAGAAAAAGACAGACAGACTGATGAATTAAACTCAACTCAACCTTAGTCAAGTTTCTAAAGCAATAATACAGATTGTTGCGCCTCTAATATGATCGTATAAGCCATGTTCATCTTTTGCAGTCATTGTACACATTTTACACAAAAAAAATTCAAATATTCCATAATATTTCCATATTTCCGATGTATCTGAATGCAAAACTATTATTCATTATGTAAATTATAGGCTTTGTACTTCAGTCGCGCTCCAACGGTGACACAGAGGTGGGCGCGCTGATGTTTGGCTCACTGTATTTTATTTTGATAAAGTACCAACTGCGCTGTCAAGGCAGCAATGCTGGAAATTATGTTTTGTCTGTGTGTGCACGCAATCACTTCAACTGTTTCTTTATACCAGCAGAATCAACTTAAAACACTCCCGTCATTTATTGTCTTAATAATGCATCACTGTAAAAGGTCTACTTTTGTGTACACTCACAATGAAAACAAAACATTGTGCTTTTGTAAAATAAAGAAAACGCTTTCTGCCATTTGGGTTTCCTTTCTGTGAACAAATTAAGCGTCACAAAAATTAACTTCAGCATAGCCTATATAGGCTACATTACGTGTCGCGCTGATTTTGTCTCCTTGTTTATCTGTTTACTAAATCAAATATATTTCAAGTATTTATATCCTTGTGCGTGTGTGTGTGTGTGTGTATATATATATATATATATATATATATATATATATATATATATATATATATATATATATATATATATATATATATATATATATATATATATATATATATATATATATATATATATATATATATATACATACATACATACACACACACACACACACACATACATATAATTGCATGTAATACTTAGTGTTTTCACATCTAGGTGGAGAAAAAAAAAAAAAAAAATATTGTACTACTGTCTGTTCAAAATAAATGAAAAGAAACCTAGCATAGTAGATTTGTTGTTGTTTTTTTCTTGTTGTACATACCGAACCGTGACATCTGTGTACCGTTACACCCCTAGTTTTTATATATAGTTTTCAATTCAAAAGTTTGCCGTCAGTGCTTTTTTTAATGTTTTTGAAAGAAGGGTCTCATGCTCAAAAAGCTGCATTTATTTGATCAAAAATACAGTAAACCATTAATACTTTTAAATATTATTACAATTTAAAATAACTTTTTATTTGAATGTAGGGGTGCACGATAAATATCGGGCGATAATTAATGCACATCTTGTCAGTAAAGCCGGTTCTCTAATCAGCGGTAAATTCCAACACGTGCGTGATTTCACATTGAGCAGCATTTACTACACAGAGCCGTTGTTAACTGACAAGCTGCGCAAATCCATGTTCATTATCAGCGTGGTTTTGCGCAGCTTGTCAGTGAACAATGGCTCTGTGTAGTAAATGCTGCTCAATGTGAAATCACGCACGTGTTGGAATTTACCGCTGATTAGAGAACCGGCTTTACTGACAAGAAGCGCATTAATTATCACCCCGATATTTATCGTGCACCCCTATTTGAATGTATTTTATAATTTATACCTATGGTGACAAAACTGAATTTTCAGCATAATTACTCCAGTCTCCAGTGTCACATGATCCTTCGGAATTCATTCTAATATCCTGTTTTCTTGCTCAAGAAACATTTCTTTTTATTATCAACACTGAAAACAGTTGTGCGGTTTAATTTTTCTGTGGAAACCATGATACATTTTTTGAGGACTCTTCAATGAATATAAAATCCAAAAGAACAGTATTTATTTGAAAGATAATTTTTTGCAACAATGTAAACATCTACTGTCACTTTTGATCAATTTCCTGAATCAGACCACTATTTTCTCTCTCTCAAAAAAAAAAAAAAAAAAAAAAAAAAAAAAAAAGTTGAACTGTAGTATAACCATGTTAAAAATCCTTGTCTGTCTTACTGCTTTAATATATTGTAGCTTCATTGCATATGAATGTCGAGCCTTGAAAGCAAATTAACTCAAGCAACATCAAGCATTCTGGACTTGATATTGAACAACTAGGCTGAGTTGTACATTATGCAATAAGGTAGAATGAGGCCATTTTGGCACAGATGTGGGTGTGTGTGCTCTAACAGCTAACAACTGGGCAGCACAGCTGTGTCCCCCACCCTAAAACACAAGCTACAGATAATCGCTCTTCTGTGACAAGATGGATGATCTGCCACCATCCAGCCTACAAGCACTGTTTTTAATGTGTGTATGTGTGCGTGAAAGAGAAAAACGTAGACAGAGCAAGAGATGGAGATTACATTTTTCTGTGGACTGTGTGAGAACACCAACACCTAATGTGTGTGTAATTGTGTTACGGTACCAAGCAGGTGTTGGTCACTGACCTGGATCTTGAGTTCACGATCTCGTTGCTAATATATAATCCTTCAGATTTTGACTAATTAAGCTAATTTATGAAACAACAGTTTCAACAGCAGTGACCTCTTCCTCTTTAATTTGTTCAACATGACCACGGTTTGTTCATAATACAGCAATTTCTAAAGGATAAAGTCATTGCTCACTCAGTACTTGTGGTCGTCCACGTCCCCAGTGACTCATCGTTAGAAATGACCTTTCTGATTCAGAACATCAGAAGCTGATGGAGTTTTATTACCGTACTTCTTCAGTGACTCATCAATGGTTTTGTTTGACTCACCATTTCTGCATCTCACAGTTGGGCTCGCAGCTGTGGTTGACAAAGCGAGCCTCATTGCCCATGCGGTAGCTGTCGATGACCATGCCGCTGTCCAGGTTCAGACAGTAGTGGCCACTGTGGGAAAAGTACTGCTCCATCATGCGACTCCTGAACAGAAAACAGACTTGCTGAACGTGTGATAATATTCTTCAGAACAGCAGATTAAACAATCAATCAAGTAAAACTAAACTAAAAGCCTTTCCCGATCTCGCCCCCTCTCTCTCTCCTTCTTCGTTCCTGTCAACTATAAACTGTCCTATCATGAAGTCAAAAATGCTAAAAAAAAATTTAAAAATAATAATGCTGTAAATAAATTCAGTTTCTTGCACAGACCAATCGTTTTGCTTCATAAGACCTCAATATATCGTCAGGAGCCATTGGTATTGGGTATTAAAGACGGGCAGCCGCTGACTTGAATTTTATGAATCACCAAGGTTTCAGCAAAAAAAAATCATCTTTACTGTTCTCCTCAAGAAAAAAAAATCTCGCCTACATCTTGGATGGCCTGAGGGTAAGTAAATTAACAGCAAACTTTCATTTTTGGGTGAACTATCCCTTTATTAGTGCATTGTAGTTGCTACCAAAGTCCCTTTAAGACAAGTCATATCACTCGACGGCCATCTTTGAAACGCTTCTCGGGCATCCAAGTGCAACTCCTATTTCTTTGAATGGGGAAACATCAAATTTTCCAAAACTGCGCACATGCGCAGTCCTAAGCGCACATCTCAGAACGCTGACTGTTTCTATAGAAACCATGACTTCTAACGGCAGCTGCAGTGACGCACTGCCTTTACCGATTAGCGATTGGCTCTTTCATTCAGAAGGCGGAGCTTCCTGCGATTGAGTGGCCATATTGCGTGTTGCATTTTTCCCCATTCAAAACTATACGAGTGACACGTCTCACACCCTCTAATTCTTAGTTATAATGTTTTAGATACTTATATCTTTGTGCAATTTTGTGCATAGTCTGTGTCTCCTCTTGTTTAAAGCCAAAATGTGGCTAACCTGAATTCCTGTTCGCTGACTACCTCTCCCAAGTACTCGATGATGAACTGGCCGGAACGTAGGGACTGCTTGGTGCGAATCCCCCAGCCCTTCCCTTCAGCCCGGAAGCGCTCAAGGCACTGCACCCACTCATGCCTCTGGATACGCTGGTTATCACACTGATCACCACATGGACATGTACTTGGAGAACACTCAGCAAAGATCATCCTGAGGCAGACAGAGATAAGAAAACCATGGGATCCACAGCTGCACTAATGGGTAAGCAGAGGAGATGTAAGCCTCTTACCTGTTTAGACAGTCATCCTGACAGCCCTTCTCACTGTGCTCTTCAGGCAGCCTGCAGTTACAGGTAGTGGCTTCGTAGCCAGAAAGAGGCTTCACATCCACATAGACATCTAAGAGGGAAAATATTAATGCATTAGTTTCAAACATTTGCAAACATATGCATACAAAACACAAAGTGTATAAAAATGAGAGCAGGATAGTCAGGAAGCAATCTACAACTCTCAGTCCTGCTAAATCAGTATATTTATGGAAACAAGCATGTTCTGCTCTACAGAGTTGTTGAACTTATGGGTAGTGATAAAAACCAATGAAAATCTCCTTACTGGATCTGATCTTCTTGTAGAGAGGCACATCAGGTCTCTTGTAGAGCTACAAAGAACAAAGATGTATCCTTTAGTATATGGATTAAACTACTTAAAATCATTTTAGATATTAAAACTTTTTTTCAGACAATATATCCCGAACTAAGTTTACTTATATTACCCCTTTGGCAAAATATTTTTCATAAAGTAGCATAAACCTTACTACATTTTGTTAGATTTATGCTTATACCAAGGGAAAAAGCATTTGTCAGTGGAGGGAAGAAAAATGAACTTACTGAAAGACAATCTCTGAAAACTTAATTAAGAATAATAAAATAATAAAGATAATAATATTATTACCGTACAAATAAATGTATATTATTTTAAGGATGTTTATTGGAAACCAAGACCAAAATACTGATTAATAAAATGATTTTGAAGCAAAAAACAAATGCAGCTGTCAACTCAGAGAAAGATGTGGTTTTAAGGAGCTACCTGATCATGTTTCCAAAGCCACAGGATGTCATAAGGCAGCTGGAAATCAATGCGTTTCTGTCTCAAGTATTTCCCTGGACAAACACCGAAGACAAATAGCAGTTATTAATTCAATCTCTTTGTCCTTTCACTTGAGGCTGCGCCATTCCAATACTGAATCAACTAATCACCTCATAATTCATAAACCATAACTAATCAGCCTGATTGCCCATGGGGTCATACATAATGAACTGGTTAGAAATGACAATGAAAGCTGTATACCGGCAAGTCCATGAGCTTACCTGTTGAAATAATGGTTCTTTAAAACTTATGTCGAAAAATTAATCCTAAATCAAACTATCAAACTGCAATTAGTCATAGAGGTAAATTAAGTGATGCATGTCAAAATCTGTAGATTATTAGAACATAACTGCAAGCTAAGCTTAAATGAAAAACTCACCAACATGAATGGGGGCAGGAAAAAGGCCATACTCATGTTCACCTGGAGTGTATTCTAACTTCTCCTTCTTTAGCTGTAGCAGCTGACTGCGAGGACTGATGGGGAAATGGAGATAGGTTAAGTTTATTTTCCTGGTATATGAATGTTAGATAATAAAATGGGCTTGATGAGTCTGTTCATCCTTACTCATCAGTCTTGTACACATCAGAGTAAAGCCCAGCCTTTTGAAACTTCTTTTTGGGTGGTCTAGCAACTCTCTTCTCCCGTTGACTGGTCACTGATGGGTTTGGGGCTTGTTCCAGGGAAGTAGGGCCTGTGCGCTCTGGGGAGGATTGGCCATCAGGTTTTCCCTCCAGTGCACTGCAAAGAAAAGCAGTAATTTATGATGAGATTAACCCCCGGTTTCACAGACAAGGCTTAAACCTAGTCTCAGACTAAAATGTAATTCTGAGCTTTTTCAACTGAAAGAAATTTGCACTGACTGATCTTAAAATATATCAGTGCCTTTGTTTTGTCTCAAGATGCACACCAGTAATGTTTTTTCAAAGGCATGTTAAAAAGAATTTACTTAAATGTCCTAATTGAAGTATGGCCTAATCCTGGTTTAGTCTAAGCCCTGTCTGTGAAACCAGGCCTAAGACTTCTGTGGTGTTTAAGTCAACATTAAATTGATTTGATCATTACAGCAGCATTAAAGGTTCAAAAAAAAAATTGTGGAGGAATGTAAAAAGGAAATTTCAGAGAAAATTAATTAGATTTTACAGCAGCTTTTTTGTCCAGGATATGGAGACAGAGATGTTTTAAGGGAAGAAAATAGGTTGACTTTGATTTCATGTTGATTTTAAACAGGTTTTGGAGATGTCACGCAATGTATCATTTATTTCAAGCTTACATGCTGATCCGTGTTAATTCAAAGCCATTACTCCAGTCTTCAGTGTCACATGATACTTCAGAAACCATTCTAATATGGTGAAATTGTTCTCAATTACTTATCAATATTGAAAACAATTGTACAACTTAATATTTTTTGTGGAAACCGTGATAGATATTTTTAAGATTCTTTGATGAATAGAAAGTTCAAAAGAACAGAATTTATTTGAAATCTTTTTATAACATAAATGTCTTTGTCACTTTTAATCAATTTAATGCACCCTTGCTGAATAAAAGTATTAATTTCTTCCAAAAAAAACAAAAAATCTAAATTTTGAACAGTTGCATATTTTGTACCGCATACCTGCGAAAACAATGCATTTCCTCCTGTGTCAACCATCCCCTCCCTCCTTCTGTTCTAGCTCTTGCCATCACATCTTCCTCTCTAGCAGCTGGTCGTTCTTCTTCTTCCTCCACTTCTCTTTCCTCCCCCGGTTCCTCTTCTTCCTCATCGCCTCCTTCTGTCTCCCTTTCCCAGCGTTTTCTCTTGCGTCCCTTTCTGCGCTGACTCTGTATTACAGACTCAATGACGTCAACCACGGTGTCTCCCTCCCAAAGCACACTTCCTCTGTGCCTTTCAGGTAAAGGGTGGTTCTCCTGTTCAGATGTCTGTGGTGGGGGCGACGGGGGAGGCGAGGGCAGCGGGTGCTTGCGGGGACGGCCTGGACCTCGTTTTTTCACCATGTTGTTTCCTGTGCGTGCTTGCCTCTGGAGCTTCTTTGCACGAAGGATCTTGTTGACATGGTGCAGGTTGTTTTTGGGAGGAGGCCGATGGGAGTGATGCGAAGGGGGGGAGTCACGACAGCACGCAGGCTGGGAGGAGCACGTGGAGGGACTAGCCTGGCGGCTGGAGGGCCGGAGAGCTGTGACGCTGCCAGGCTGGTCGAGAGTGCAGTGAGAAAGGCAAGAGGCAGAGTGTGAGAGGGATAGGGGAGGGTGGTGGTGATGGTGGTGCCGATGATGGGGACCCTCAGAAACCTCAGGAACAATGGATTGGCCAACTCGGTTCTGTGTGCCAGACACATTTCCTGTGATATTAAAACAAAAGGTGGGTTGAGTAGCTGAAAAAATAAACAAATTACAACAACAATTAACAGAAGTCTCCCCATTGCCCAATGTGTAATGTGTATAACACAATGCAAAACCTTTAAAAAAAATAAATAAATAAAAAGCAAAAATCAAAATCAAAATCAAATAAAAGCCGGAGTATACCAAAGAACTGTTAGCAGCATGTATTACTGACTGGACTTTTTGGGCGCTGAGCAACAAATACAAATAACAGCAGCCTGCCACTGACTAAGCTAACTCTCAAAGTCATGGTTAGATCTTCTTTTTATACAGCACATTTATTAGCAGGTAAATAACAGAATGGGGAGTTGAGGAGATGCATTTAATTATAGTTGGTGTAGAAAATATATCTCCTAATAGCCAAATTCTGATGTAGCTGAAAATAACTATCACAGATTCAGCAAAAAAGCAGCTACATGTATTCATGTGTGCAGGGCCTCATTAACTGTGTTCCCTCTATCCTCCATTATCCCTTTAATTAACTTAGTCTCAGTCTAACTCACTTTTCAACGCAGTCTAGTCTATTATGTTCTCTTCATCTTATCTTTCCATCAGTCAAACCAATCCTTCTTCATCTTTCTATTTCATTGTATTTTTTTCCCCACAATTCCTCCACGCAAGACGTGTTACAAGTCGGGGTTTAATACTTATGGTTAGCGCTTTGCTGAAATCACATAATAATGACTGCCTTAGCAAGCACCACTACATATGTGCACCAATTCATCAACTAACACTTCCTTCCAATCACATCTATATTCATGGCCTTAGTCTTATTCTTGTTTTTTATCAGTCCCATTTTCCTCCAGCACTTAATCCTCCTCTTTTACTCTCTCATCAGTTTCTTGCTCTCGATGCTACAGTGAATTAATGGTGCAGTCAATGACCGTTGGATGACCTCATGTCCTGAGCTCTAATCCTGGATTACATACTACACTTTGCCGTCTCACTAGGGACCCTCTATGCATGAGCACATATACACAAACACACTGTCCACCCATCCCAGCATGACTGAGAGCCTGCTCCATTATGAAAACTGCTCTGTTTCACCTGGTTCAGCACTGTAACATTTGAGCAGGTGTGTGTATGTCTGAGTGTGAATAAATTTAGCCTATTTGAAATCCTACAGCTGTTGGAGTGCAGAAGAGATTATGCTGGAACTAGCCATTAGGTACTAGACTAGGTAGTATACTGTAGGACCTTTAATGACAAGCTGCAACTTCAACCAGTGTCATATCAATCGCTGTAAACACACACACACAAAATGTTTTTGATGTGATGACCTGGCCCTGAAATAAATTCGGAACACTGACAGGAAGTACTGGAAAAGAATCATAAATTTGTGGCATGCACTGAAGCAAGTGACGTCCAATAAAATTTCAGCACAGAATTATGGAGGACGCTGAGGTAAAGCTATATTTGGAGAGTGACTACATTTCACTGCATTAATTCTGCTACCTTCACAATGTCAAACTAAATTTGGGTCACCTCAGGAAGCTCAAGCCCAGATTTGCATTCAGTTGTTTGACGACAACATGTAATAAATAAATAAATAAATACATACATACATACATACATAAATAAATAATGTAAGGACATTATTGCACTGAGCATGGTTGTAATGTAAACCATAACCATAGCACATAAGTACTGCAAGTCCTGTAGCCAATATCAACAATATCAGCATTAGTTTGTAAGATTTCTCACTTACCCATCTCTCTTCTTTCTGCAGATGTGGAACGATCCCTTCTCACTGTCCGATCCAACCGTGAAAGACTAGGGCTCTCTGATGTTCCACCTTTTTTGCTGCGACTCCCTTTGAGGGAGGTTCGAGATAGTGCAGAAGTGAACAAGTTGGTGTGGTGGCTGGTCTCTGCCTCCTCAATAGGGGAGGCAGCATCTTCATCACTCTCCGAGCACTCCACTGTATTTTGCACATGTCCTTCAGAGAATGCACCAGACCCAGAAAGGGACTGGTTTCTAGAGAGTTTGGAGTAATCTGTATCAGAACTTCCCATCCTGAACCAGGAGTCAACAGGATGATGCCCCCGGCTCACGTTGCCCAAAGACAGTCGCGAAGGCCCAAGACAAGACATAGAAGCTTCTTTTCGCTTGTACCGTTCTGCAGAAGATGTGGAGGAAGAGGAAGGGGAGTTGGCAGAAGCTGCTTGTTTGTTAGCACTGGAGTCAGCAGAGCCATCTCGGCCAAACCTGCAACGCTGCAGGGACTCTACACTCCCTCGCTCACCTCTTCCGACACCCAACCCCTCACCTCCTCCACTTCTGCCTCCAATGCTACCTACAACTCCACCAACATCATCACCCTCCTCTTCCCCACAGCGATCACGGTGCTTGTGCCTATGCTTGTGTTTGTGGTGCCAGCCAAATGACAGCTCGGACGACATTGCAGGATAGAGTAATGATGAACGACCACCACCTAGATACTCCTGCCTAAGCAGCTTATGTTTCTTCTTGTGAAATTTGGAGGGGTTAAGAAGCAAATGAGAGGGGTGATGATGATGGACATAAGAAGGGGGCGGAGGTGGAGGAAAAGAAGGGGAATGAACATGGTGGGATGTGCCAGAGTGGGGAGCCTGGTGATGGGGGTGGGGGTACAGGGCACTTGCTGGGGTATAACCACGATAGTAGCCAAGTCCCAATGGGGCAGAAGAGTATGGCACACTATAAGAAGGGTGATAGAAACCTCCGCTGGAGAGGGGAAAACCTAACCCAGGTACAAAAGGTACTTCTGATATAGATTCTCTGAGCTTAGGTGGTCGCCCTCTTTTCTTTTTAAGATCTGGCTTACGGACATAATGAAGTGAATCACATGGGTAAGCTGGGTGGGGTGAATAATATCCACTAAAATTGATCCTGAAGATTGTGGGCAAGAGGTCTCTATGTAGATAGTGATGTGGTGGTGGATTGGTTCCACCTCCAAGGCTGCTGCTGGCTCTGGCACTTCCCAAGGCAGACCCACGGCCCGAGCCTGCTGCCCCAGCACCCAGACCCAAACTGCTACCCAAACGAAGTGTAGGTGTGCGATGACCAATTCGTATTTCACTGAGCTGCACACAAATCTCATCCAAATCAGCCAAAAAGTCTGGGTCTTGCCGACGTGACCGCAGCTGCAGGTACTTCTTCTTGCGTTTGCGCTTTTGCCTTTTTAGTTTGTCATAGCTAGGGCAGCCATGTCCACGACGTTTGCACTTATGCTTGTGCTTCTCTTTATGTCCAACCAAAGCAGGAGATGGGGCAGCTGGGTGCGGTCTTCTTGTATCAGGTGATGCCCTCGCTCCAAGTGGGGAGGGTGTAGGTGAGGGACGTTCCAAGTGAACTGAAGATGAGTGCCTCCTTCTACCTCTCGAAGAAAGCCCCATTCCAGCTCCCATGGCTGGACCTATGACACCAGGCATTAAGAGTCCACTTGCCATACCCTGCGAGACCCCTACACCAGCTAAGCCACTTGCACTACCAGCCTTTTCCCCACGGTCTGAGGTGCTGTTGTTGTCTGTCCCAATGCCACTGTCACTGGGTACCGTCTCTTCGCTGTGGGATTCACTGACTGGGGAAGGTGTGGCCTCCTTCAGCTCACTAAGAGGAGCAGGAGACGTGGGCAAAAGTGGCCTTGGAGGAGAAAACTTTCGATACTGGTAGTGCTGCCGGTAGTGGTGGTGGTGATGGTGGTAACCCCGGCAAGAAGATTTCTTTTGAGATGGGTTTGCTGTGGATGAGGAGGAGCCTGCTACAGTGCGAGCAGAGGGGGCTGAAAAAGTAGGTGGGGGAAAGGAGAATGAGTGGTGGCCCTGATGGGAATGGCTGCAGTGTGGGTGGGATGAGAAATGCACTGAGCCAGGCTCAACAAAGCTAGCATCACTAATGGGACTCTGGCCCCCACTTGACTGCGAGAGTGATGGGGAAGGGAACACCTCAGACGGAGGCAACTGGTGTTGCTGGTTTTGTAAGGCCTGTGACTGGTGATGATGGTGTGGGGATGAAGTGTTTGGTGATAAGAAAGGTTCAGGAGGGGGCGTGGGGGCACCTAGGGAGGGATTAGCTGATGTTTTTGGCTTACGACCCCTCCTTTTACCCATATATATTGTCCCCTTTTTGCTAACGTTGATCTGGGGTCCTAATTTGCCCCCAAATGTAGCAGCAAGTGATGATAAAGACTGTGGTTTTGTAGCAGACCCAGCCCCTGGCGCTCCGCTGCTTCTGGAGCTTTCCTGCTTAGTCCCTGGTTTCGGCCCAAGCAGTATCTGGCTCAGGAACCTCTTCCGTTTTACTGTCTTCATTTTATTAATTTTGCCTATAATCGTCTTCATAATGAGCTGCCCGTTGCCCTTATTACGAAAAGGTTTTTCACCTACTGAAGTATCCCCTGACTCAGGTGCAAGTGTTGGGGGCTGGGTTTCTTGTGGAAGGTTTGGTGGCGAGCGCTTGGGTCGCCCTCGCTTTCTTTGCATGGGTTTAGGTGGATTAAAGTCCACTTCAGGGTGCAAAACAGGGGGATCCTGCTCTTCCTTAGATTTGAGCAGACTTGAGTAGATTTTTGAGGGTACCAGTTTGTTTGGGGTGCGACCACGTGCTGGTGCATCTAATCGAGGCATTTTGGACTTGGGCCGTCCCCTTTTCTTGGGTGAAGAATCAAAAAATTCTGAAGCAACAGGGGACATGCGATTACCAGTGGGAGTCCGTTCCATAGGTTGCCGAGTAGGGGATGAGGAGGAAAGCCCTGATGGCACTGATTTCTGATGGTTAGAAGCAGCCTCATGTAAAGTCTTGTGGGTGCGACTCACTGCCTTCGTCCAGCGAGGCCGTCGTCCTCGCCGCTTCTTAAGAGGCTTTGAATCCTGCTCAGTTGGTGATGCAGGAGATAGAGCCCCAGTATCGTCGCATAATGGTGGTGGGCTCCTGCTGGCACCAGAAGGGTATGAAGGTGAAATAGTGCATTTGGTGGACTCAGCAGGACTTGGTACCCCACTAACACGACTTTCCTGATTGGGACTACGTTTGACTGGGCTTGAGCTCTTACCCCGCTCACTTCGAGGAGCTGACAAAGAACACCTTTCTTTAGCATCTTGCTTCCCTGGCATGGCTGGAGTGGAGCCCTTACTTAAATCTCTGGGACTGTCCATGTCTTTGTCTCGGTCACGCTCTTTGTCTTTCTCAGTAAAATCCTCTATTCGGGAGGGGCTTGCTCTAGGCCGTGAGGCTAGTGAGCCTGGCAAACCCATGTGACAGCCTGTACTTCCTATTCTTTCTAAGGAGGAGGATGAAGAAGAGGAAGATGGTGGTGGTGATGAAAGAGAAGCTGTGGAGGAAGAATGAGATGGGCAATGCCCAAGACGAGACTGAGATTTCATTCCATTGGTGGTACTGTTGTCAGTGCTATCACTTGTGGATGTCGTCGTCAAGCGACTACTGTTTTGAGACAGTGCAGTACTAGTGGTGGTGGTGGTTGTGCTGCTGTTGCTACTGGTGACCCCTTTTGAAAGTCCATCTGATTCATCTTTTCTAGAGGTGCCAGAAAATTTCTCCAGGATACTGTCCTTATTTTTGGACCCATAAGGGCGACCTGGGGGCCGTGAAACCGGTGGTGGTGGGGCAAGGTGTACTGCCCTAGAATAGGTATTCCTATTGGCCATAGCCCGTTCAGGGCGCTGCAGATTAGAAATTAAGGGAGGCGAGCTACTGTGTGCTGGAGCTGGTGACACCTTCCGGGCTTTTGGCTTAGGGCACTTTGAAGGCGGGCATGTAGCTATGAGCTGAGCAAGCTTCTCAGTTACTGTAGGAGTACCCCAGGCAGAAATTCCCCTTTCTTGTTCCTTCTGCCCCTCAGGAAAATTGTACTGAGGAGTTTTTAAGATACCATCTGTTTTGGGGTCCTGTTGCGATGTGGTGGCTGGGGGCATTGTCGGTGGCGATGGGGCAGGAGCAGAGTTGATTTGTGGAACATGACTTTTCTTTCCAGAGGAGGGTGATTTGCTTTCTGTCATGGGGCGATGAAGATTAAGGGGTCTCTCTGAAGAAGCAACAGATTTTACGTCAGCCTTTCCCTCAGACTTACAGGCAAGTTTTGGAGGACCCTATGTATATAAATAGAAGAAAACAACGAAAAATAAATTTTACATACATTTAATTCAGTGTAATATGAAAAATCATGGAACACAAAGAAATGATGCATTGAAATACTGACAAAAGTGTGACAAAACTGTTCTGGATTTCACCTAGTTATTACCAAAATAGGCTAATCTAATTTTATGTTTATACCACTGTTTATTGACTGAATTTTGGAACATTACTACTTGTTTTTTTTCCATCCAAATCAATAAAACAGCAGAAGGACTTGGAGATGGGAGGGAGATGGGAGGAGAAAGGAAAGATGTGTGTGAAACAGAGGAGGGGAAGAGTTACAGAGAAATAGGGTTACAAGATATTATGGCATAAAATCAAGGCAAAGAAAGTTGGAGGAAAAAAAAAAAAAGACTGAATAGCAGAGTGCCCTGGATCAGACAGAAAAGCATAGTTACAATACAAAGAAATGTGGAACAAACAAAAAATTAAAGAAAAGGAGTGTTTAAGTGTTTACGTGACCGAAAGAGAGGAGAGTGAGAAAGAAAATGTGGCAAGATTTGCAAAGCTTGTTTATCTGATGAAACCACATTAGCTTCGTGAAAGGAAAGTGGAATAAGAGGGTCATTTGAGTTTGTCTAGACGTTTCAATCGTGTCACTGTTGGTTTGCACGTTGTTATGTAATTTCAGCTAGTCTCTTTCTTTATTTACAATGTCTTAGACATCTAAGAAATGCTGTGTGAGAAGTTAAACAACCCTACCCTTTTTGCTGGAGCACTTCCATTCACAGGAGTGACTGAGCTGGTGGAAACGGGTGGAGGAAGAGAAGGTGAGGGAGATGCAGCAGCAGGAGCGCTAGATGATAGAGGTGCTCCTCGGCTGACAGAGGGGCTTTTCTCTCCTTCTTTTCCACGACTTGGGCTAGAAGTGTGGTTACTCCCTTCATTGGCTCCAGCCCCACGATTAACACGCCCTCCGCCTCGTCCTCCACTATGCCTTACAGTGGCTCGGAAGGCTGGACGACAGACATAGTTCTCCAGTATCTTAGGAGGCTTTTTCATGCGCTTGGCCTGTAGGCCTATCTTGAGCTTGACATTGCCCTCAGAGTAACTGGTTTCTTTGACCGAGAACTGTGTGGGTTGCTGCTGCTGGTCACTAGTCCCACTTTCAGCACCACAAGTTTCACTTTGTGCCCCATCTCTTGGTTTCTCTCGCTTTTTCTTTTCCTCTTCATCGTCCTTCTTTCCTCCTACTCCCTCTTTCTCGCGTTCTGCTGGAGGGGTGTTGGCAGGGAGCGGGGGTGGCGTAGAGGGCCCCCCCTGTGTCCTCTGATCCATTGGTGATTTGGGGAACAAGGGGGGCTTGAGTGGGACAGGATGATCTCACTCACAGGTATAGGCAGGTACTGGAGAACTGTGCAGATGTCAGGTAGAAAGAAGGAAGTGGAATGGAGGGGAAGGGGAAGGGGGAAAGCAGAGGTTGGAAAAAAATCCTTGTTGGGTTGAAGCAATGTCGTCCCTTCCCAAGTGCCCAGCCCTCTCACCTTCAAACTGAGGAGATACAAACAAGAGAGGGGGTGTTACGACCAAAAGACAAATTAGCCACACTTCTGAGACAGCCTTAACTTTTAATTTAATTATTAACACAGAATGGCTTGGCAAACATGGATCACCACCACAAATATGACTTTGAATGATCCAACTAAGGACACAGAAAGGCTAGTCACTATACAGAGACTTCTGATTATGGATTGTTCTGAATGATACACTAAGAAGCCAGACAGAAAGAATCAAAGAGGCTTTTGCTGGCTTTATTTTATTATTTTTTTTACAACTACACTGCCTTGTGTTCTGATAAACAAATATGATCACAGCCACAATTTTACAATAATGCTTAAAAAAAAAAAAAAAAAATGTAAGATCATGTAAACACATTTTACCAGATAAAAGTCATAAACAATTTGACAAAACAGACATCTGATTCTTGCCCATCTGTTTTATTTGGCTCAGCACTTTAACCAGTAGACTAAGTCAATGTGCTAATGTATCTGTTTACCTTTTCATCAAAACTGGAGATAAGCTTTTCTTGTGTTAGCTATGTTTGATAACACTGATTTTTGATAGTTATCAGCATTTTGTTGTACATGTAAACACTCAATGTTTCATTTCAAAGTGGCGTATCAACCACTTTTACAGTACATTTTTGGAGTCCAGCCCCAGTCCCATAATGATCAATACCTTTTTGCAAAACATCACCTTGTATGCCACAGAAAGGAAATAAGTCACAAGGACATGAGATGATTTTGGAATATTAATTTGTGAACCAGTCTTTCAATATTCTTATAGCAGTAAAGTGAACAAACAATTAACAATGCTTTTTTTTTTTTTTTTTTTTAAACAATAGCCTTTCTAATAAATTGACCTGGATTATAAAAGACAGAGAACATACGTTTTTTTTGGAAAGCAAAAAAACAAAAAAAAAATACTGGGGGCTTGACAAATGTAACCTTATGCCCCTTACACACCTCCAAAACAAAAGGCCACTGAGTAATTTAGTACTGCACTGACCACAGGTGCTTTCTGAGGGTCAAGTCATTGAGAGGCGAGTCCAAGCAGTGACCTCAACATAAAGGGCCCTCTGGGAGGATCCAGTCACCTTACCGAGCTCTTTTATGACTGCCAATCAGAAAAGCACAGAGTGAATGAAAGACCAGGAAAGAAAAGAAAACAGAGAGGGTAGAGCAACAGAAGCAGACAGTTTCTTTATGCCCCGCTGAGAGCAAAGGTTTAAAGATTACACAAGTCTATTAAGAACGCCTAGGTCACTGGAACGCCACACGAACGGTTACGGCCGTTTAGTGCTCAGCACGAGAAAAAGCTCCAAGAGCCATTTTACGGAGTGTTGTTTCATTAGTGGTGGTCTTTTATATTGAGAAAGTCGTTTTCTGTGAAATCACCACAACTATAAACCGCACTCCAGAACTTGGAGTCCTGCCTTCCTTCTCTCTACTCCGACTTCTCACTGTTTACTATAATTACTCACCCCATTTCACTTAAACACGCCCTTTCTCTGCCATTCGCCCTTTCCCGTTTCACACACAGCCATCCAAAAATCACACCTCTCTTGTTCTCTGCCCGACCTACCCTTTCACCCGTTCTGTCACTCTCTTCGTCCTCTCACTCATTCAGTCTCCCTCTAACACTCACTTGGAAATCTAAAAGTACAGCGGTCAAACTAGAGTCGTTGTGCTCCTGCTAATCGAAAACACATTTCCCCAGCGCTCCCTCCCTCTGTCTTTTATCCCTGGTCCGTCCCTCCCTTAGTGACAATCATTCCCCTATTTCCTCAGCGCTCTGGGTCGTACTCCGCTTCTAGTTTCTGTGTTATTCGCTCTCTCTTCCCTCCTCTCTTTGCAGAGAAGATGCCAAAAATAAATGCTACCTTGTATTGTAAAATGGCTGAGAGAAAAGTCTTGAGGGAAAGCTGGACAAAGAATTGCAGCATGCTGTCGTTTGCAACAATCCAACACTTTTAGGTTTACATTTATGCATCTGAAGCAATGGGAATCGAACCCATGCTCTTGGCGTTGCAAGCATCATACTCTACCAGTTGAGCTACAGGAACAAAAACAAAAAGTAACCAACTAAAAATGATTTTACTTTACAGTGGTCATGTTACAAATATAACATGTCACTATAATTAATTACTATACAATGTAAACTATTACTTTTCATCTTCTTACATTAAGTATATGTAAGCACGAACACTACACAAGTGTGACCAGATAAAGTAAATTTTCTTAGTGTAACATCGAAGTAAATTTATCAACAAACAAAAATGAAACTCTCAAGTCAGTGATTCTTCTGCTTCCTCCTCCATCCACGCTTCTTCAGCACCTGTCATTCACGACTCTTTAATCTATGCTTGTTTTGGCAGCACAGATACATAATATACTAACTCTGTGTATTTAGACAGTCTTCCTTCTGCTATGAAATTATGTGCCCGCGTTTCTTCTATGAGCACTGAAAGCCACAACCTCCAGTCAGCCAAAACATACTGCAGGACAAATTGGGAGGCAGTGAGAGTTGAGTTATAGTTTAGATTTAGTGAGCCTGAGGGTACCTAGATGGCAAGGAGAAAAAGCACTGGCAAACTACATCTAAAAACTATTAAAAATATGGTGTAGAGGACAGCAAACAAACAGCACCTCCTCTCTTTTTTCACTCTTCCTTTTGGATGTAGTTATAGTTTGTCTACGCTTCTTCAAAGCCAGCATTTAAGCTACAAGATCACATCATATTAAAGTTGCAATGAAACGCAAGTAGCGGCTCTTTTCTTCCATATTGTGATGTACACTGAGTGATTATTGGAAAAGAAAAAAAATGGTTCATGGTTCTATCAATGGTTCACTAAGTTCTATTCAGTTATCAAAATGTCTAGACCTTTTTTTAGAAAAAGTTAACTTCTCCTTTTTAGATATTTTTTGTGATTACTTTTAACCAGCTGGTCTCAAAGCGATTTTTAGTGCAATTCATCACATCAACCATGAACATGTTGTAGTGTCTACATCATTTTAGTCTTTATTTTAAACGGTATATTTAAATATTGTGCATGTTCTCTCAGTCACAAAAACATAAATGCAACTTAGTTTACTTTCTCACCTAAAAATGCCATTCATATATTTAATATCCCACTGTAAGCCAGGCAACGAGTGCATACATCTCCCAACGATTCATTTATCTACTACAACATCCAGCTCGCAACTTCGCATCAGATGGAACCACAAAACGAAACTAAACGGTCTAACACAAGCTAAGCATCGGGATCTGCTATTAATCTGCACTCATATTTCAAACACAATGCGTCTTGGTTGGATCTTTTCCGACCACAAACTAAATGCATCAAATCACGCCTATCCACTCAAACAGCCCTCATCCAGCGGGAAGTTTGGTTCTGCTTTCCTTGACAGCGGTGTCAGAGGTCAAAGGTGGCTCAAAGGCTCCAGAAACCACTTTCTACACTTTTCAAGACCAATACTCCAAAGAGAAAAAATATAACCAAGCAAAGGCGCGCGCAATTTGCACGTGCAACGAACCCTAACTGAGGATGATCTACTCGCAGGTGCTGCTAAAGGTTAGTTTCTATCAAATGAACATGTAAAACTCAAGAGGCCAAAACACCTTGTGAATGAACACCTCAACATTTCCTAAACAGCATTACGTACTAGCCACAACAAACAAAGCTCTTAAAACACTGCATTTTCCTCACTTGTTTTGACAGATGACTTAGTAAACCAAGCACCTCGTTTAAAGCATCAAAGCACGTTTTCAGTCTAAATGCAGAATTAATTAACAAGTTGCTCACCTTAATAGCGGTCCAGAACGGCGTTCACATAATTTGCGATTAAAATCCTCCCTTCGTACGCAACAGCATAGTCGCTCGGATATTTATCTTGAAATCGCTGATGTCCCCAAAAATAAAGCAAAAGGAAAATACGGTCACATTTCTGGGAATAACAGTCCAACCAATGCAAGCCAAAACAAAATATTCGTCTAGTGTTTATATCCAGACATCCCGCAAAAATGAGCTGTAACGATATTTATCTACGTGAGGCTCATTGGTCACGGTTTATGATCCTAATATAGCTAGCATAGCTCGTTAGCAAAGCGCTTAACCTTAAACTAGAACGGCGTGTCAAAAACTAGGCTGTATGAAACAATAATAGCAAGTTATTAGACTGAGACTGTTACTACAAAGGGATGTCAGAATGCTGCCATTGCAATTTTGAAAGACACTGTGAGCAAGGTAAGTTGGCTTTGCCCAACATCGCGGTTATAACCCCACGTATACAACGTCAACGGTCATTCAATTCACGTCTCTGTGTTGTTTACAACCCCACAAACGAGTGAATTCACGGCAGGGAGATCGTACCACTAACCCCGCACTCTAATGATCTCCTGTCAGGCACATTTGCTGGAATGACTAGCTAACTTAACCCCGTCCACACGACTAGTAATGTAACGAAGCAGCGGCTGCTGGTGGGGATCACATTAGTAAAGTGTTCCCTTCTCGCCCAGGCCGTCAATAAAAATCCAACAATAGCATAAAAACATCCTCGGAAGGACCAAAAGAAGAGGAATACAAAAATCTAACGCTCTTCGGGATGAGCCCTGCACGGGTTATTAAAAACACGAACTGTCAACAAAATGGCGGCTGCTGCGTTGAATCAACAGAGCACCCGAAATGGATCTCTCCCTCAAATTCTTCGCCCTCTCCCTCGTCTTCTGAGCGGCGCTCGTTACCCGTGATAATCCGATGTGTCGCCCGAATCCCTCTCCGGGTCCGCGTTAGTCGAGCTCAGACGCGTCGGAATGGGCCTCTCTCGTTAATCGGGCCTCCATGTCTGCTAAGCCCGTATCGTTTCTGTCAGGGCATTCTCACAGTCAGAGCGGGAGGAGGAGAAAGGGAGGGGAGGCGAGGGCTGTTCGCTGTTTCCAGCCACCTATTTTTATACGCATTTTGGGATATCGCATAAAAAAACCCTGGATGGAAACGCCAAGATGCGCATAAATTCATAAAAAAAAAACTTATGCACTCAACTAAGTAGGATAGATTTCTTATCCGGTAAAAAAACATGCGCATAAACTACGATGGATACACTTTTTACTGAATAAATTCCTTAATGCGCATCAAAAAGTCATGTGACTGCGATGGGGCAGCGTAAAACTGGACCAACCAATGGAGCGATCTCATTGCACAGCATCTGAAATGCTAGTTTTGTCATTCTAAAATGCTTGAGCAAAGTCTCGTCAAAGTGATTTGTTATAATGAACTACAAAAAATGTGTTCCCAGAAAGCATATGCTCGGAAAATAAGACAACATGACCGCGTTTCGTCTGCGCGCTCAGAAGCAAATACTAATATATACAGTGCCTTCTCTTACTGCAGCAAATTTAGTTTTTTTCGTTATATTTAGCGCAGGTTAATCAGGAAGTGACGATTTTGTTCTCTTCAACTCCCTGGATGGAAATGGTGCTTTATTCGCAAATGTTTTATGCGATATATTTTGTAACTTTGGATGGAAACACTCGTGCGGGGGGATACAAATTCAGCTAAACACCTTTAAACAAAATGCAGGATCTGTTTGCTTTCTTCGGATGAAAATGTAGAGCAATAATTAAGACGTTTAATATTGAATTGCCAAAGAACGTTCATGAAAAAGGGGGGTCGTGTTGTCGTACGCTCGTGGCAGTGTTTACCCACAGTGAAATATCGAGACTCCCGTGGGAATCGTAGCCGTGAGGTGGGTTGTGTAACTGTAGGAGCGAGCACTGAGCAGAATCCATTCATTAGGAGAGCAGCAACGAATCCTCCTCGTTTACTTTAGGGCTCGTTCACATCAAGGGCGATAAATAACTGTAAAGTTTTAATAACCGTTCTATGGGAAGAGGGAAGTCCATACCACAATTATAAAGGACCCCCATCCAACGCACGACAACGTCCTGTTTATAATAAGCGCTCACTGAATTTATGTAAGTCTGTCGCTTTAAATTTTCGCGATTTTTTTTTTAAAATCGGGGGTGGATTTTAATTGGCTGTCAAAATGATTTGATCGTTCTTTAGATCGTTCCCGAAGTTCCAATGTTTGGTGTGGACTTCTCTATTCTCTTAGAATTAGAATGTTATTAAACTATATAAATTATTCGTTAGTTATGGTCCTTGCTGAGAATGGCTCAGGAATGTGGTTTATGTAACTTAGTTATAATGTAAAATAAAATTATTATAATATTGTTTTTCTTAAATACTCGAGTTTCTATTTTACAGTGAAATATTAATATTAAAAAATAAAAATACTAATTATTTAAATCACTTTTTTTTTCCAGCTGATGAACCATAAAATAAGCGAGCCAATCAGAATCCACCTGACTTTAAAGAGCTCGATGCAGCACTTGCACTTACAATAAACAGAAAGATGAACTATTAGATGTTCCAAGTCTGAAGGAAACATGTTCATAAACAAAACGAACTAAATGAAAACAAACAAAATGTGCATAGGCTACATACTCTCTTGGGCCTCTGAATATATTTATACAAACATAGTAATTGATTATATGACTGGGTTGTGATTGTGAACGACTTTTTTAACGAATCGTTGAGTGTATGACTCACTTGACGCCACCTACTGGCGGAACGAGTTAAACTGCAAAAAAGGGTTACTGAATGAATCTTTTTAGTTGACAGATTCAAGAGTTAGTGAGATGAATCAAAATACCAGCTGCTGTTGCGAAAGGGCAACCATTATAACAATTTCTGGCTCCTGAAGAGGTGTTGTGTTGTCTCAGTCTTTAACGATAGTGAAATATCGAGGCTCTCATGGGAATTGTAGCTGTGGATAGGGTTGTGTAACTGTGTAAGTGGGCAGAATTCAGTCATTAGAGCAGCAACGACAATTGAAACCTGCTTTTTATTTGACCTTTTACTTTGTCCACACAAAATCCCACTGAACTTTTGGATCAGGCTTGGAGGAGGAGGGACGGTGAAATACCGTTGCGCAATCCATATGGTTATTTTTTGACATTGATCTAAGTGGCTGGTCAATTCTGCATTTACACAAGTGCCTAGTGTTTTATTATAACATGTCAAGGTATTATCATTGCCGGGGTATTGCTTCATGAAAAAAAAATATGAATAGCCACGTGATTTATTTATCTCTACTAATGGAAAAATGACCTTGGTGAAACAGGTGGGAATCAAACTTCATGGTTTATAATATATAGTGAAACTGATGCTGTTTCATAATTAATATGTTGGGTTTTTAAAATGCAAATGAGATGATAATTAGACTGACTGACTGACTGCATGGCATGGTGATGTATTGCACATTAATGACAGAAATTAAGAAGCTGGGCATTCAGCAGTTTCCTTATCGTACAAAATAATGTAACGACAGATGTCATTGGAAACAATATGTGACTTGTTATCAGTTTGTAACACAAATCTACCCCTCACAATATGCAAACCTTACTTTATAACTTGTACATTGTACGTTAGAAAAATGCAGTAAAAGTAGTATTATTACAATTTTAAATAACTGTTTTAATATAATTTAAAATGTAATTTATTTTTGTGATGGCAAAGCTATATTTTTAAGATGCCATTACGCCAGTCTTCAGTGTCACATAATCCTTCAGAAATCATTCTAATATGCTGATTTTGTGTCCAAGAAACATTTCTGCAATCTTGAAAACAGTTGTGGTGATTAGCCTATTATTTTGTGGAAACTGTGATACATTTTTCTAGGATTCTTTGAAGAATGGAAAGTTCAAAAATCAGCATTTATTTGAAATATAAATCTTTTGTAACACTATACATTTCTTTACTGTCACTTTTGATCAGTTGAACACATCCTTGCTGAATAAATAGTAATTAATCATAATATAAATTGTTTAATCCCACACAAGGCTTATATAAAGTATTTGGTCATTTTGAAATTAAATATAATGTAAAATAAATGTTTACCTAAATTACAGAGTTTTGTCTCGTTTTTTATCATCATCATCAAAATCCCCATATAGTTCACACGCTCCGATAACTAAAACTCAGAAAAACTGTCTTACCAAATATTTATTTGTTTGAGAGTGCAATATGTAACAGGTTGGCCTATGGGTAAAGATATGTGCCTTTTTCTAGTTATTCAATGTAACATTTTTTTTTCTTGTAAACATTTTACCTCTATCTGTGTGATATAAAATTCCAAATGACACTCAAAATGTTCAAAGGCCATATTGTAAAGTGAAATTATGAGTGGGACTGTGTCTCAATATTAAAATATGGAGCAGTCAAGGATCCCTGAGGATTAGCACCAAAAAAAAAAGCACCAAGAGGATCATCAAGAGGAGATCTAAAACAGCGTCATAACTTGTGAATACAATAAATACGATTGTTTTTCTATCTATCCACAAGAACCCACAAAATAGCAACACATAGCAATGTCAAACAGAAAACACCAGTGCAAACTATCAACCCAAAACATGTACAGTACAACAGACGAAATGTTTTACAGTGCAAAACTTGAGTAGGTATCTAAATCTTTGGATGTCTATGATACCTTCATAAGAGCGAAGGCATGTGCGGAGCAGATGTCATCCATTGACAGGTAAGGGAAAGTGAACTGTGTGCTTACTTCATTGTGAGGTATTAAAACAAGAGCTCTGAAGAAGCTATAGGGTAAACGTGTGGCGTGCCATTAAATATGCATATGCAACTTGAACTGTATCCCCTGAGACATCTGTATCATCTATCTTAGTACTCCTGAGCTCCAGTCCTGCGGCCCACCTAAGAGACTGTGTTTGTTCCAAAATGGAATTTTTAAAATTGATTAAATGCATCACGTGTGCAGTGTTAGTTGAAATATGTAAGTTCAGGTTGGACTGTAAACGTCATTGGTAGGATTTTGGGCACAACTGTACTTTGCAAAAACACAATTAACAGATATAAATGCTAAACAGACATGTACTGACTGAAAGAGCCTAAATTAAAATGTCTTTTGAAATAGAAGGCACTCTTTTTAGGGGCTCTGTGAAGCACTGATGCAAAGGGCTGTGGTGCTTCTCTCTGTCCTGGATTGATCAGAATAATGAAGGAAAAGGAGGCTAGAGAGTCTCAAATGTGCTACGTTCCTCTACATTCGTCGGTGAGGGAATTGCCCGTGGAGGTCCTCTCTGTGGCTGGAAACCCCGGTCTTCACCATCCAGACTTTTCCGGCAGACAGGGCAGGTGTCGTGCTATTAACATAGAACAGTACTAATGAGGACTGAAGAGTAATTGTCTTATTTCTTCATGTACAATACTATTCAAAAATGTTGGGTATCTATGATTTTTTTAAAGCAATTATTACCTTTATTCAGCCATCAACACATTAAATTGATCAAAAATTACTGTTAAGACATTTATAATGTTACCAAACAAATTAAATTTCAGATAAATGTTGTTCTTTTTAATTTTCTGTTCATCAAAGAATCCTGAAAAGACAAAAAATACTATCAGTTAACAAATGTTTCTTGAGCACCAAATCAGAAGGATCATGTGACACTGAAGACTGGAGTAATGGTGCTGAAAATTCAGCTTTGCCATCACAGGAATAAATTACATTTTGAAATACATTAAAATAGAAAATTTATTTAAGATTGTAATAATATTTCACAATATTTCTGTTTTCTTTTGTAATTAAACAAGTGCAGCCTTGGTGATTAAAAGACTTTTTTTTTTCTTTTTTTTTTCCAAAAGCATTAAAAAAAAAAAAAAAATCTTACCGACCCCAAACTTTTGAACGCTAGTGTAGGTTATTTTAGCACGTAATTTAGTTTTACATGGCATATGGTTTTCAAATATCATTAACATCTAAACACATTTCAAACCTGCCACCTCAAATTCATGTTTGCAGTATGACTGTGAAATGTTGTAGAGAGAAGACGGTAAAGTCTGTTCAAGTAATGTTAACCACAAAGTTTGTGCTCATAAATCGAAACCTGACATCTTAAAAACCCACTGGAATTTCCCGAGGGTGAATTAGTTTTTGGGTTGGTCTACAAATTGACATCACAACTGACCAGCTCTATAGGCTTTAAATAGTCCATTAGAGTAAAGGCTGTTTTTCCTCTCTCCACTAGAGGTCCTTCCAAAAGTTTTTATAAAGGATTATAAATGAACGGGTTGCCACTATTTATGACAAGCAGCACTAAATTAAGCTTTATTCTGTTAAAAAACATGGGTCTGATCTGATGACAAAAGATCCAGCGCTAAGGTCATTTTATGAGACTCATACCAGTTGTAGCCAGGGTACAATACAGTTGCTGTGAAAGTAGTGCAGGCAGGGCAGCTGTCGGACAGATTCCCCTTCAGAGTACTCCTCTCTACACACAGGGCATTCCAGCCGGCATGCTGTGAGAAAGACATAGAAAAAAAAATGTGCACAAGAAAAATGGAGAGAGCGATTGTCAAGTGCTGCATGTACTGTTAAATAGAACCCTGAAAATTAAAGGCATAGTCCACCCAAAAAAGAAAATCAAAAAAAACAAAATGCATCTGTGTGATTTTAAATGTCAATGCCATATTCATATCAAATATTACCAAAGACCCAAATCAGTTTGTTCATTCAGTTACAAATTTCTTAAATGGACAGTCCACCCAAATATCAAAATTCTGTCATCATTTACTTAATCTCATTTTGGTGCAACTTGCATAACTTTCGTCATTCTGCTGAGCACAAAAGAAGTCACTTTAAAGAATGTTGGTAGCCAAACAGTTTCGGCTCCCATTGAGTTCTATTGTAATTCCATATGATAGAAGTCCATAGGAACTGAAGCTGTTTGGTTATCAACATTCATCATCACACAGGTTTGGAACAACATGAGGTTGAGTAAATGAGTTTTCATTTTTGGCTTTTTTGACTGTCGCTTTAAAAAACAACAAAAAAAAACCTTGCAACTGATTGAACTAAGGATTTGTAGCTCAGCAATAAATAACATGAGGGGAAAAATGTGAGTCTCTGGAAACATTTGATATAAATATGGCTTCTACACAATACGCTGCTGTCAGAATCGTATATATTCATAATGTTTTAACACTTTCCAGCTCTCCATACTCAATGCAATAGTCTGCCAGGAAAGCAAGGAAAATGCTTCCTGGAGGTGACCAGAAATATGTGAACAGCCCTGTTTTGCTTTATAGCACTTAAAATGAAGTGTGCATGGTGACTCAGAGGATTATGGGAACTTACCAGCCTGTTCTGAGGAGATGCTAACGGTGGGGAGAGATGAGATCATCTCCTTCTCAGCAGGAGGGGGGCCGGTATTTTCAGACTGACCAAGCAGCTGGAAGAGGAAAAAAAATAAATAAAAAATCTGCAGCGGTCGAGGAGCAAGACATTTCTAATGCTTCTTTAATTTCAGCAAGAAAATTATATAATGTGCTTGAATCAGGGCTGGGGGACAAATTTAAGTGCTGTGAAGACCAATGAGGCAAAAAGGTTGAGGGCATGAGTCATATCATCGGATGATGTCACTGACGTCAGTGTGACTCACCTGTGTGATGACCACATCTAAACCTCCTTGTCCCCAAGCATAATCTCCAGGGTTCGAGTGCAGCATGCTAGACCTGAGGAACAGGTTATTGATAAATCATTGGATGGATTTGTAGATATTGTCTTGACATATGCAAATGAATGAGTTTGTATGACAAAAGGGCACACTGAATATCTTTTGCTGGTTCTGGAACAACATTCCTGTCAAACAACGGAGGTGATGGGTTGATATGAATATGTTTAAGCCCAGCCAAAGCCAAAAATGTGTTTGATTGATTGATTAAAAGAAATGTTATATCAGGAACATATTGTACCTAAAAGAATGACAGTAAACCACAAAACATACCATGAAGAGGTTTGGGAACCTGCACTGTCAGAATTGGAAAACAGACCAGCCAGGAACTGCTGGACAATCCTTAATTAAAGAGACAAAGACAGGATTGTTGCATTAATAATTAAAAAAATAATTGAATAAATTCCACTGAAGAAAAATTCAGAGACATGGGTGTCTACTTGCACAAATTTAAAAAGCATTAATGACTGCTAAGGATTGATAATGATTAAATGATGACTAAAATTGCAGTCTTTGTGGAACTTTTAGTCAATCAGATTTTCCTTTCATGGAAAACTTGGAAATATCAGAGTTTAAATTATGATTTTGTGGAACTTTTTGTGGAAAAATAATTAATCATATTATATATGTATATGTGTGTGTGTGTGTGTGTGTGTGTGTGTGTGTGTGTGTGTGTGTGCGCGCTTATATATGTACATACAGTGCCCTCCAAAAGTATTGGAACAGTAAAGACAAAATTGCTCTGTTGGCTGTGGAGTCAAGAGATTTGCAGATATGATTAAAAAATGAATGTGAGACAAAACTACAGAATGCCACATTAGCCGTTTCAACACATACATGTTTTACCAAATAAAAATGAATGAACACGCCGAATTGAGGACAAGGAGCCCCTACCAAGTATTGAGTACATATACAGTAAATGAACATACTTTCCAGAAGGCCAACAATTCACTAAAAATGTTTTTTTTTAATTGGTCTTATGAAGTATTCTAATTTGTTGAGATAGTGAATTGGTGGGTTTTTGTTAAATGTGAGCCAAAAATCATCACAATTAAAAGAACCAAAGGCTTAAACTACTTCAGTCTGTGTGCACTGAATTTATTTAATACACGAGTTTCACAATTTGAGTTGAATTACTGAAATAAATTAACTTTTCCACGACATTCTAATTTATTGATATGCACCTGTATGTATGTATGGGTATGTATATATGAAATTTATCAATTTATTTTATTTATATATATATATATATATATATATATTTACAGATACATTACCATTCAAAAGTTTTGTTTTGATAAGATTTGTAATATTTTTTAAAAACATTTTTGAAAATATATTTTAAGGGTTCATTCATTTGATCAAAAATACAGTAAAAACAGTAATATTGTGAAATATAATTTCTATTTAAAATAACTTTTCTATTTTTGTATATATTTTAAAATGTAATTTATTCCTGTGATGGTGAAGCTGAATTTTCAGCAGCCATTACTCCAGTCTTCAGAGTCACGTGATCTATTTCTTATTAGCAATGTCAAAAACAGTTTTGCTGCTTAATATGTTTTGTGTAAAAGGTGATGTCTTTTGGATCAGATACATTACTAGGTAAAAGTTACTAACTAATAGCTGTCTCTTATGCGACAAGAGGTGGTCTTCCTCAAAGGATGCAAATTTAAATCTTAAATCTTTGTTTTATTAGAAGTATTTGTGTGTGTAAAAATAATCAGTAATGAAGAATTATTTTAAAAATATTAGACAATTCATTGGTCAAAATGTGTGGATTCCCAGGCTAATACAATTAAAACATTTCTCATCATATTTTCAAGGTGCTTAAAATAGTCAAAACTGATTTTTATTTTTTTTTTTTGTATAGCAGGATACTGTCATAAATTTTATTATTAAAAATAATCCAAATTAGTCAAGTCAAATCCCAGTATAAAGTAAAAAACATAGATATACTAAATATATTATGAGTGTCGCAACTGTAAACTGTCAACAAGATTCTCTCAGTAAAAAATGTATATATTTATGAATAAACCATTTGCATGTTGGAACTGAATGTTAAAATTTAAATACATATATTCAGTCTTTCAGAACTCCTGGTAGACAGCAGCTGTAACAAGTGGCCATACACACCCCTCCACAGCTGGTCCCTGATCCAGTCTAGAGTTACGCTGCTGGCTGTTTTGTTGAGGGAGGAGCGCAGGCTCGGCGTAGTCTGACAACGTCTCCACGGACGCTTCAGGTCCCGCTGTCCCAGGGGCAGGATCACCAACTGCTGCCTCGACCTCTGAGCGGCTGCGGAGCGCGTCTGTGACGGTGGGGTCAGAGAGGAGCGCTGAATGTTCCATGAAGAGCAGCTGCCAAAGCTAATGGAAAAGGAAAAAACAAAAGGCTTATAGAGAAACAAAACCATGACTGACCCACCCTTAAGGAATCATTTCCTTATATATACTGCATGTATACTGTAATTACAAATAATAACAAATTTTAAAGTAGAAAGACTGAGTCATTTTAGCATATTATAGTTCTTATATTTTGAATTAAATTTTCATTTAAATTTAAGTTTTTTTGTAATTCTGTTATGTGCTCCTGTCATTTTAATAAATTTTAGTTTTATTAAATATTACTATTTTGATTTAATTTATTTTTATTTTAGTTTTTTAAAAATTTATTTCCACTTTTTATTAATTAATTTTATTGGCAAGGCAACATTTTCCAAAAAAAAAAATTCCAAAAACATTTTCTAAAAAAAAAGCTTTTAATAGTTCTATTTAATGAGATATATATATATAAAATATACACACCTCTGCGAACTGTGAAGCCATGTCATCACCTACAGCACCAGCACCATCTCGACTCTGAAGAAGACTAATTAAACATGTTTTACTCATTGTAAATGACAAACATCATAATTACAAAGGATATATATCATCTAAGCTGAGTAAATTGATGTATGGAATTACAGTAATAAAAAAAAACATTTCAGTCTTGATCATTGGTTACTGACATAAAAGCAAAACTTACTTTGAGTTCTCTGACACCTCTTCAATGAAGCCAGATTCACATCTGGGACAAACATATTCCTGTTCAAACACACATTATTACAAAACAATAGATGTAAAAATGTTTATCTATAATGTTTTCTAGGTTATCATCTATCAGATGTCAGTCCTAAACCAACTGCCTCCAAATTATGATTTTGACTTTCAGGTTTTTTTGAAAAAATATGGGCTTATCGTGTTTGCCCTACTGAGAAAAAAATTAATAAATCAATAAAAATAAAAACTATAATGTATTTGAAATACATTTATTTCATGCTAAGTGTACTACAAATGCATTTACATATTTCTGTACTTAATAAAAATACCCTACAATTGTACTTTTGGTTTAATAAACTACTGGTATACTTCAAGTCTGCTAAACTGGAACTAATTTTGTACTTAATGCACTTTAATTGTGCGGAAGTAGTGCTGAAGTCCAACTAAAGATATACTGAAGTATATTTGATTGTGCTAAAGTGGAACTATTGCAAGTGTACTTTTGGTAAACTATAAATATTCTGCATTTAAAGACCGATATTATTCAAAGATCATACAATCCTCATCAATAGTGACATTAAAACACATTTTAGGCTTAATATTAAGAAATATGCATTGTGCACAAGTAGCACTCCAAATAAAGTGTAATTATTTTTATCAGTAAGTCTCGAGCGATATGTCAGTAAATGTTAATAGATTTGAACTATACTTAGCATGAAATAAATGGATTTTAAACATATTACTCTTTTTTTTTTTTTTAAGGCAGCATTAATTCATATACATACATATATATATATACATATATATATATATATATATATATATATATATATATATATATATATATATATATATATATATATATATATATATATATAAATAAATATTTATTATTAAATGACATACAAGCATCCACCTTTATGTCAGACAACCTGTCCAGGACCTGCACACCTGTCAATCAGTGTAGTGCATGTGTTTCTACTTCAACAGGGCTGCAGACGCTCGAGGCTGTGCTAAATTTGGCATCAGTGTAACTCCCAAACTTGGATACTGAATTCCTCGCAAACATGGCACTCATCACACACTCCTTAAAACGTTTAGTTACGTGAACCACATTCCCATAGTCCTATACCAATGCGCGTGAACTCATACAAACACTACATTTATATGCAATATGCAATAATGGAAGTTTGTGCTTCTACTATAAGTTATCACTGTAAGAAAGAAAAATGAAGTTGCGTTGAGGCGCATCACGGGGCAAGCACACGAAACGCATGGATTTTCTTGTGTAGCTGTGTACTTACAGGCAGCTTGGGGTCGATTTCTCCTCTACAGCAGTGACAGAAGAACCGCTGTCGCGGAGCAGCAGCCGCCGCCGCCATCTTCACTCACTTTAATAGCTTCTGCAGAACGTGATGTTACGCGTCGCGATCGGAAAGGAGCGTCGGTTGAGAAGGAGACGCGTCGCTTAGATCAGGCTACTTGATATCCCCGAGTTTCCGAACGGTAAAGCTTCATTAATTCGACAAATTAATTTAAAACATCGTACTATTTATAATAATTTCCTGGGAGAAAGTATATTTTCATATAACGTTACTTGAAAATAGAAACCTGTTTCATTTAAAAAAAAAAAAAAAAAAAAAATTATATAAAATTAAGATAATAAAATAAACATATAATGGCTTTGAAGATACTTGTATAACAACAACAAAAGAAAAATATAAATATAAAATTAAATAAATTCATAAAATATTGTACAGCTGTTGTCTTTTTAAACAGGAATGAATGAATGAATCAATCAATCATTCAGTCTGACCACGCCCCGCACGTGTTAGCCTATCAGAAAACGAGATGGTGACTCTCTGCCAATAGCGTGAGTTTGGGGCGGGACTTTCATTTCGTCGTTTAATCTGTGACCCTGGACCACAAAACCAGTCGTAAGGGTCAATTTTTTAAGACTGAGATTTATACATCATCTGAAAGCTTTCCATTGATGTATGGTTTGTTAGGATAGGACAATATTTGGCTGAGATACAACTTTTTGAAAATCTGGAATCTGAGGGTGCAAAAATAAATAAATAAAAATATTGAGATATTATTATTAATCAAAAACTAAAATATGCAAATGGGACATGATCTGTACTGAATATACTAATGATTTTTGGTATAAAAGAAAAATCAATCATTTTGACCCATACAGTGTATTTTGGCTATTGCTACAAATATACCTGTGCTACTTATTTGTTTTGTGGTCCAGGGTCACAAATAATAAGTGCAAAGGCAAAGTATAAGATGCATATTCATAAACTTTAATAAAACAAATAACACAGTGACAGTTACAAGAACATACAGCAGCAATACAATAACAGTAAAACAACCAAGTAATACTTCCATTTAGGTATATACTATAGTGTTAGACAAAATGTTAGATTGAAATTACCAAAAAAAAAAAAAAAAAAGGTTACAAATCACAAAAGCAACACAAACATGTTGGCCACTGATAACCGCACCAATCTCCACTACCACATTTTGATAAGAAATTGAGTTTTATATCAAGGTATGAAGTTTGATTCTGAATTCCAAAGCTTTTCAAAGCACAAATTACCTGTTTCAACTCATGAAAATAAAACATTAGTCGTGTATAACTGCAAAGAGGTACATACAGTAGTTCAAGCTGCATCAAAACATGCTTTTTCATAAATAAAGGTCAAAGCAAGAAATCCATCCACCAACAGACTAATAAACTGAATCGTGAATCTCTAAAATATGATATGGGATTTCTCTCTTTTGTTTAAGAAAAACATTTGGCAAGTTAAACTTCACAGGTTCTAAGTAGCAACCTCCATTCTAGAGCAATGAAATTATCCCTTTTCTTGCCAAGTACAGCTATTTACACAAAGAAAGAAGTCAAGGGAAAAGCAAAGGCAGAATGTGGCACGTCTTTGTTGAATCTGCAAGGCTGCTGTACCTTACACTTACAAGCTTCAGAAATGTAGAAGAGACAAGAATTATAAGCCAAAGCCTGTGGTATTAGGTGTTTTTACGGTCTTAAACTATTACAGTGACTTTTTCTAGCATGATAAACGGAAAGACTATTGTGTTAGTTGATCGTAGATCCTCATAGACAGCATTCATATAAGCCATAATTTGAAATCAACCAACACCTAGACAACCTTTTTGCATGTCTGAACTAATGGCCTAATGCTCAGCAAGACCAACAAATACAAAAAGAAATCCAATGTTTTATTATCATTATTAGTTTGTGTATCTTGACATGCATGCTAGAGGAGTCTAGGGCCAGTGCTAGAATAAGTCACTTTGTCTCAAGACTGTGTTCTTCATTTCTTTTCTTTCATTCAGGTCTCTCTACCGGGGTGCGGTGAAGGCGCCTTGTGCGGCAGAAACAGTGGCATTGGTGGCTGCCTGGCGCACTGTCTGATTAGAAAGCACACCGGTAGCAAACTCAGCTTGGGCCTTCTCAAAGCTTGCTCCGGTCTGCCTGTACATAGAATGAACCTGATGGGAGAAGATGCACAAAAAAAAAAATCTATAGTCATTCAACAGATCAATATAATCAAGTATTATGAACTAAAATTCTACATACATTATTGTTCAAAACTTTTGGGGTTGGCTTTTTAAAGTCTCATTTTCTCCAATGCTGCTTTTTATATATTAAAAATAAATAAATAAATATTTTATACATATATAAAAATATATTTTTATATATGTATTATTACAATTTTATCTCTTTTCATTCTAATCTTTCTAATCTGCTGATTTGGTATTGATTTCTTATTATTATCAATGTTAAAAACGGTTTTTGTGGAAACCATTATACTTTGTCACTTTTGACTAATTAAATGCCACCTCGTTGAATAAAACAATTTAATTTCCTTTGAATAGTAGTTTTTAAACCGACCAAATCGATCATAAAAACGCCAAAGCAAAATTTTAAAAATATTTCTGCAAAGAGTCTGCAATTAAGCATTATTTCAAAATAAAAAGTATTAAAGAGCATGATGAAGTCATGTTTTAACAGCAAAATCCATAAACAGCCACCCAGATATGACCCACAAATCACAACACCCAACAATAACATATGGAAAAGCAGCTGGCGTTCTGCATTTGCCATACATTTACATACTAAAAAGCCAACCAATATGGCATCTCTATTGCAACAAACAAAATGTACTACTTAATGCTATAAAATTGAGAGATGCATATAGTCTGAGACAAATGTAAAATGTCAGCTAAAATGCTTGAGCACTTAAAGCATTGTTTCTAAGTCTGCTTATTTTAGTTTACAAAATAGAAGCCAGAAGTGAGAAGCCAGTCAAACCCTTGGAGTATCAGTGGAAAAATCCACCGAAGAGGAAAACACCATTTCAAAATAGGATGAAGATAAACATTTGGTATGGTTTTCAATTTATACTTAAGATTATATCCCTAATTTGACTGCCAGTGGATGCTGTTATTGGTGATGTGATTTACCCTCTTGAGCAACACCACTCCCATGGCCGCCTGAGCAGTGAAGAGCACAGCATTTATCATCATGATCACACCCACCGCCTTGTTCTTGCTAAGAGCGGCTAAACTCACGATCCACCCACTGAGACACAAATGAGAGAGAAAGTATCAAG
Source organism: Spinibarbus caldwelli (assembly GCA_039654775.1). Taxonomy (NCBI): domain Eukaryota; kingdom Metazoa; phylum Chordata; class Actinopteri; order Cypriniformes; family Cyprinidae; genus Spinibarbus; species Spinibarbus caldwelli. The sequence continues at coordinate 9,406,154 of CM077244.1, read as the reverse complement.
CCACTGGCCAAATTCGTAAGAATGGAATGACACTAAATAACAATAAACAGGTCAGTAACCAAATTTGTACAAAGGTGTCTGTTTTGTCACGCTCACCTGAAGCCCCAGCCAGGGATACCGATAGTCATGATAACATAAAGCACCAGTTGGGCGAAGAAGACAAAGAAAAATGCAAAGAAGTTGAAGGAACTGTCACTCCTGTTGAGAAACGGAAGCGCACAATGACAAGTTCATTATGTTTGGAAACAATTGGCTGACATATGACAATTCTAAACGGTCAAAAAAATCTTAACATAATTATAATAATAATTATTAATTCAATGTACTCACCCTCAGGACATTCAAGATGCAGAAAAGTTTGTTTCTTCATGGGAACAGATTTAAATCAGCATTAAATCACTTGCTCACCAATGGATCCTTTGCAGTGATTGGGTGCCATCAGAATTAGGGTCCAAACAGCTGATAAAAACATCACGATAATCCACAAGTAATCCACATGACTTCAGTCCCTCAATTAACGTCTTATGAAGTGAAAAGCTGTGTGTTACTAAGATACAAATCCATCATTAAGAGTTGTAACCTTAAACTTCAAAGTTTAAAGCTTTAAACCTTAAATCCCCTGTTGTCCTCTCACATCAAAATACATCAACATTTTCGTAAATGTTAATTTCGATGCTTGATATGTTTCTCTCCTGATTTAGATAAAACTTTTTTACTGAAGAAAGCAATATTATGCTTGGACGACTTTCCAGTATTTTAGCTGGAAGCAATGGTTAAGCAGTTAAAGACATCTTAATGATGGATTTTATTATTACAGCATGCAGCTTTTTGCTTCACAAGATGTTAATTGATGGACTGGAGTCATGTGGATTATTGCTATTTTTATCAGCTGTCTGGACTCTCATTCTGATGGCACCCATTCACTGCAGAGGATCCACTGGTAAACAAGCGATGGAATGCTAAATTTCTCCAAATCTGTTCTGTTGAAGAAACAAACTCATCTACATCTTGGATGGCCTGAGGGTGAGTAAACTTTCAGCAAATTTAAAATTTTGGGTGATTATTCCTTTAAATGCACGTAATATCTGAGTGTTGCTGAAATGGATTTGCTACAAGTTAGGTGTCCCACCTTCAGCGAGAGACCACAGTGGTACGTACCTGAAGGCTTTGTACACAGGCCTGTACCAACAAACAAAGGAGCAGGGGGTGAAGAGGAGAAACCAGAGTATGGCAAGGCCGAAACCAACTCCATTATTGGGATCCACACAGAACATAGCCAAACAGGAGATGAAATTAAAGAGCAAAGTGCATGCTGTGACTAAGAAAAAGAGATGAGAGAAGTGGGTAAAAAGAGAGAGAAAGATAAGTACAAAGGAAAACTGCAGGCCAATTGCAATTGCAAGGCAAGTAACATACTGAAGTAGTGACTGACCAATATGCCTATACTAGGGAGCAACTGCTGATATGTGATACATAACACAATTGAATGATACACACAATTGCTAAAACTAAAGCAAAAGATCAACCAAAAAAGAAAATTCTGTCATAATTTACTCACCATTATGTCTTTCTAAACTCGTATGAATTCTTTCATTAACATAAAGTGTCATTTGGAACAATATGAGCGTATGTACAATATCAGCATTATGACATATATATATATATATATATATTTACATGTATGTATGTGTAATTTTTTATGTTCTAGTCAAAGGTATCTTACAAAATCACATTATGAGTGAGTTAATGAGTTAATATAAGAACTTTTGAGTGAACTACCTCTTTTTATTTTACTTGTTTTAATTTATTTTTTTATTGTATTTTTTTCATTATTTACTAAATTGTTTTTTAAACTTGTCCATTGAAAAGGCTTTTGGAAGATTCACGGCTCAAAATGACCAAACACTGTGATTAATAAGTCTGGCCAATGTATTGGTCAAGCACTACAGAGGAGACTAACTATTTCAGTTTAACAGATAAAAGCACACAGTATAAATTCATAATTAAAGTATTTACTAAATGTGATGGAGGACAGATACAAACCAGAACCTTCCACACACTGCAAAAGACATATTAAACCGAGCAAACTTACACATCCAGTAGTAGTACATAGTGGTGACAGTGCGCTGGAAGCTTTGGCTAATCTCCACATTAATGTCCTGATAGAAGCACGGTCCCACTGGGCAGAAGGAGGGCAATGGGGGCCAATTATTCTGACGAGCTGAGGGAGAAGGACACAGAAAGAGATTCATTTCCCCATTCATCAATCACATCCGCTAGCATAATGTCATGTTCATTACTGCCAAGGTCTAAATCTTACTCCTTTGAAAATACCATCCATCCATCACTGTCATCATTTTAACCGTTCCATATCTTTGTCCCCTCCTCTCTTATTCAGGTCTCATCCATCTCTGCACTTTCATTGTAACCCTGACCAACAATTAGTCCATATAAATAATCACATCAGTTCTTAAAATACACTTGTTTAATGCCCATCCATTTGTCTCGTCATCTTTTACATATCTATTCCTGCAGTACTTTGCTCTTTTTCGTGCAGATTCTTTATCAGGATTCAAAAAAAAGTGTAAAAGGAGTGAAGAAAAAAACCTGTAGTGGAAAAAGAAGTAATGTGTTATTTAAATGTGTTACGCTTTGTATGTTCTGCAAATCTTGACTGAAATGAAGTCTCTCATTCTTAAAAAACACTAATGGCTTGTCACATATTCTGCATTGAAAATCTGCAGAATTGTGTAAAATTGTTTATCCAAAAGTGGATCTGAATATGATCAAATGTGCAAATGGAGCTGAGAGTATTTCACTCTTTTTGATAGCTGAAATACTTTTTCTTAAAACTCTTCCGTAATGCATCTAGATAAGTACATTTTCATAAAATCTGAGTGGTGGTTGCACATGTAACACCCGCCAAGACAATGTTATGAATAGATGTCAGGTCATTCATATGTGGTTTCTAAGGTGTTATGAGTTGCTTTAGCATTAGAATTTTATTACACAGCTTGTGAACGACAATACTAATCGCAAACTGCCACTGAAACCTTTTATGCACGTAATGCCAGCAGTAAAACTGAAGATAAGAGTCAGGGGAATTTCACTGTGGGTTCAAGAAGTTTCATTTACATTTAATTCCCCTGGCAAACACACAAATCAAGATATTTTTCTCTCAAGAAATCAAGATATTGCTACACTCACTGGCTCCAGACCCAAGCGCATGTGCATTCAGCTCTCTCTCTCTTCTCTCCAGCTCTTTTGCTTTTCTTTCTAGTTCCTCCTGCTTCCTCAAAAGATCTGCTGTGGTGGCATTCACTGCAGACTGCAACAGACATAGAGGGAGAGGCAAAGTTAACAATTATGAAATGCATAACTGTTTTTTATTACTACCACATTAATAAGCATCTCAGCACAGTATTAAATTGATGATATATATTTATGGTCAAATGTTTGCAACTCAACAGGGAGCAAAACTATAGCTGAAATCCAGCTGTGTTTACTCTTCCATAGCAGTATGAACTTTTAGTTTATTAATTAGTAGCAAATATGCCATCGTTCAAAAGTGTGAGGTCACCCAGTCTGCATTTATTTGATCAAAAATACAGTAAAAACTGTTCTATTCTCAAACATTATTCCAATTTAAAATAAGTGTTTTCTATTTTAATATATACTTAACATGCAATTTATTCATCATCATCACTCCAGTCTTCACTGTCATAAGACCGTTAAGAAATCGTAAAATGCTGATTTGCTGCTAAAGAAACATTTCTTATTATTATCAATGTTGTTGCAACTAATAAATAATACTACTTATTATTTTTGGTTGAAACTCTGATAATTTTATTTCAGGATTCTTTGATGAATACAAAGCAAAAAAAAAAAAAAAATTAAAATGATTTGAAATAGAAATATTTTGTGACATTATAAAGGTGATCAATTTAATGCATCTTTGCTGAATAAAAGTATAAATTACTGATCCCAAATTTTTGAATGGTAGTGCATTTTTATTTTATTGTTATTATCTTGCTATTCCCATTAATAAAATAATAAACATCGGTCTGTGGTCTTAAGATTATTCATAAAAATCAGTTTAATCATACTATCCATTTTGTGAAAAATTCTGAAAGCCTTCCAAATACAGAATGAAACAATTATAAGATAATATATATATAACTATCATGCAATATTTGACTGTTAAAACAGCCCAATAACCACTCTAGAATTGTATTATGATAGTGACAGATCTAGATCTAACAGAAAATATTGCTTTTTAACTAAAATAACATGCATACACTGGCTTGATGAGGGGGCAACTGTGTGATGTAACTGTTGCGGTAAAAACCTTAAACCACCAGATGTAACAATTATAGTAAATCCAGTGTTATGCCCCTGTGTGGACAAATTTGTCTCATTTAGTTACTCTAAACAGCACCTGTGTTCCATAGGATCCATAATTCTTGGGCTCGGTTGGTGTGGTCCTGCTGGGAGGTGTTTGGGCAGGAGGTGCAGCAGGAGATGTGGCTTCATAGGGAGGTGGAGGCTTCATTACCCAAAACAAAGAGCAAAACAATTAATAACATAATATTACAAAACACAATGACAAAATGGTCTGATAAGACTTTTCTCTTGCAGAGCAGAGGTAACTGAAGTTGACATGAAAGAGTTTATAATTCATTGTACTCCCATAATGTGATTAATAATTAAAGGCTATGTAAATGCAGCCTGCTCAGGAAGGACATATTTACCGCTGTTGTGTTGTTGTCAAATGGGTTGTAGAGGTCCAGCGTGGCATAGCCAGTGTTGCTGCTGTGCTGAGTCACTGATGGATCCTGCAAACACAGGAAAAACAAACCTTTCAGATCATTTATAGCAGGTGATAGATAATAAATTAAATATCTGGGCTGATGCCACAAAAAAATGAAACATTTTTAAACCAAGCTCAAGGTTGTCTAAGAACTGGGAAGTTAAACTTACAATCTTACACTAATATCATTGTTTCTGAGGCAGAAACTTCATTTGCTATAGGGAGACTAACCTTCACAACACAATAAGATAATTCATCTGATAAAGCTAACCAAGTAACTAACCACAAATAACATAAAATAATAGAGTACCACTCAAAAGTTATGACACACATGAGTGAATTTGTGTTTCTCACGATCTTAAAAACCGTTTGACCTATATGCTTCAATTTAGATTTAAAGACAAATATAAACTGCACCTATGTACAGACTTCATTTCAATATAAAAATGATATAAAAATTAAAATAAATAAGAGCAATATTTTTTGCCGTATTTGCCCATTATATAATTCCTACATGTTTGTGACATTTTTTTGTACAAACTTCAAAATAGAAATGGAAATGTAAGAGGTACAGCACTACACAAATAAGGCCACAAATGAAACCAACTCAAACAGATTTGTAATGTACAATTACAAAAACTAAAACAGTATATTACCTGAAATGGATTATGATCATCAGCAGCATCAGCAAAAGTGGTATATTTTGACATTTTGGTACTGGTTTGGCAGATTAGAGCTAGTCAAGATGTAAAAAGAGGTTAAACTCAACCGCGATGAACAGGTAAACACCAGAACACTGTTGTGTAGCGGACAGTTACAGGCAGAAGTCAATCTAGTTTAGTAAATACCGGATTGTAATAAGTCAATTTAAAACAAACAAATCACACCGCGACCGGTTAACACTAACTAGCTAACCAACCAACATTACAACGAGACGTCAGGTGTCCGTGTCAAGTCAATAGCAAGCTCTGTCCTTATATTACAGTGGTTTATGGTCTTCTTCTTTGGTTTTTTTAATTATTTATTTATTTTCCTTTGTTAGATCCGACGAGCGACACGATTTTGTTTCAATTTTACTGTGACAGCGCTGTTGTGTAGCGCTAGCGTACAGGAAATGTGTTCATATCACATGACAAGGGTGTTGCCAGGTTGCGCAAGAAAAACAAGTAATTTAATTAAAAACAAATTTGAACAAGTCATTCTGTTTTTATTTCCGCATAAGTAAACAGCAAAATAACGTATTTTATTTTAAACCATTCCCATTTACAAAAATATAATTACAGAATTATAGTTCACATTACAGCTAGAAATAAACTAGTCGTTAACTTGTAAACGAATAACAGAGACCTATAATTACTTATATATAGTGGACATGGCAACACAGCCGAACTGAAGCTTTGAGGAAAAAGTTGCATCACATGATGGGGAAGAGCCAATGAGAAAGCGCTATTATATCACATGATGCGGGAGAATTTTTGTGAAAAAGCGCATGTCTGAGGAGAAAAGCAAGGGGGCGTGTTTCTCCTAAAAAACAAAAATAGTTGTATTTCAGTGTATTACATTATTTAAACAACAGCATGGCCTATCATTTCTAAAATCTATCTATCTATCTATCTATCTATCTATCTATCTGCCTGTATGTCTGTCTGTACATCCATCCATCCATCCATCCATCTCGGTTAAGCGGTACGATTTAAAATTTAATTTAAAATCTCATGCTGTTCCTGTTCCTCATTCAACCACTAGGCATCACTGTTGCCTCGAAAAGCGAGGCAGCAACGTAATTTTCCTCTGTAAAATATAGTGGGTCCACCGGGGCAAGTTGTCACATGGGGAAGATGGCTGAAGGCTTGCAATTCTCTAGTCATGTGAGTTCACATGGGTGACAGGAGGGCAGAAAGTAAGCCTGAGTCCCAATGTGCATACTATCCATCTTAAATTCTGTGATATTAGTAATTTTCAATACTATTTAGGGCAGATAGGGTGGATAGTATGTACACAGGGACGCAGGGTGAGTCATATGATACCTCACAACACATACCACTACGCCACCGACCAACACACACACAATCACCCTTCTTCGTGCTCTTTCATAAAACTCATTTACTTAGATTTACAAATTCACTTTATGGCACTGAAAGTTTGACCACACTGACTGCAGATGTTCAAGTTGCTTTCTCTGATCATTTCTGCAGCTGCTGCTAGGATACAAAGTGTTCCACAAACAATTAATTCAGCACTTTGACTTCAGTCTTGACCAGATGTGGATGAAATTCACACATATTGAATGGAAACCAGGAAACTAGACACTCCACCAGTTGACTTTGAAACAGCGTGGATCCTGGATCGCATTATTTGTATGCTCTGATCTTGGTGTGCAAGCTTCCAGTGAAGTTCAAATGCAATACATTAATCAGTGAGCATGACAGAGCGATGGTAAACAGGAATGGAACCTTAAATGAACCATTCATAGAGAAACAATATGTTCTTTATCTGTGAGTTCAGAGGAAGGTTATGCTGAAATGACAAAGATTTGTCACTCTTAATTCCCTAAACCATCTTTCCTTTAAAACCTCTTTTTCTCTTCTCTAAGTGGGTGTGTCCGTGCTTCCTTTTGCTTTCCTTTGAAACCGCAACATTCCTCAGCCAATCAAGCGATGCATGGCCCCATGACATCACCGCCTGTGGAATGAGCTGACATGAAGCCTACAGTGGTGAGTTGCCAAGGCAACCAGCAGGGATGGAGGGAGCTTCAGTGGACCGTGTGGGCTTGTGGGTTTTGCCCCCATTTCTCAGCAGTATGGTCTCAATTAAAGAAGAGGAGAAACCAGGATCTGGGTCTCATTTAGTGCATACCACCACAATAGGCTTAAACCGCACAAGGCCAGAGTTAAATACATGGTGAAGACTTGATGACCTTGTTCTAGAGTGCTTGTAATATTAATCTTGTTAACGAGGTGCGCAGTGAACACGCCAGGCGTCGCAGTGGATGTGAAACTGTGTCTCAAAGCATTTTGGCATTCGCTTGGAATTGAAAAGTGAGTCAAGAAGCCCAGACAGACAGATGGAACAAATAGAATTAATGCTGTGCAAATGTACATTTTCTAAAGAAAACGTTAGCAAGAACTTGCCGCCACAGTGAATGGTGCTGAGAGTGGTTGCTAATGTGTTGCTAGGTGGTTGTGAGGGTGTTCTGGGTGGTTCCTAGGCATTGCTAGGTGGTTACTAGGGAGTTCTGCATGGAAGGTAAGGAAATTGTTTTTGGGTTTCTGAGGGGCTTTTAGGACTTTCTGGGTTGTGCTTGTGCAAGATGATTGTTAGACCATTCTAGGTGGTTGCAAAGTCATTGATATAGGGTTATGGACGGTCGCTATGCCATTTGCAAGTTGGTTGCTAGGGGTTTTTAAATGGGATTGCAAGCTGGATGTTATAATGTTTGTTATTCTGGTTGGTTGCTAGGACATTGCAAGGTGGTTACAGCAGATTTCTGCATGCTTGCTAAGGGAATTGATATGAGGTTTCTGAAGGGTCACTAGGGAAATGCTAGGTGGTTTTTAGGATGTTCTGCAGCTAGGTCTAGGCTAAGTGGTTGTTAGGATGCTTTGGGTGGTTGCTAGACCATTGCTAGATAAATGTGGAGGTGCATTCCAATTGACAGGGTCCCTACACAGTGTTCACTGCTCCCTACTCCCTAAGCACGGGATATCCGTTGAAGTGGACTTACCTGACAATAATCACTCATTTGGAACGTCTTCAAAGAAAGGCAATGATGGGGTCACGCAGATTATGATATAAATATTGTAATTTATTTTATTTTAAAATTGAAATACATATAAAATAAACAATTATGTGTCTAATAAATATAGTCAAAATGTATATGTTTAGACTGTTAACAGATTGGTCTCATCTCATGCTTTTTTTCCCCACATGCAGCATTATATTTAACTCACCTGAGGTAAATAAACTAAAATAAAAAATGACAGAGCCTCAGCTGTTTCTCGACGGTTTTACTTAGTTTCACCTATTCATACAATACTAAATGACTAAATGTAAATGTAATACAATACATTATGCAAATGTAACATTCATCATCATTACCATTCATAAATACTCTAGTTTGAATATTAATAATAACATTTAATAATTACCCCTCCATTGCAGAGCCAATAACAGTTGGGTGATTTTCCTCCTCTGCTTCCTGTGAAGCGATGTATCCCTAATTCCCTATGCCACAGTACCCTTCAGACTGAATAGGTTCGTTCCATTCAGTTTGGAATTTCACTTAAAGGGTTAGTTCACCCAAAAATTTAAATTCTGGGATTAATTAGCCTACTCACCCTCATGTCATTCAAAACTAAGGTTGAGTATCGTTGGGTATCCGATTCTGATTCTGCTTATCGATTCCTAGTTCGATTCCAATAAGATTAAAAAAAAAAAAAAAATCGGATTTAAAAAAAAAAATTAAATGAAACATTTAGATGTCAAACATTCTTATTCTGTCTTTTTACAAATTGTTCTGTTGCAGCTGAATAACATGAGCAAGCAACTTACAGAACACTTTGGCCTTTTACACTTAGGAACTTTTGCCTATGGTTTTAACTAAAAATACCACAGCAAAAACAACTAGACTAATACATTTTAAACATTAAATTGTTAAAGACTAGTAAACAGTCAGTAACAAGATAGGAACAAACAGATCAATTAGCTATAGCATAAATAAATACAACTGAACAAATTTCAGGTACAGAAATTGAAATCAAAAGTTTAAAAACACTGTATTTTTCTTTTCATTACATACATTAATTGTCATTAAAGTTACAAACGATATTCAGCCAAGATCAGTAAATGATTTTCTTTTATTCTTTGATTAACATTAATGACAGGCAGCACATGTTTATTAGGCTGCTGTCTCTTTAACACCGAACGCACGCGGGCGGATCTAAAAATACTTTTTTACACGTGTTTTCTTTCACATCTATTTACGTTTACTTAAGACAAAAACGGTGTTCATGATGATATACTGACGTATTTTTGTGCATATTGGTTGGTAAATGTGAAAGAGAAGCACGTTTAGGCTCAGAACAAATCTTTTTCTGTGGAAATGCACGGAACTGTTTGAGAACGGACGCAGGCCGGGAACCCACACCGAGACCGCTGTTCTCTGTGCTCGCGCTTCGGATGTTTGTGCTGCACGCAAACAGTGCTCAAGTTCTTTCCCTTCCTGCGCATAAATCGTTTAAAATCACATTAAAATGCGAATGCAGGCATCGTTAAGCGGAATCGAAATGCACGTGTCTTATCAAGTACCCGGTTCTCGGATATTTGGGACTGGTTCTAAAACAGAACCGGTTCTCAATACCAACCCTATTCAAAACCCTTAAGACCTTCGTTCATCTTCGGAACACAAAGTAAGATATTTTTTGATGAAATCCGAGAGCTTTCTGACCCTCCATAGACAGCAAAGCAACTGACACGTTTAAAGGTGGGGTAAGTGATTTCTTATAGCCAATGTTGATATTTGAAATCACCTAAACAAACACACCCTCTACCCCAAAAGGGTCTCGCCCCTATTTTGATATCTCCGCCCCACACATACGCAACCCAGGCAATGATTAGTTCTATGAAACAAAGCAAAACCAATGTTACTCACCTATCGAGAAGAAACAAAGCAACCTCAGTGTCTGATCGCAGGCCTACCCGCTCCTTGAGTTCTCTCCAGCGCTGGAAAGCTGATCCGATATTTACACGGGTCCTACTTCTTGCCTTATCGTAACACCGTGTCTATACCGGATGCAAGCGGCGCGGTGCGGCGCGGTTTGACAAAATACTATAGAACTCATTATAATCAGTGATGCTGTCTACACTGGATGCCGTGCCGCGATACAACAAATCCCTGCCAGTAAACTGCTGCCGTGTTCTATTTATGATTTTCAACGGTCGCTTTGTCGCGTCCAATGTAGACAGACAATGTAGACAATGACAGGCTGTTGTGGCGCGGCGTCCGGTGTAGACATGGTGTAAGCCTTCTTTTGTTCCGCAAGACGTTTTCCTCTTTTGTTTTTTATCCGCCATCTCTATCTTTCTGTCGTCGCTCGGCTAATGTCCGTCATGTGCACTGAGCGCTCTCTCCTCCACATCATGAGTAGACACGCCCCTTACTGCTGATTGGCTACAAGTTTGTTTTGGTACTGGGCCCGACTCAGATTTCTAAAGCGTTTTTGAAAAAATACATACCCCACCTTTAAGGCACAGAAAGGTAGTAAGGACATTGTTAAAACAGTCCATGTGACATCTGTGGTTCAACCATTATTTTATGAAGCTACGAGAATACACGACACATGCATGAGCACTCCTCTACTTGTAAACAAGGCACAGCGTATGCGTCGTGGTACTCTCAATAATGATGGACAGTCCCAGGAGAGGAGAAATCATTGAATAAAGTCATTATTTTTGTTTTCTTTGCGCACAAATTGTATTCTCGTAGCTTCATAACAATATGGTTGAACCACTGTCACATGGACTATTTTAATGATGTTCTTACTACCTTTCTGGGCCTTGAATGTGAAAGTTCCCTTGCTGTCTATGCAGGGTCAGAAAACTCTTGGATTTTATCCACAATATCTTAATTTGTGTTCCGAAGATGAATGAAGGTCTTACAGGTTTGGAACGACGTGAGAGTGAGTAATAACAGAATTTTCATTTTTGGGTAAACTAACCCTTTAAGGTAGCGGAATACCCTGAAATCCACTTCGCAGTACACTTACGGTTGAATGGAATGCACCTGTTCTGGGTGGTTGCTAGGGCATTGCTAGATCGTTATTGGAGGGATGAGTGATTGCTAGAGGGTTCTCAGTAGTTGGTAGGTACTAGAATTGTAGGTGGTTGTTGGCGGTTATGGATAGGTGCTAGGGAATTGAAAGGTGTATGGTAGGTGATTTATAGATGGTTGCTAGGGCATTGCAAAGTGGTTGTTATGGTGTTCTGGGTGGTTTCTATGCATTGCTAGGTGTTTGCTGGGAGATTCATTATGAAGATTCTGAAGGGGTGCTAGGGCATTGTTAGATGGTTGTTGAGGCTTATGGATTGTTGCTAGGGCATTGCAAGGTGGTTGTTATGACAATGGCAATGGCAAGACTAGGTGGTTTAGGGGGCAGTCGTGGAATCGGACTTGTAACCCAAAGGTTGCAGGTTCGAGTCTCTGTACCGGCAGGAATTGTAGGTGGGGGGAGTTAATAAACAGTGCTCTCTTCCACCCTCAATACCCACAACTGAGGTGCCCTTGAGCAAGGCGCCGAACCCCCAGTTGCTCCCCGGGTATCACAGCAAAAAATGGCTGCCCACTGCCTGGGGCGGTTCTGGGGGGGGCCAGTGGCCCCCTGTCAACAAGCTTGGCCCCCCTAAATTTGGAATCATATTACAGCAAACAATTTTGGGTGAAATGCAGTTTGTCCTGTAAACTATATGTATATAAAAAGAAAAAAAAATCACCAGCTGCTAAATTCAAATCTGCGTATGCTGGCTGGCACAGAGCCAGAGGTACGCACGTTTTTAAAACACTGCGCATTATAACCAATAACATACGATTCTGTTGAGCTTATGAATGCAATGACCAATCAGAGGCGTTCAGATGAGTCATTGCTGAAACAAGCTGTTTCGTCACCGCGTGCGCTGGGTGGCTGAATTCTAATTCTCTCATCAGAAACAACAAAGCGAAGTACGAATGTAAGATATTAATTTCACAGTGTAAACAGCTTTAGAGATTATTATGACAGTTTTTGAGAGTGCTTGAATTCGCTGGACTGAAGTGAAAATGTTCTTTGATGTTGTAAACGTTCTTTGCTCTCTTCTTGTACACTGAAAATGTTATAGGCTAATTAGTAACTTACAATGTTTTTATTAAATTCACATTAAATACAAAGTCAGTCATATTAAAAGTATTTTATGGCATGACACCCATATCTGGTACTTAAGTAAAAAGACGGGCTTTTATGTGTAGTTAATAGATTACAGTATTAGGCTACTTTGCCCATCGCCCATTATAGACCAACTAAAATAATCTATAAAGGTGCAAAATGCATTTACTTACACAAATTTGAAAGTCGAGATATTTCATGATATATTTTAGGGATATATTGAATATAAAAATAAATAAATAAAACCCCTGCTGAAAAAAAAAACAATAGACACCTTTACAAAATTATTAATGGTTTTACTGGTTATAATGGGACTTGTATTGGTTTTACTGGAAACTGTAATGGACCCTGTTGGTCTCTACTGGTAGTTGGTTGCCTTCTATTAGTGGCTTGTTAAAACCAATAAATCCTAATAGAATATGTCCTAAAACACACTACAGAAAACCATTTTTTAATGGTTAAATGTTGATGGTTTGTAATGGTATTTGTAGTGTAAACCATTAAAATTTTCTGTGATGGTTTTATTATTGTTGTTTTCAGTAGGGACATAAGCCTATATCAGTTATACAGTGGTATTGTGGATGCTGTGTGTCACATGACAAGCATGAGAACCCCCCAATAATGAGTGCATGATGCCCCTGACACTACAATACAAAATTATTTGTTAAATAAATGAAACATGATGAAATATTTAATTTAGTTGAAATTGTAGATTACTTCCAGAGATTGCAGCAATACATGACATGGTGAAAAATGACTTAATGAATAATACTTAAAGTAGGTTAAGATGAATTTAAAAATTGTGCCCCCTAAAAGCACAAGTGGCCCCTGTCTGGCCCCCCCAGTTACTGTGGTCTAGAACCGCCCCTGCCCACTGCTCCGGGTGTGTGTTCACTACTTACTGCTGTGTGTGTGGACTAGTTGCTAGGTCATTGCTAGGCGTTTGCTGGGGTTTTCTTGGTTGTTGCTAACCCTATGCTGGGTTGTTACAGAGTTCTGGGTGGCTGCTAGGTGGTTGTTAGGGTGTTCTTGGTGGTTGTTAGGGCATTGCCAGGTGGTTTTTAGAGTGCTCCGAGTGGCAGAGATTATGGATTTTTTCAACCTCTTCCAGAAAGTGTGTGAACTTAATGGCAACCTCAGTACACGGCAGCACACATACACTTTTAAGACATCATGGGTTATGTGAGCTTAAAACTCTTAACAGGACCGTTGAGAAATGTAGAACACACATACGCAACACAGCAGACTGAAATTATGTGCAATCTTGAATAAGTCCACTGTGAGCTCTGTTGTCTGGGACCTGGAAAATTCATCATCAGCAGCAGGCTGAAAAACATAGCAGTCTCTGAAATAGAAAAAAGAAAGATACGGAGGGTGGAAGAAAGAGTTTTAACTTAATTTTCATTAGCAGCTTTTTGCATCATTTACTCATACATATTATTTAATTAAACTTTCAGAAGCATTTGTCCTAGATTTAGAATAAAGCAACAGTTTGGATCATGAATCTGGCTGCAGAAAGACAAAAAAAAAAGAGAAATGACAGCCATTCTCTCTGACCTCATGCAGTAACTAGTTACAGATGGAAGAAGGAGCAGAGGTAATATAACCTTAAAAATATGAAATTATTTTTCTTTTCTAATGTTTGCTCACTCTTTCCATACCTCTCCCTCATTCCCCCCATTACTCCTTGCCAGGAAATAATTCAACATTTGATGTACACTCATGAAAAACAAATTTATAGTGTTGTTCAAAACGGTAAGTGGTTGGATCAGGAGACAGAAAGCAAGAACAGACACAAAGAGCACTTTGAAGAAAAGGAATGAGACAGAAAATAAGTGTAAAAGTGCAACCAAGGCTAGTGTCAAAGAGTTTTCTATATCCAGCCAAGAAAATAACTGAATCAGTCATGAGATTTTTGAGGGTTTATAAGTAGAAAGGTTTATTGCCAAAACATTTTTGATTAATAAGCCACATTGTGGCATATACATGAAACTGAAACATAAAATGCACAAACGACAACAATAAATACACTTTTCAGCCAATGCACCAAAAAGAACAATGCGAACTCACTATCATCTTTATACAAGTACCGCCCCTGACCCTTCAAACATCTCTCCTTCTCTGGCACACAAACTTAGTATATGTCAAACATACAAAAAGTGGAAGGAACAGGCTATTTGTACAATGATAAACAAACATTTTAGCACATTGTGGACATGGTTGAGATGAAATGGAATAGAATGAACCGAAATCTAGGATCCTTCAGTCTCGTTCATACACACGGGTGCAGACGACATCTCCGGCTCTCATGGTCTGGAAGATAAACATCAGAGATGTTAAGAAACCACCAACTAGCTGCTTAAACAATTTAAGATCCTTATCCGATGGGGTTAAACATCAACAGATGTTATATATTCACATATCCAACCAGATCTTGTTCTCTGAATTCAAAGAATGCTCTTTTCAATTTCCAACCATGCAACACTGATTTACCTAAATGAAAGTTACAAAATGTCTATTAGGAACAAAAAGCACAGACATTGAGGGACCTGTTTACTGTAAGTGGGCTAAATGGGAGCAGTGTGACTTCTATAATAATGTGAACTATAATGGTGAGGAATGAACAACAATCTATTATTGTAAGGTGTTGAGCTTTTAAGATGCTCATTAGAGTAGGCTATAGTAGTAGTCTAGTAGTAATTTTTCAAATAAGTGGTGTACTTACGAGAATCATCTGGCCATCATTGGTCAGTTCACGTGTCCATGATGTCTCAGGCCCCTCCCCCTTCTGCAGTGTCTGCTCACAAGTGATTTTACGGTCTGTCTCCCATTTTGGAAAACTCTGACGAGAAATTGTTAGAAACAGTTAGAAAAGAGCTAAAAGCAGAGATATTAATTTTAAATGTCTTTTTAGAGTCTCAAAGTTTGTTGAAAACATACATCGTTTGTGTGTATAGATAAAAGTGAACTTTCACCATCAAATAAAGTGTTTAGTATTAGAAAATAATACATTTAAGACATTGATATTTTCTGATAGTAAATCTTATGCAATATGCTAAAGTGTAACAGTTAACAGAGAGAAAAATATGATGTGCTGAGATGCATGGATGGGTGACATTACTGTGCAAGGGCGTCCATCCACTGTAGCCTCGTTGAAGGACTCGCCCACCGTGAAGGACACATGAGTGGTCCGCACACTAGTGGAGGTCTGAATGGAGAGACTTTCCCCCTGCTGTGTAATCTCAACAGCTGGTTTGGAAGCTGCTGCAACTGCAATCTTCCTCAGAAAGACATTTACGCCTGTAGAACACACACACACACACAAATGTGCTAAGAAATTAAAAGGCTATTTATCATTATCAGAAATCAAAGCCATTTTGCCTACGGCTAATTTCCTGTCCATAACAAGCGTATCCAATCTGCACTGGAATGTTTTACTGTCTAAATAGCAGTTACATATTTAAGCAATCAAATCAGTTACCACAGTCTTAATGTTTACACCAAGGAAATCTACAACTTTTAAACACATGAGAAACATTCTCATGTTTATTTAATTTAGGGGCAACTGTGTACTTGGTCTAAGTGAACTCCCCCTTGAGTGAATAATTGGGGTCGAGGGACGGTGTGTCTACAGAGCCAAACGGCTGGCCGAGGGGCCGCGTATCAGGGTTTGTGCACCTAATCACAATCCCATGAGGAAGTGAAGCAGAACAGTTTTTCAAGCAGCTTTTTGATTGTGCTCATGGTCAAACCGAGTCTCAGTTTGACCTGAACAAAATATATTTCTAATAAATAAATAATGACATTGACATGCAGTCTTGCAAGGGGTTCTTTTGGTTTATAGTTTTCTTGTCAGGTGATATCAAATTGGCTAATTTTAAAACAAAATAGCATTGTTGCTTATTTTTAAAGGTGTAGTAAAAATATTAAAGTAATTATGCAAACACTTCCTTTTTTGGGCTTTTTATTAAACTTTATTTTTTTTACAATCTAAAGAAAGTTACACTACTATTACATTTTTTAAACATCACAAAATATCAAAATAACTTGTAACTGATTTTAATTAAAAATATAGCTAATCCAATACGAATACAAAGTTCACATTTAAAAACTAGATTTTGTTTTAGTTATCTTAGATATGACTTTTATAATAATGACTAATCTTGAAAACTCACCGAGAGCTTTTAGAAGTTCCTCGAAATTTTCGGAACTTTTCATTTTCCAGGATCCAGAGAAGTCAGCAAACGTTCGCTCCGTGTTAGCCTCCATGTTTCTGCGTATCTTTCCTTTCAGACAGTTGTTGTGGACCGCTCTTCTCCTCTCATCCGCCGGAGTTAAGCAGTCTTTCTCTTTCTCTCTCTCTCAGATCAGCCTGTGGATGTGCGCTGAGTTCTCGACCAATCCGCAGCGTTTGCGCCTGTGCCGCGTCTCATTGGGCGGCCGCTGATCGCGCACCATGTGCTTCCAGTAAAGACTCAGAAAGACCCCAATTTGCCCCACCATTTGGCTTGAGCTATCGGGTCATATACTGCTAATTCCTTTAGTTGCATCCTAATACGTGTTATTTGTCATTTAGCAGGCGCTTTTATCCAAAGCCACTTGCAGCATGATTTTTACAAGTCCACTAGTCCAGACTCCTTGTTCATGGATCAAGCATCAATCACAGCTCCAGACATTCTCACTTTGGACTTCAGTTGTTACATTTAGTTACATTTAGTTGTCATCTACTGATTCTGAAAGCATTCCATTATGTTTTGGAGATTTTGTCAAACAAGGAGCTTTTGTTTAAAAACTGAAATCGTGTAAAATACATGGAAACCCCCATATTATTCAGCTCCCTTTCTCTCATACAAACATGCCAACAAAGACATCTCATGCTGAGCTTTGTTAGTATTCAGACCACAACAGTCAGCTATTGTCAGTCAATCATATCACAGCTTCAAATCTCGGCTCTCTTCTGTCTCTTGCTGAGAGCTGCTGTAGACTGATCTGTGTCTGTGTCCTACCAAGACTCTGGCTTTGAATTTGCATTTAGACCTCCTCTAAAGTTTTGAGGGACTTTATGTTTCAAAACAAATTTAAACCACTATTTGTTGAGACCATAATGATATATTTTTTTTAAATAATGTAGTAAAATCATATTTATACTAGTTAAATATAGTAAAACAAAATACAAAATAAAATAAATGAATAAAGTAAAATATCTAGAATATCTAGAATGTAAAATAAACTTAAAATAATATTTATGATATCTAAGGATTTCTAAATATTTGCCCATTTCTACAAAAGTTAGAGGCAAATTTGTGCCGCAGAAATAGCATCTGATTCTATATCAGGTATGTCATAAAATTAATGTTATAAAGTTCTGTTGGTCTGGAACAAAGAGCTTCATCTTAAAATTCTTTACAACAAGACAACACTGTTTTTTGCCTATTTTGCAGAAAAATACCAGAAGAAAATTGCAGACCCTGAATTCTAATTATTTCTTATATATATATATATATATATATATATATATATATATATATATATATATATATATATATATATATATATATAATTTGCTTATTCACATGAATTTTGCCACCAGCAATGACCTTAATAAATGATGAAGCATCATTATTAGTTTTCTTATCAGTTCCATTCATTCTCTCCAAACCCACCCATTCACTCTCTCTTTCCCTCACTTTGCTCTAATCTGCTTCACTTCATTTAGTTTTTGTTCCTTTTGTGCACGTCTCCACATTCCTTGTACAAATGGCGTGAAAGAAGCAGTGAGGAGACAAGAAGCAAATGGAGTGTTTGAGTGGCCAAAAGGGAGCCAGGGAGAAGAGAAAGAACGAGGCCGTGTAAACTGAAACCACATCCTCTTCTCTAAATGCTCGGAGGTAATTACCAGCCGATTCCTGAGTTGCTCCCCACCCGTCCCTTTTCTCTCCCTTTACCCCCTGATCCCACCCCTCCTACCAAGAACATTTCAACAAGTCTGGATAAGAAATGATATCCCTGGAAATGGAACAGAGGAAAAGCGGAGGGGGAAGACGAGTGAGAGAGAGAGAAAGAAACTGTATATTTTCAGTCAGAATGGAGACAGTGGCAAAAGTTCAAGCTGTTTTCTTTTACTCTCAGTTTGAATGCTTCCCCTAAAAGCACGTCAGCAAGTCTTTCTTTGAAGTGGTCGAGTCAATAAAGCTACTTGAATTTGAATGAGAAAACAATCCTGATCCCACACTCACCTACTACTGACCCCATTATCCGGGAGACGATGAGGAATCCATGTATGAAAGAGAAAGACAGCTGAAGGAGGGGGAATATTTCTACATAAAAAGTCAGTTATTTGGAGACTAAGTGAGCAGTCTGTGATAACAATCACTGATGACCTAAGTGCAGATGCCATAATAAACTGAAGAGCCTTTCATGTCACAAAACATAATAGAAGTTGAATGGGCCTAATGAATATAGAGCAGGCACTGTATGTTTTGTTATGCCTATGTATGTCTAAGATCTAAAATGAAAAACAGCATTTTACTAAGAAACACTCCATGTGTATCTTAATGTCTTGTCTAGCCTAATCAACAAAAATGCAAAACAGAAAAACAGAGAAAACTATTGTAGGGTCATTCTACAGAAACGTTCACTTTTGGTATGGCAAGATGTCTTAAAATGTATTTCTTTTTTAAACATTTAAACTTAGACCACATTATTAGATTACCTTTTGACTTTATGAATACATATAAATGACAGCTTAATTTTATTTATTTTTAGGTTTTTTTGTGCAATTATTTCAAGACCACACGTATCATTTTTTGTCACTGGTGTTACCTTCTTTAGCAATATTAAAAGTTTTTATGAAATATTTCTAATTTTTTTTCAGCATGTACTCAGTTACAGAAAAATAATGAAAATGCAAGAAATAAGTAGATTGTGTTTTATTTATTTAATGTGACAGAAAAACAGTACAGTAACACCAGTGACATACATAAGACCTGATATACTGATCTTTACCCATAAGAAGTTTAACACCAGCGACAATTTTCATGAAAAATGCATTTTACAAAATGTCTGCTGCAAGGTATCAAACCACATGTTGTCAATCATGGTATACTCACTAAATTAAGTAGTTTAATCCATTTGTATTCTAGTTTTTTTTTTTTTTACAATTCCCTAACAATAAATAGGTCATACCAGTGACGTCAACTAAAAGCTTCATATGAAATCATGAGATATATGAGAAAATCTCTGATAACTGAAAAGAAACAGTGAACTAAACATGGGCCTTTTTTCATAGATCTTTAGAAAATAGGAAGGAGGAAGTAGAGTGATGTCATCAGTGTGATTTTTTATTCCAAAATAAAAGACTTTTGTTAAGCGGTAACACCAGTGACACAACTCCAGGGGACCACTGTTTTCATTATGTATTTTATAATATTTATTTGGCATTTAATTTTTTAAATGCCATTTACATCATATATTTGATAGTTATGAATAGCCTTTTGAATTTTAAATGGTATAAAATCCTGTTTTTGACCTCAAAATAAAGCACTTTCCCTCTGTACATGGCTGTGGGCACAAGCAGTTTTGTGGTACTTGGAATTCTATATAATTAATAAACAAATAAATAAAATAATGCCACATTGATGGTTCAGGAAGGTGTAATTCTTCAAATAGCATATTGTTTCATTTTAAAATATAAAATAATTGTAACCCTAATGTGTATTTCAATTGTAATATTTCTGTTAAGTCTAGGGACAGAAAAGTGGACGTTTTAACAGGTAGTCATTTCATAGGTTTTTTCTGTGTCCTCAATTTAACTTTTTCAAACTATTAGTCATCCTCCAGGTAAGAATTTACAGAAAGCGCCATGATAAAATTTCGAAAGATAGTTAAAAATATCAAAACTAATATCAAGTTGGCCCCTCATGTAATAACTCCTAATCTCTCACTGCGCAGTTTCTAATTTTAGCTCTTTATTTTCATTCTAGTAATTCGGTTCCACCATGACTTGTTATTGTTTATGAAGCTATAAAGAATAAAGTCTATTAATCTAATTTACCTGAATTAATTCCTCTCAGGTGTGACTCAGCCGAGAAATGCACAGCACGTGTCGTCGTCCAAGAAGCTCAACCGTTAGTTTTTGAAATCTATTTGGCGCCATCTAGAGTTCGCGCGCTTGCTTCCAGGAACTTCTGCACAACAGAGCGTATTTCCAGCCGTGCGCAATTTACGGGAACACGGACGAAACATGGCGAACCACCTTCGCTTCGTCGCTCGGACTGTCATGGTCCAGAATGGCAATGTCGATGCGGCATATGGCGCGCTGAGCAGGTACTTATGAGATGTCTGGAGGCTTTGAAATATGTATACATAAGAGATGTCGTTATAAATCCTTTAGTTAAGCTCTAATAACTGATGTGACCATATCATAACACGACACACGTGAAGTGATGCGGACCTGCCGCTAATGTTCTGTTCTCAGTCGGTCATTTAGTTGATAAATCTGAATTATGTTTGTGTTGCGGTATTCTGTAGGCCAGGAGGGTTTAAACTTGCAAACTGACTCAAGGTTTTTCATATTATCACGTAATAACATAAACAGAGAACACTGGTATATCATATAATGGTTAACAGATCATTATATATAAGGTCAATTGTAAATTATTTTTATTTACTTTAAAGTGTATAAATCTCACATGGCCCTCACATTCACATCCTGAGGTATTTGTTGGCCAGTGTTGCCTGTAGTGTTATTTTAGTAATATTAATTGTGTCCTTGTACAGTTTTTGTTAATATTTTTAAATAACCCTTTTATATTTTAGTTTTACTTTTTAGTTTAGAAATCATATGATCTTGAAGATGTGCCTTTTTCATGTTTATTAGATGACAGATATATATATATAGATATAGATATATAAAATTATTTCAGTTTTAGTGTAGGCTCATCTTTCTAGTTAGTAATTTTAGCACTTCAATTTAAACTTATTTTTCCTTGGCTAGTTGCCAAGGAAACATTTACATCTAATATTTATGTTTTATTTCCGCTATTTTATTTAACAATTATAACCCTGGTTGCCTAACCTCTTAGATGGTTTGAAAAAAATCACACTGACTATTCTGAACGTCTTTAATAATTTAAATCTTAGTGTGCTTTTTAGCATGGAAATGTATTTGCATTGCCAAAATTTTTGCAGCATAGTATGAGCTCTGATGAGAAATTATGCAATGTCAAATAGTAGTGCAAATAAACAAGTATTAACATTAAATGAAATAACAATAATTCACATAATTAATACAATAATTCAATATATAAAAAACGATTTTTTTTTAAGAGAAATGTGTTATTGCATAAGTTTCTATAGAGGGTGCAGTTGAGTTGTAGTCTTGCAATATGGGCTTGAACATATGATCAAAACTCTTACCTTGGATTGTTTTTGCAACACTTCAGCTTGGATTTGGTTTGCAAGGTTGCCTATAACTCAGTAATAGAGTATGATATTTCATGTTTACAGATATTGTAGTTGTTACGTGCTCTTTCTCTCTCTTTTTTTCTGCAGAGTGCTGTCCACTGATGGAATAATTGAATCTGTGAAGCGTAGAAGATATTACGAGAAACCCTGTCGAAAGCGAGAGAGAAAGAACTATGAGAACTGTAAGAGAATCTACAATACTGAGATGGCCAGAAAGATATCTTTCATATCAAGGACACAAAGACAAGATCCATGGATGGGTTGTTAAGATGACATAAACTGACTGTTTGTGTCAACCAACACATTAGTAATGCCTCAGAAGATGAAGATCCACAGCAACATTTTACACGTTCACCATTAAAAAGTCATTGCAGGACTGTGTTGTGGATTGTGGATGTTGTGATATTGCTGACTTAAAATGTTGACTGTTGTATGTTATTAATAATAAAAAATCGGTAAAATCTTTAAGAACTTTTCACTTCATTAACAGCAACATTATTTACAAGAGATGCATTGCCAATAAATATGAATGTGTTTTATGAGATGTAGGTTTTTTTCTGAACTTTTGAATGCTGATAGCAGCTAAAAAGTGCACATTGAGCGATGTTTAAAGTAGAAAACAAATTCAAATAAAAGGTTACCATTTTAAAACATGCAAAGCAGGCATGAAGTGGGAACAGATGAAGCATAGTCACACATTGATCTTATCGTTTCTCCATGGTAACATTTTGAAAATCCAAAAGTGGAGTACCTTATCTGGTGAAATGTGAGACTTAACAGTATTGCTAAATAATATATATTGCCTTGTAAAGTGGAATAACCAGATATTGTAAAAAGGAGACCAAATCAGACTTTGTAAAAATACATTTACATTATGTGACCCATGAGTGACAATTTTTTGAGCAAACAACAGAGGCTCTAGAAGATGAATGTAGAAGTTCTCTGACTGGTTACACACTTACAGGGTGGAGGGTTTTCTTTTTTTTTTTTTCTTTTTTTTTTTTTAAATATGAATAGTTAAAACATCACAATGAGTCCAAACCTTTAGTGTAATCTTTACAAGCTGCATATTTTTCCACCAGTGGATATAAACTAAAAACAAAATATAGGAAACTCTGAAATTGCTAGGAAATTTCATAATTGCATACTAATAATAATGTTGATTTATAGCCAGCTTAAATATTGATATTGCTTTCTCTAGTGAAAAAGTTGTCTCATCTGATCCAGGAGAGAAATAGGCACAGATCAAGCACCATTTACAATTGAAAAACTGTTCTAATTTTGATGTGAGAGGACCACAGGGGATGGACTTTTCCACTGGAGGAAGTGTATATTTTGGCCAGAAGTGACGGTTTAAAGTTAAAATGCCTTGAAGATGGATTTATTTCTTATAAACACACAGCTATTCACTTCACAAGATGTTATTTGATGGACTGGAGTTGTGTGAATTACTTGTGAATTATTGTGATGATTTATCAGCCGTTTGGACTCTCATTCTGACGGCACCCATTCACTGCAGAGGATCCATTGGTGAACAAATGATGTAATGCTACATTTATCCAAATCTGTTCCGATGAAGAAATCTGAAAATCATCTACATCCTAGATGGCCTGAGCTGTCATTTTTGGGTGAAATATTTGTTTAAGATTAAGTTAATAGGTAAATTGCCTGTTCTGGAATTCTTCGGTCTATGGAAGTTTAGGCATGTTAAGCTGAATTGCACAGTATTTGTTTACTGGAAGGAGCTTTGTAGTGTTCTTTCACTGAGCTCAAGGTCTCAGTGATATGTGTAACATGGGGGATGGGTCTCTCTCTCAAGGGTTATTAAGTTCAATGTATAGCTGTGGATGGGGCCTCAGCTCTAAGCAGCTGAAGTGGTTTGCTTTCCATGAAGTCATGTTTGCATTTTAGTCTAACCAGTCAAAATTTAAGACGTGCCACTTCTGCTCCTTCAGTTGCTTTGGGGACATAAACAATGTTGTTCACAATTGTTATTTATTCACTCCAGAGTCTTTTATTTAGAGTGGAAGTTTGAATTATTTTCTATTTTTAAACATAATTATTGTACCCAAAGCTGTGTTTGTTTTATTGGTATAATTGTGCATGTTAAACCGTGCACAGAAAAAGATCCAAAAGTTGTATAGCCGTGACATTCTGCCACAGATTTCACAATACTCTTGCTAAACTATGCAGGGGGATGGGCTGCTGGGTTAGTAAGTTCACGCAGTATAGTTTTGAATGGAAACTCTCCTTCATGCAAAAATACTGTTAAATACTGTGCAATAAAGAAAATATACATTTTTTAAATTGAAAACAATCTATTTAAAGTTGTTTATTATTATTAATATTTAAATGTATTATTTAATTAAAATATTACTTATTTATTTAAATTATAAGCAAAATAATCCTAAAATTAAAATAATTTTGTCTCTTTCTGGCAAAATCACTGAGCAGTGAACCAAATATTTAAAGAGTTTGGTTCCAAAATGCTATAAATCCATTTTGATTAATTTGAGTAAAAATGTGTTTTCTTTATCAAGAAAGTGGCAAGATGAAAACCACTATTTTCTGTTTCAAACTTTCACATAGCATCTTTAGGTTATAATAACATTAAAAATTCAAATCCAGATTTTGATTTTCAAAGATTTATTATAAAAAATGATTATTTTTTCCCCAAAATAAATCCATGATGTTTTTTTTTCCCCAAAATGCAATAAATCCATTGAATCAATATAAAAGTTATTTTTCATATTGAAACTGTTGAAAATACACACAGTAAGTTGATCCACATATGACAGCCTGAACTTGGTCAATACTAATCTTATATACAGGCACTGGACTAAAAATAGCCTACATTCAATCAGTCATCGCCCCCAAAATTAATTCAACAGGTTATCTTGTTAATGCTATAAATTAATTACAACAAAAGAAAATTTCATCATGAACAAGAACATGAACAACATCACATTAGACCACAGAAATTCCAAAATGACATTTCCCTTACATTCAACTTCCAAACGTGCATTGATCTTTGCCATGTTATATTCATTTAGTTGACTAGTGCTATATACTGTTTATAACAAGAACATTTATGGGGTCATTCTTCAATTGGGGTGGCAAATGAGAGGCAGAATTTGTAAAAATGCTTGTTTGTTTTTCTAATAAAATGTATTGCTATGCATTTAAAATTAGTTTAATATGCTATATCCATTAAAATAAAAGCTTAAGAACATTTTGATTTTTAAATAATTTCAATCAAACACTGGTGACACAGCCACTTATGTCTATGTCATTTTGAAGTAACACCACAGACATAATATAACACCGCAGACTTTATATTGCAAGTTACTATAGGCTCTGTGGTGTTACCGGGAAAGACAGTAACACCACTGACAAATCAGCCTAAATCCAGACTTTTCTAAAATGGAGGCTGCCATCATGATGATTTCAAGATCAGGGGACATTTAGGAAATATTAATAAGTATGTATTTATCAAAATTTTGATTAAAAAAACACCACAGACACTAATAAAGTGTGACACATGAAATTGTCAGAAATTTAGCTAACTTTAAGAAAAATAATAAGAATGTACTAACCATGCACCCCTCAGATCAACCAGCACCTGCAGTGACCTTTACACACAGGAAGTAGTCCAAATAGAATTTTCCCTTTTCTTAAAGGAGTGACATCCATTGTTGTAACAACACAGACATGAATTTGGGGGACACAAAACTTTTTCTTAAATATAATAAAATATGTATTTATATTAAACAATTTAATAAAATTGTTCATGTTAAATAAAATCTATATTCACAATATAACCACTTTATTTTTGTTAAAAATGTTATATTGTTGCAATTACATTCCATGATACCTCTCTATGGTATGGCGGGAACATCCATATTTTGTTACAAATGCAATCTCTAAAACTCAATTAAATATGCATTTTAAAACAAAAATGTAACTATTAACAGTGCACAAATTGTGTTTACCCTACAGAATACAAACATGCAAACATTTTATGATTTATTGGTATTTAAAGTTTATTTCAACTGTTGTAAAGCAGAGGGACGTACACCACTTGCCACCACAAATGAAGAATGACCCAATGGCATTAATAAAAACACTTACACTGACAAGCTACGCATATCGCGTTCATAATCGAATGCGATTCATCTGCGATTATGAACGCGATATTGCGTAACTTGTCAGTGATCTAAAGGCCAAAGTATACTTCTTCTTTTTTTTTACTCGTACGTTAGCGTACGCGCAGCCTTGCAATATGGCGTTCGGACGGGGTCATTAATATGACGTTGTTACATGCACTCGTCTCAATGAACGTGACGTCTGCGTCTGTCGAACGTGACGTCTGGATCTGCTGCAAGGGTTTCCAGCACTTTCCATATACTTATCCATATTTATTATTCCTATTCATTCTCTATTGTTTTCACTCATCCTCAATTGTTTAAAATAGCTATTAAGTGGTATTTACCTTTCTTTTGTATAGCTTTTTATTCCAAATGGTAAATACTAATTTATACAAATGATATTAAAATTTCTGTATGCCATTTTACAAAAAGACATCAAATAAAAATAAATTAAAATAATAAATATTTTGAGATAGGGTGGAAAAGAGTTTCAGACTTACTATTTATTTATTTATTTAAAAAAAAAAAAAACTCTGAAACAAAGGACAGCTTACAATTTTTTTTTTTTTTTTTACCATTTGCATGTATGAATATGATATTTACCCAAAAATAAAACAAAGTTGACAACATTTAAAAAAGAGAATTTAAATCACAATTAAAGAAAAGATATCTTGCAAAACAAATGGAGGAATTGTTTCCATTTTTACTGATAACCAACTATGAATATAAAACCAGAATTTAGAAGTAACCTCTCAGTAAAAGAATAGGTGATCAAGTGTTTCAGGAAAAGAATAACAAAAAACACATGGATCCACTTAAAAATTAAATCTTTTCTGTATAAAATCACTACCAGGGTAAGTAATCTGTCTCCTTAACCTTTGGAGCAACTGTAAGATAAAAGGTAAAAGCTTTATCTCTTACTGAGGGTTCAACATCTCAGAAAATAGCACTGATAATCTCCTGTGATAATAGCTACGTTAAAATTCTTTATCAGTTTGTTAATACACACTTACTATCGAAGTTTGTTAATACACACTTACTATCGAAGAGATCTATATTAGCGTACATATTTTTAAAGAAGGAAGAGAAACAACAGGCCTAGATAACAACTTTTATTGAAATAGTTCAGTTTTGTATGTAATGAAAAAATAATTATGTTTCTTTTTTTATGAAGTTAATTTAGAAAAAAATGTTGTTGTTTTTTTTTTTAAGTAGCGACGAAGCGGCTGGCGGCAGACAGTGAGTTGATCATAGTATATGTTTGATTAATTTAGCCTTCTCAAATCATCACGACTTGCCTAAAATCAAATGTAGAGATATAAAACAGTTCAAGCATATCACAATGTTAGTTTAAATGTTTAACCTAACCCCCCGGCTCTTAATGCATCGTATTTCCTTCAGGACCATCAGTGAATGTTTGAACCTTTTTTAATAGTTGTGTTCGAGTCCCTCAGTTGTCCTCAGTGTGAAAAGATGGATCTCAAAATCATACAGTCACTGCTGGAAAGGGTTCAAATATGCAAAAGATGCTGGAAACCTGACGATTCCGAAGGACATGGAGGATTTTTCTGAAGAACAGTGCTCAGTTTAACTGTTCAGAACAAACAAGGGACTCATGAACAACCATCACAAAACAAAAAACAGTCGTGGATCATCCAGGTAACCACACACAGTATTAAGAACCAACAGTTCACAAATTTTGTATGGGGTTATTTTAATAATTTTAGCTATTTTTTTGTTTTGTGGACTAAATGTAAACATCTTTTATGTAAAATATCTTACTCAGAACAGTACTAATTAAAAAATAACATGCATTTTGTATGATCTCTCTTATTTTGTTAAAATTACACACATTTTCACAGATTCTGCAAGGGGTTCACAAACTTTCAAGTGGCACTGTATATGTTCTTGCAATTTCAGATGCATCTGAAAGGTCTTACCATTGATATTATACCTAAGAATTTAAAGTAAATACGTTAGAAAACTGCGTGCTTTCAAGGACGTGCATTTAATACATGGGAGGAATGTAGTAGGACTCACAGGTATTGCACAGGTATTGCACCAATTCAAGACAGAGACAGCAGTATAAAACAGTAAATATAAAAGTTCACTTCAGGAATTAACAAAGGTGCATCGATGAGTTTGAAGTATGGTGTTTGACAAAACAGAGCAAATGCAAAGAGAAAGCGCGACCTACGGCTATTATTAGATACAGACAGAAAGACAAACGTTGTGCGGAAAGATACACAATCTTCCAGCCTAGGATAAAGTCATAAAGTCATAATTAACAATAATTTGGGACAAATATAATGTGGATTTTATAGTAAATTATGTAAGTGGCACTCTGTGGTGCAGCAGGAATTGGAACATCACTGTAAAAATTCCGTAAAATTTACGGTAAAAAACCGGCAGCTGTGGTTGCTGGAATTCTACCGTAAAAAATACGGTAACAACATTTTAGGTTTCACGGTTTTAACTTAAATTTACAGTCAAATACTGTAATTTCATTAACTGATATACCAACCTATTAAAGTACTGAAATCTGTTTTGTACCTTTGAAATACACTGATAACCACCAAATGCAAGTGGTGATGAAAAAGTCACATGATGAACCAAAGCTCATCACAAGCAGTGTTTAAATAATAACATATATAGAAGGTGCACAGTGTCATTCACACAAGCACTAAACACCATCATGGTGAGACTCATTAAACTGAAATATGCAATAAACATTAATCTAACAACATTAGATGTGACATACAACCCTAATAAACAAACTGAGAAGCAGCATAGTTATTTTAAAGAAAAACATCAAATTCAAACAAAATTTGAAATGCAACGCAGGGAATTCTGGGAACGTCAATTTATGGTTTTTCCTTGTAAATTTTACAGGAACTTACCGTTAACCATTTAACAGGTTTTTACTGTAGCATTTTCACAGTTTTTTACCGTTAAAATCACAGCCATTTTTTACAGTGTGCGTCCTGAATCGCCGCGGACAGTCTTTAACTTTAAATTAATGTTGTTGAACTGAATGTACAAATCAAAATGGTAGCTGAAATATCCACATAATAAAAAACAACACTGAAATAAGAGCGTGCAGTTTATCTGTCAATCAAATGTGCATGAAAGTTCCGTTACTACAGCAACAGCAGAGTTTTCTTTCAGAATCATCCTGGGTCAAATTCGATTAATATTAAAATAAAGTAATGCGTGATAAAGACACCTAGTGCTCTGGAGCTGATGTTGTTGGTCCACAAAATCAAAATAATGTAATAGTAATGTAATTTTAAAGTTTGGGGATGGAGGATGGGGTTTAAGGGGGTTGGAGTGTTGGGTTTATGTCTCCACCGATGTCAAAAGCAAACCTACGCCCTTGCTTTTTGCTCACCGCGATCTCCGATCTCTGTGTACGACTGGTGTGTGTGTGTGTGTGTGCGTGTGCGCGCGCGCGCATCAATTAAAGCAGCGCATTAATATAGAACAGTGATTAAACTGAAAGGATTTAATGCATTGGCCTTGTCACACACACACACACACACACACACACACACACACACACAGTGGTGTTCAGTACAGTCACACTGTATATCTGTTATTCAAAAAAACTTGAAAAGTTTAAACTAATTATGAAAAAATCTTAAGAAACTGTTTGCATGAATATCATATTGTTTTTTTTATCGCATCATTTAATGTTTATGTACTGCTTAA
Source organism: Spinibarbus caldwelli (assembly GCA_039654775.1). Classification (NCBI taxonomy): domain Eukaryota; kingdom Metazoa; phylum Chordata; class Actinopteri; order Cypriniformes; family Cyprinidae; genus Spinibarbus; species Spinibarbus caldwelli. The sequence continues at coordinate 9,376,107 of CM077244.1, read as the reverse complement.
ATACAGAATGCATTAAAATATTTTAAAAAAATTAATATTTAAAAAAAAAAACCAACAACAACAAAATAGCACTGCAACTAAAATATAAAAATGTGAAACACAAAAAATTAAAAATATCAATTAAACCTGTAATATTGCAATAACACTGGTCAATGTCATCAAAAAACTGCCTTTGACTTGACTTGAAATGAGTTTGTCTTCCTGCTGTGTACATGGCAATAGGGCAATCAGTGCCCAGCCTCCCACAGAGCCTGGGATTATCTGGTCGATATCTCGTTGTCCTTGGTGTTAGCACCAATACAGGGTGATGCTCATGGTGTGAATGGGGGCAAGCTGATCTTGAGAAAGTAGAGCATTGATAACATTTGACCTATATTCTGTTGTTTACATTGACTGTTGACCTACAGGTGGGCAACATCAGGGCAACTGGGAGAAGTTGGAGTCAGTGACCTTCAATGGCCGACACTGTTTAAAGATTGACCAAGTGTGTTTGAGAATCTAAGCTTTCTAAAAAAAATAAATAAATAAAATAAAAAAGTTCAAGACTGCTTGTCACGAATCCGATTCATGGACTTCCATTCGCTCGCCACCAGAGGTCACTCCTCCATCACATTGACTCTCACACCACACAGACTGTTATATATTACCCTGGACTGCATTTCCCATCATTCTTTGCACTAAGTACACACAGTTGTCTCAATCACACGCTCAGACCTAAGAACTATCTCACAATCACACACCCCATATAAACCATGGACTTCTTTTCACAGATCGCCGTGTATTGATCTGGGTATAGCACTCCCCTAGTGCTAGCTGCCTTACCGTGCCATTCCGTGTTTCCCTAGTCCGAGTCTGCCATTCCGTGTAACCTTATTCTTTGTATTGCCTTGCCTGTTTTTTCGTGTTCTGACCCTAGCCCGTGTTTCCTGGATTTAACCCTTTGCCTAGCCGTTCGGACTCTGTTTGCCCCTGCCTGGATTATTGCTGTGTACCTGGATTATCTCTCTTTGCCTCGCACTGTTTGATACTGTTCGCCGATCGAAGACCCACGCTTGTCCTAGGAATACTCTTTGTATTTGTATTGTTATTAATTCATCTGCCCTGAAGGGCTCATATTTACTCTTGACAGTGTCCTTTTGATCATAACCATGAAACAAGCCAAAGTAAATGTATCATTATGGACAATATTGCCTGGTCATTTTGCTGACCACAGGGAGCAGACTCATAAGCTCATTTGTTTTGAGTGAAACTGAGCCAATAGCACTTGTTGTCCTGAGCTGACCTTCTCTTTTTTGCCAGAAACTAACAATTATAGTTCTGCTATCAAATAGGAAAAGAAAGCTTCATTTGTGATCATAAAATGTTAACAAGGGCAGTGTGTGGATTATCCAATGACTTTTTCAGGGAGGCAGTTTTTTTTAAATCAATTTTGCAGTTCATCTTTAGTTTTAGTTAAGTAAATTAAATTAAACTAAATGAAAATGAGAAATAGCCTATTGCTGAAATGAAATAGGCTACATTTAAATTTGGTATATATTTGTAAAATTGTATTCCATTTACTGTTTATTTAATTTCAAGTGACGTTGTTGTTGTTGTTGTTGTTGTTGTTGTTGTTATTATTATTTGTATTATTTTGCTATTTTATTTTTAATGGTTTTAGTTTTAATTTTAAAGGGTTACTCCACCCCAAAATGAAAATTTTGTCATTAATCACTTACCCCCATGTCGTTCCAAACCCATAAGAGCATCGTTTGTCTTCGGAACACAATTTAAGATATTTTGGATGAAAACCGGGAGGCTTTTTGGAGAATATCCGCTGGACGCAAACAGCGTACGCTCTTCTGTGTATACTGGATACGCAGTTTTCATTCAAATCAAAGCATAAACAAACGTAGAAGACGTATCCTTGTGGCGTGGCTGACACAGAAGAGCATACGCTGCTTGCGTCCAGCGGATATTCTCCAAAATGGCGCTACACTGAACCAGAGGAGACGAATTGTTGAATAAAATCATTGTTTTGTTTTCTTTGCGCAGAAAAAGTGTTCTCGTCGCTTCATAAAATTCAAATTGAACCACTGATGGCAGATGGACTATTCTGACAATGCTTTTCATACTTTCCCTGCTGAAAAAAACAGCTAAAACCAGCCTAAGCTGGTTAGCTGGTCTAAGCTGGAAGTAGCTGGTTTTAGCTGGTCTCCCACCCTGACCAGCTAAAGAAGTGGCCAAAACCCCTCTAAAACCAGCCTGATGACCAGCTATGACCAGCTAAGACCAGGCTGGTTGACCAGCTAAAACCAGCCAACCAGCTTAGGCTGATTTTAGCTGTTTTTTTTCTGGGCCTTGACAGTGTTATTTACTTGGCAGTCAATGGGACAGTCACAAACCTCCTGGTTTTCATCCAAAATATCTTAAATTGTGTTCTGAAGACGAATAAAGCTTTTACGGATTTGGAACGACATGGGGGTAAGTGATTAAAATTTTCATTTTGGGGTGGAGTAACCCTTTAATTTTAGTAACCCTCTGTAACGTCTGGAATGGTTAGGGTAAATATCAGTATCATATTCTAAATATCATTTTCTTTTAAGATGCACCAATTTTAATACATTTATAGTATTTCAATTTATAATAAATTCATAAATCATGACAGTAGGATATATAAGAGCAGCATATAACATATATATAACATGTTAATGTGGTTACTTCTAAAATCATTTTTAAAACAATTTGAAGGTCATCTATAATAAATCACTGAAAACAAATTTATTATGTTCCAAACAAATTGTCCGGTACAAACTCTTCCTAATGTGGAACAACAAGTACCATCTGTAAAATGTGTTCCAATCCGTAGTATCTGTCTCCACACACGAGTGCCACGTGCGAAGGTGGGGGTGTGCAAATAGATAAATCCGACCAATCACGGCTCAGACGCTTAGGGATTGGATCTACTTTCCGTCCAATCAGCGACTCGATTCTCATCTGCCAGCCAATGGGAACGTAGTCTGCTTTGGCTTTTGTCCAGCACGTGTAGCAATTCACATGTTGTCCCTCGCTGTAAAGTGACGTTGGTGGAGAGAGGAAGAGGATAAAAGTCCATTTTTTTTTCTCAGGACAATAGTGCGTACGACCAAAACGTCCGCACACGGTCTTATTAAGCAATAAAGTATATGAAAATACTTTGCACGAGCAGCACGTCAGGTTGTGTCAGTGGCGCTGGACACCAGGTTGTTGTGGTAACGTTACCGACCCAGAAACGACCCACCGTTAAGGTAAGGATGTTTATTTATTGTATTTAAAAAAAATATCTCCGTTAAACTCCAGAAATGCTTCACGTGTCGAGCATCGTGCTTGATGTTTGTTTACGTGATGTGGAGCTGAATTATTCCTTTGTTTTGTCAGTCTGCTTTTAAATATCTGTGATGCCAGAATTGCGATTAAAATTGATATACAAAGTAGGAAATTTTATTACAATCTGACACTAGTGAATATGTGGAGTTCATCAGTATCGGTTTGTTTTTTTTTCAGCTGTTGTATTTTTCCACATGTGGTCAATGTTTTTGATGATCACTTTAATTATTTTTCATTTTTATGTAAAGAATATTCCTTACTTTTTGTTGGTTTAACAGCTTTAATAAATGGATGATTATGCGTCACAGCCCACATGGACCAAAGCTTAGTAAACACGACATAAATAATAGTGCTCTTTAAATATTTAATATTTACATCTATTCATTTATCAGACGATTTTATCAAAAACGACTGTATGTCTTTCCTTTTTTAACAAAACTACCAAACAGTCCATCTGGAGAGAGTTCATTTGTCTTAATGGCACCGCCTGCTTATTTTTATGAGGCACGTGCCCTTGAGAGGGTTTTCTTTAACTTTAACTCAATTCTGAAATACTACACCCTCCATGGCTGTGTCTCAAATCTAGCAGTCCATCCAAACAACATTATAATCACGGTTATTTATTATATTACATTCATGTGCTTTTCAAAACTCATATAGGTAGTTGACTGTTTTCTGAGACCCAGCCCACATGTCTTTTTGTGCCCTTTCACCTAGTGAAAGAAACAGTGTGTGCTGTTCTTCATGGGTAGTATGATTTTTGTGATTATGGTATCTCTGTGATCTCGATTTCAGTTTTGGAAAGAACCCTGTGTTCCTTTATCCAGGTTTATTTATTTATTTTAAATCCATGCTTTGCATTCCCAAATGTTTGTTGGGTGCTTGCACATCTCTTGTTTCTTGACTTAAAGAAAAGGGACGTTTCTATTCATATTTCTATCACATTTAAGGGGTTTTCTGCAAGTCCAGTCAAGCCAGTAGTTCAGCTTTGTACGTGTCCTGCTGACATATATAGGCCTATGTGTGTGTGTGTATGTGTGTGTATATATACAGTCATGGCCAAAAATATCGGCACCCTTGCTAAATATGATCAAAGAAGGCTGTGAAAATTAATCTGCATTGTTAATCCTTTTTATCTTTTATTTAAAAAATTCACAAAAATATAACCTTTCATTGGATAAGAATTTAAAATTGGGGGAAATAATGAAATAAATGTTTTTCTCTAATACACATTGGACAATTATTGGTACCCCTAGAAATTCTTATGAGTAAAATATCTCTGAGGTATATTTCCATTCATATTCACAACTTTGAGCAAATATAAATAGGAGGAAAAACAAAGCCCAAATTCCCTTAATCATCCATCACAATGAGAAAAACCAAAGAATATATTTCTGATGTGCAGCAAAAGATAATTGAGCTTCACAAATTAGAAAGTGGCTTTAAGAAAAGAGGCAGAGCAGTGAAAATTCCCATTTCCACCATCAGGGCAATAATTAAGAATTTCCAATCAACATAAAATGTTACAAAACTGGCTGGAAGAGGACGTGTGTCTATATTGTCCTAATGCACGGTGAGAAGGAGAGTTTGAGTGGCTAAAGACTCTTCAAGGGTCACAGCTGGAGAATTGCAGAAAATAGTTGAGTCTTGGGGTCAGAAAACCTTAATAAAAATTGTCAAACAGCACCTACATCACCACATGTTGTTTGGGAGAGTTTCAAGAAAAATTCTCCTCGCTCATCCAAAAACAAACTCCAGCATATTCAGTTATCAGACACGACTGGAACTTCAAATGGGACTGGCTTCTATGGTCAGATGAAACTAAAAAAAGAGTTTTTTTTTTTTAGCAGCAAACACTCAAGATGGGTTTGGTGAACACAGGGATAAAAAGTACCCCACGTGTACAATGTGTGTATACACACACACACACACACACACACTTTTTTTATAATGAATTCAATGTTTAATTTTCTTTACCCTGCAAAAAATGTTTTTTATTTATTTTTTTTTGTGTATAAATTTATACACACCTTTTTTTTTTCCTGAAAAATACCAGCATACAATGGAAAACATGACTTGTTTTATTTATTGTTTTATAACTATTGTAGTTGATGCTTCCAAATCTTTCTTGCAGTTTTAACAAGGATTTGCAAGACAATGCCAGTGACCGTTCTGTCAACTGACTCCTTCCCCCATTGTTGCGCTTTTTGTTTACATTGTCCCGGATGTATTTTGTGTTCTTCATACTGTTCGGTTTTCACATTCCTTTGAGACAAATCACTCACTACGATCAGTTCAGTTCGTTCCTCAGCCTAAAACAACCTCCCACTCACACATATCTGTTTTCTCACATTTCAGTAATGCTGTCACCGGGGAGTCCTTCCAAATGGCAAGTGCAAGATTCCCTCTCCTTGACCCCCAGTCTCCTGTACAGCGAGCGTGACCAGACGGAGGTCTTTTCCTCTCAGAGCGAGGCTGCAGGAATTGTGGCTGATCCAAAGCCATCCTCCGTGGCCAATGGGAGCTCTCAAAATTCAAAATCGCCTCTCACCTTTGTGAACCAGAGGAGCGGTAGAGCTGAAAATGGTCAAACTGGATGTTCCTCAGCATCTCCAGCCTACACCGGTCAGACCTCAACATCATCTGAAAGGATTCCCACTGAGGGGAACTTGAGGTTTGCGCGCAAAGTGAGTCTGAAAATCTCTTCATCCTATTTAAAATTTTATTGTACTGCAGGTCAGTTTTAGTCCAGTTGTTTTTCATGACCATTTCTGTTTGAACAGTGTGTATATATATATATATATATATATATATATATATATATATATATATATATATATATTTTTTTTTTTTTGCTGCTGTACCTTTAAGAGGCACCCTTTTCAACTGTGCAATGCACAGCATTCCTGAGCACGTTCTTGCACTCATAGGCTTGCTGTCATGTCAAATATAGTTTGTAACTGCCCCATCCTTCAGTATAAGCTTTGCACCTCATTGTGACAGATGCACAAAACAATAAAAATGAGACAAATAATGGATCTGATTGAAACAACAAAGAACCTTGTTAAAAAGAAATGCCAACTACTCATCTCAACATGACTGTTTCTCATCACACAGAGGGTAACATTGACGTACAACTGTGGGTGGTCATGTTGATGCGTTGATCTGCGTGCAACTTTTTAATGTCACTAAGTTTTGGAAATTCAGAATGAATCATATTTGCAGCTTGTTTTTAATAAATGTTTTGAGTTCTGAAAGTTGCCGTGTGTTTTAATAGAACATCAAGCTATTTTAAACGATAAAGGAAAGTGTGGATCCTTAAAAGGTTTCTTTTAAAATTGCTCAAGCCTCTGTCTTGCAGTTTCTAAATCTGTCATGCCTCTGTATTTTGAGATGTTTCTTTGATAAATGTGTTAATAAATTTCTCTTACAGTGTGCAGAGCTGCATGGGTACATCAGACCCCTGTTGGAGCTGTTGAAGGGGCTGAAAACAGGTCGATATGATAAAGGTAATGCACAAAAGTCATGAACTACCTGTAAAAAGTTGGGTCTGTAAAGATGCACTGGATTGATAAAAGTGTCATTTAAAGACATTTATAGTATCACAAAAAAATCTATTTTAAATAAAGGCTGTAGTTTTGATCTTTCTTTTCATCATAGAATGCTGAAAAAATGTATCATGGTTTTCACTAAAATTTTAAGCGGTACAGCTGTTTTCATTGATAATAAAAGATTTTGTGACACTGAAGATTGGAGTAATTTAACAAGTATATTTTTAAAACAATTATTTAAACTCTATTATATTATTTAAATTATATATATAATGTATGTGTGTGTGTATGTGTGTGTGTGTGTATATATATATATGTGAAGTTTATTTGCAAAAACAGATAACTCTGTTTTTTAACATTTTCAAAAATCGTTTTTTTTTTTTTTTTTTTTAAATGTTATCATGTTTTTATTGTTTTATTGTTAGTTTTTTTTTTTTTTTTAGTTATTTTTTTTTATCCTAGTCAAAATAACCCAACTGCAGTTTGATTGAGATTGAATGCGCAATGAAAAAACAACATGATTTCTGAGAGTTGTTGTTTTTTTTTTTTTTTTTTTGCAAATGAACTCTTCATATATGTGTATATAACAGTTTATACTGTGGTTTTTAATTTCAAATAAATGCAGCCTTGGTGAGCATAAAAGTTCTTTTAAAAATAATTAAATTCTTTTTGACCCAAACTTAGTAGGTAGTAGTTTCCACCCATTACATGTAATTGTGTATTTTTTTTTTTTTATTCTTAATTTTTTTTTTTTTTTTTTCCATTTTGGTAGGTTTGAACACATTTCAACAGAGCGTTGCCATTGATAGACTGCGAAGAATTGTGGGTGTTCTACAAAAACCTGACCTTGGGTATATAATTTTATTCTGTTAAACTTTCACCATTGACACATTTCTTAGTATTGTATCCAATACATATAATACCTTTTGATAAATCATATTTTCCTGCTGTACCTCCGTAGGGAGAAGTATATGGGCACTCTTCTGCAGCTGGAGATGATGTTAAAGGTTTGGTTCCCTCAGGTGAGGCCTCAGTATCGGGATAGCACCCCTTCACTCCACAACCTGCCTCCACGCTGGAATCAGGACCAGTTACATATTCCTGTGAAGGTAAGGGGCTGATATCCACCTTATTTTGCAATGCAGAAGTAAGCTCTTTTCTGTAAATGTGCGAGACTTATGATTCATTAGTTGTTATAGGAAAATAACCAAAGGAATAACATAAGTGGAGTAAATGGTAAAACTATTTGCTTTACAAACCAATGCATTTATGATTATGATAATGCATTTAAATAATATGATAACAAATACCAGTTTGCAATATCAAAAGCAGCATAAGCTGTTCAGCTAAAATAATGGATGATACCAAAACACAAAAGTTACAATTGGCCACAATGGCTCTTATGTTAAAAATAAGGTGTATACTTTTCCAAAATAGAAATGCTTTGAAACAAACCGTATGAGAAAAGCAACCAGTATGGCTATTATATTGGTTAATGGGTGTCTAAATAGGTGTCTACTGCAATCTGGAATGGTTTATTGTTTGTCTTTGATGACATCAAAGCCTTTTATGTACTAAATTACATCATCTTTTCTTTCAGAAACGCAGATTAAGTTGGTCCGACTCTGACTCACAAGGATCTTCAAGCAGCAAACGCATTCAAGAGGACGATCGAGGGCCGAGCCCCAGCGATAGCAGCTCATGGCTCAGCAGCACCGATACCATGTCTAGCGAGCTTGAAGAAGACAGTCCGATCTGTATAAATCAAAATAATATGACATCTGAACCCAAACTCTTTGAAAACTGTAAACTTCTAGTCAGGCAAAAGACAAGCTCTCTGACTGCAACAGGAAGACCGCCTCTGCTTGTAATACCACCGTCAGCCACAGATGGCAGCAGCTTGGGCATGCAGGACTGTTCGGTGTCCTCCACAACTCCTATTTCAGACCCACCAGTAGACACGATTAGTAAGAAAGATTTGGGTGAATCTGTAAAAGAAGGGCCAAAAAAACAAGTTGACATGGAGATGTTAAACGCATAACATTTTGAAGTTTCTAATTTTTTTTTTTTAAAGAAAGAATTAAGCATTTCTCCATTCTGTTGCTATTGGGAACTCCTTGTTTTTCACAAAGTGAAATTTTTGTTCAGTTAGTCAGATTTTGCATTCTGCCACATATATGTACAGCACATAAGATTTGTGTATATACGTTTATAGACTGAAGAAAGAAGTGTCTTAAAATACATGCTCGAGCTGTACAGTCGAGCGGCGAAACATGCATAGCTATCAAACACTCTACTGCACTGCCTTCCATGATAAACACAGACTTCCAACAATATCTGCTGCTTTATGAACATAAAACCAGGAAGCCAGATATCAGCAGAAGAATGGTCTTGTAAAACGCCCAGAAGTGTGACTGCGATCGCAATCTACCTTAATGTCCTTTGACTTGAATTGAAAACCACTTTGAGCATCGGATGAAATAGAAATGCATTATATGAGAGGATGTTTTAGAGGCAGTTTTATTTATTACTTTATTACTTGAAGATACTGAATTCACTTAAGCAGCCTTAAAGAGTCAGTGCAAGTGGGCCGTGGTCCATTATCATAGCTCAATGTTTTATATTTATTAAGAGACAGAGAGAATAATCCCGGGAACAACAGATGGGCTGTGACGTGAAGTGTTGTTTTATAATCTGGTGAGTCGATGGTAATTTATTGAAAATGTTTTTGCCAAAAACAGTTTGCACATTTATGATGTTCTGCTTCCATGTTATAAGAGTTCATTTGGTCATAGAAATCTAGGTTATTATAGGAAATTGCACAATTGTTTCCTTGTATTCACCTTTTTTCCATTTAGAATTTGTAAATTTCAGCATTGTGACTATTAACCATTCTCTAAAACAAACTAATGCTCAAGTTAATGACGACAAGTATGTGGTGTGTCACACACTGTAAAGGTCACACTGAGGAAGACGAGACTTGTTTTATTTAGCTATTTGTAGAATATATTCTATCATTAGAGATGCAGTATTTGGTAGTCGCTTCATGATGAGTGAGAAGAGCTTTATCGGTATGTTGACTGAGACGCATGTAGTCACGTCCTTGTGCAGCTGTACGAGTATCGTGTGAAAAATACATGCAAGTATATTGTCGTAATTATAATAGAGATTGTACGATAAGGGAAAAGTGCATATGAAGATGTGTTGTGATTAATATTTAATGTGGCATTTAACAGCTTCATGTGATTGTGAAGGTAGCTTTTTGAGGAAGTTTTTTTTTTTATTTTTTTTATTTGTTTCAGAAAAGTCTGCCATTGTAGCACTACTGTTATTTTCTATTCATTATTCAAAACCATTTTCTCTCGCAAGTCATTTCTATTCTTGTATCAAAGTTTTTGTCAAGGTTGCTGAAATGTTTTTCAACATACTCCGCTTTTTTGATATCATTAAATGTTTCCAAGTTTCTTATATTTGAATTTGCCCTCGTTATGTTTTTAATTCTCTATTTTTAGAGGTTGATTATGACAGCCCATACAGGAAAATAAATAAATATATACAGAGAGAGAGAGAAATATTTTTAAATATAGACATCAGTATACCATTCAAAGGTTTGGGGTCATTTTTTTAATTTAATATTAAAAGTCTCTTATGCTCACCAAAGCTGCACTGTTTCTTATTAAAAAAATAAATAAATAAAAATAAAAACATTTTACAATAAAAACGGCAATATTGTAAAATATTACAATATAACTGTTTTCTATTTTAATACATTTTAAAATGTAATTTATTTCAGTGATGGCAAAGCTGAGTTTTACTCCAGCCTTTAGTGTCACATGATCCTCCAGAAAATATTAATTTCTTAAAAAAAAATAATTGAAAATGACCCCAAATATTCAAATGGTAGTGTAGTTTACAACAATACATAAAATAACCTATAGTTTATTTCGAAATATACCTAAAATGTATATGTAAAATATAAATGTAAAATTATTTGTATGACTATATTTTCAAGAAGTTTACTAATAATTTATTTTAGATATGCATTATTATTCTAATATTATTTCATTATTCTAATATTAAGTTAATACAAACAACCTATATATTTATCCTGGCCAATATATATAGAATATATGATAAATGTGTTTTTGAGAATATATAATTATGATCATCATGACTTCGTCAGTAGTCTACACTTGAAAGTCTGCTTTTCTCACTTGGTCTCTCTGTCCATGACTGACCCCTGCTGGATGTTTGCATGTTTGAGCAATGAAATATTCATATCTATAAATGCTTCAATGTGGAAGTTTCTACCTCTGCAATACAGCAAATTTTGTGTTGTATAACACATGTTCTTTGTCTGAGAAAAGTTGGAAAACAAGCAAGAAAGAAAGACAGATAAACACGACAAGGACATTCGGCTGTGCATGTCTAATGTTGTTATTGTGTTATTGAGAATAGTGGAGGCTCAGAGTCCCATGATGTTGCAGTATCCACACATGAACCTGTGAGGGGCAGCACCGCCACCACAAGACCTGAAAATGGCGGCTGGAAGTGCAGGCGTTAGCGGCCACAATAGTGGCTCATCGCCGCGCTTGGAGTCCACTTTGGACCGTCGCTTTCAGACTGTATCCAACACCATGGAATCCATTCAGGGACTATCCGTCTGGTGCATCGAGAACAAGAAATATCACAGCGTGATCGTGCGATACTGGGTGAAGTGGCTGCGCAAATGTGAGTATTTAGCACGTTAGCCGTAGCACGTAGGCTAATCTGAGTCCAAATGTGATACAACAACCTGTTTACGGGATCAAATTTGTGTTAGTTGCGCTTTCAAAGTGGACGTGTGTGATATTTGTGTGAGAAAGTAGCATAGAAGTAATTGTGACTGGCTAGTTTTTCTTTTTCGGCCCAATAAACAACTGTTGTGACTAGTTAGCAAACTGCTAACCTGTTCCTATCAGGTCAAGACGTAGGTCGTGTTACAAAAGCTAGAGAATTGCCTTCCTATACAGCATTTTGGCCCCTTCCAAGGCAGCAGCTCTTTTGGGAAACATTATCTTTCAGGGTAGATGAGTTTGGGGTCAGCGGGATTTTTGGGCCAAATAGGGGGTGTTCTGGGTCAGTTGTTTAGGTGTGATTGTCACGATTCCAGTCAGCAAAGTTTTGGGGCAGTAAAGGGGTGTTTGAGGTCAGCAACGTTTTTGGGCAGAATGGGACATTCAGGGTGAGTGTTTTTTTCAGCTAAATGTGGGCATTTGAGTCCAGTGGCAACTTTAGGAAGGATGGAGGCGCTTACAGTGAGCAGTATTTTTATATTCTTGCAGTAAATGGGGTATCTGTTGTAAGCAGCATTTTGGGGCAGAATTAAGACACATTTTGGGTGTCATAGGCACATTTAGAATCAGCAGGGTTTGTGTTTGGTGTCAGCAGCATTTTGGGAAAGAACAAGGCGTTTGGGGTCAGCTACATTTTGGGTGTCATTGGCACAATTTGATCAACAACATTTATGGGCAGTGAAGAGGTGTTTGAGACTAGCAACCGTTTTGGGCTGAATAGGGGTGTTTGTGGTCAGCAGCATTTTGAGGCAAAATTGGGTGTCTTGAGTGTCGTATGCATGTTTTAAATCAACGTTTTTTTGGGCAATAAATGGTGTTTGGCATCAGCAGCATTTTTTTGGCTAAATGGGGGGTGTTTGGTGTCAGCAGCCATTTTGGACAGAATAGGGTGTTTGGTGTCAGTTACATTTTGGGTGTCGTAGGCATTTTTTGATCTGCGATGTTTTTGAGCAATAAAAGACTGTTTGGCCATTTTAGGGCAAAATTAGGTTTTTAAGGTCAGCTACATTTTGGGTGTCATATAGACAAGTTTCAAATGAGCAATATTTTTGGATGGAAAAAAGTTTTTGGGGTTTTGAGGCGTTTTGAGGTCAGCTATATTTTAGGTCTCAGGCATGTTTCGAACCAGCAGGGTTTTTGGGTGATCAAGGAGGTGTTTGGGATCAGGAGCATTTTTGGATTACATAGGGGTGTTTGAGGTAAGCGGCAGAATGGGACGTTTAGGGTCAGTCACATTTTGGGCATCATAGGCACGTTTCGATTCAGCAGCGTTTTTGGGCAATAAGGGATGTTTGGGTTCAGCAGCATTTTGGGGCAGAACGAGAGTGTTCAGGGTCAGCTGTGTTGTGGGTGTCACAGGCTCCTTCCAAATCATCAGCATTTTTGTTCGTATAAGCACTTCAGAGTCAGAATGAGCTATATTTTCATAAGCAAAGTTTCCGTCCTGTATTTGCACTGTTCTGTTATTGGCCAAGTGAAAACACATAAAAAAATTTGCAGATTTTGCTTCCCTCAGCCTGATGTGCATAATGACATCATCTTTAAATTTAACTGCTGTATTGATAACCATTTTGATGCACTAAATCTTTTACACACAAACTTTCTTGATGCAAATTTGGCGTGTTCCAAGTCAGCTGCACTTTTGGGCATCAGGCACTAGACTGTGTTTTTAAAACACAGCCATTGTGTCACTGTTCAGTTGGAACCTAAAATAATCTGGTTTTTATTAACATCCTCTTCAGTACTAATTTAATTTATTTGTGTTATGAAGACTCTGGTGGATTGTTATTCTGAGATGGATGCCAGAAATGTTTGTTTGCCTGCAGTTTGTTACATTCTTGGGACTGCTGGGACTTAATCTATGAACCACTAGTGATCATATGGACAAAATACACATTAACCGGGCGGTTGCTGAAAGTTTTACAATTGCTAAGTAATAAAACGTCTGTTAAAAGTACTGTTTTATCCTGTTCACATCCTGCTCCAGAACATTACCATCACTGTTTGCTGTGCTTTTTGCAAGTATATCCTGACATGTTGAGATTTAGCCTGAGCAGTTGATTTGTGTCCTTAGCTGTTAGGAGTGCCAATTATGTAATATTTTGGATTTTTAAGAGGCTTTAGGGTGAGAATGTGTCAGGAACATAAATGCTCCATCTATATAAATACTTGAGGTGTTAAAGGACTGTTGTGTGCATTGGACTTTATGCCATAGATATGGCTTAGTTCATACTTGGATAAGTCTCTAATTGGATCTGTGCATCTTTGGCTGACGTTCCTTTGCATTGATTTATGAAAAATAGCTTTAAATGTCACTGCTGTTTCAATAAAGAGAGAAACATGAAACTGCAGGCAATGTTTTATCTGACTTTATCTTGACTGTTTATTGCACACACATATGCATATGCTGATTTGATGCTCAAGAGAAACATTTCTTACTATCAATGTTGAAAGCAGTTGTGCTGTTTAAACATTTCATGGAAAGTGTAATTTTTTTCTTTGATATTGACATTTCAAAAGAATTGAATTTATTTGGTCACATTATAAGTTTTTTTTTTTTTTTTTTTTTTTTTTTTTTTTACTTCTGCTTTATCAATTTACTGATTCTATTTCAGACTTTTGAACGGTAGTGTATATTAGGGGGTGCTCCGATTTTTGAGGCCGATCGCCGATCACAGAAAGCAGTATCTGCCGATGCGGTCACCGATACCGATCTTTTTAAAGCCTTCTTTTTATCATGTATAATTATTTATAGTGATGATCCAGTCAAGATTTTTAGACATTTATTCAGGACCTGAATTTCATTGTTGAAAGTGAATTCCCCTCTTTGGTGACTCTTGTGAGAGGGGATTTTTTAATTTGAGGGGTGGAGGGGGTGTTTTTTAGTTATAATATTTTTTTGTTTTGTATTAGCAGTTTTTATAGTGTAGACCGAGAGATTGCATAAGTCTTTGATATTAATTTATATAAAGGAAAGGAAAGGACGTGATGTGTGGTCAAGTATGGTGTCCCATACTTAGAATTTGTGCTCTGCATTTAACCCATCCAAGTGCGCACACACACACACACACACACCCGGAGCAGTGGGCAGCCAATGCTGCGGCGCCCGGGGAGCAGTTGAGGGTTCGGTGCCTTGCTCAAGGGTCTCACCTCAGTCAGGGTATTGAGGGTGGAGAGAGTGCTGGACGTTCACTTCCCTCATCTACAATCCCTGCTGGACCTGAGGCTTGGACCCGCAACCTTCAGGGGTTACAAGTCCGACTCTCTAACCATTAGCCCCCCCCCCCAAAATATATATATAAAAAATATAATAAAAAAACCTATGATAAATCAGTACACTAGATGAGGTAAAATACACCATGAGTCCACATTCTATTGATTTGTGCTTACTGGTGAAAATGCAATACCTGAAATGCAAAAGCAAATTTCTCAAATGACAACAATCATTATGATTATAAATTTGAGCAAAAATAATTTTTATCAGTTTTACCATTATATAGCATGACGAAAATTTGACTAAGATTTGATTAAAACCTTATTAAAATGCTCATACATTTCATTGACTTAAACTTGACGAAACAAAAACAGGACAAGGTTGACTAAATATGATAACTAAAATATACATTTGAGTAAGACTAAGACTAAATTAAAAATGGCTGCCAAAATGAATACTGCTAAAATGTCAAGCTTTCATTGACTAAAACTAGACTAAAATACTTCAGGTTTTCTTTGACTAAAACTAGACTAAACTGTTGAGACTTTTAGTCGACTAAAACTAAATAGGATAAGGTTGACTAAAAACTAACAAGGACATTTAACACGGGACTAAGATTAAAATTGAAAATAGCTGACAAAATTAACACTACGTGCAGCTTGCTTTAGTGCAGACGTGATGTGATTTGAAGCCGTTTGTGCATTTTGAGAGAGAAAGAGAGAGCGCGTGTGGTGGTTCACTCACACTGTTTGTGAAATTATGTCTCTCAGGAAGTTTTCAAATTACTTTAAGTTATTTAGTAAAGAAAACGAATTGTACTTCACCTTCAGCATTACAATTATTTCACCCACGCTGGACAGAGACTGAGACGGTGCCGCTGCATGTCATGTTAAACCTCTCACGGCAGGCGTGTCATCAGCTTGAGATCTATGAAGGTTTATGAGATCGGCCTTTATAGAGACCGCCAATCAAACATCCCAAAGTGATTATCGGTCGATAGTGATTGGTAGCCGATCAATCGAAGCACCCCTAATGTATATCGCAATTATTGGCGTCCTAGTCATTGGTTCATGCTTGATGCTTTTAGATTGTCTTGGAGTTTTAATTTATTTTCAGGTTTTATGACATTGCATTGTAGATTTATAATATTATTATTGCATCTTGTGGTGGAACTTCATAATGTAATGGAATAGAAAGGGTCTGTGTTAAATGTGCTTGGATTTGTTCGAACATGTCTCATGTTAAAATGGGTGATATGCATTTGAAGTCTTTATTGGCAAAAATGGCATTTTTACATGTGTATTGGTTTTGTAGATGACAGAACAGACTTTATGAAATGATGGTCTTGAATATGTTGTCAGAGAAAAGTGGCATAAATATAAAGATGGTGCAATTAGCTTTTCAAAGTGTAAAATTACTCTCTTTTATATTTTATTAATGAATGCTTGCATTTTACACTATTTACAGTATTTCATAATTATTATGGTTAGATGGGAAAACATTGGAGGAATTGGTCAAACCTAATTTTGAGTTGAACTGGAGTCATTGTTCTGAATCATAAACTGAATCGATCCGGTGACTCGTTCGCTCTATGAAACCTGAAAATGCCAATTTTTAAGATTAGTGACACTTGACACTGACAGTTTAATTACCGACAGTCTAGTTTTTTTCTTAGGACAATGTGTAGTTAAAGATATGTACAAAAATATGTTAAAAAAATATTATTGATTTAAGAATGCTATTAGCCTATGTCAGATTGCTTTTTGTAGGAAAAGGAGGATGGGTCAGTGACCTCTATCACTAAATCAAAATCGTGTGGGCATGTAAGCAAATAAAGTAAATGTAAGTGTTATTTGTGAGTGGATGCCAGGCATGTATTTTTACAGCACAGGGATGTTTCCATCAAGATAAATTACATACACATTAAAGGTGCAGTAGGCAATCTTGAAAAAAACTTTATCCTGATAGCACTGAAAGTCATCCCACCCTCCCTGCAAATCGCCGTCCAAAGCCACGCCCCCTGAACGCATGAACACAGACCAGATGACCAGAGACATCATTGGGGGCTGTGACGGTCGCCGTGACAACTGCGCCACCGTGGTTGTCTATTGCCACCGGCAGTAGTGCACGTGACGTCACACACTCTATAACAAGTATAATACAAAGTTTTGTATTCAAGTGTAAAAACAGTAACAGTTGCACATTGTTTTATTTAGACTATAAGTCTATGGTAATTCACAAATTACCTCAAACGCCATACACAGTGTTTCCTTTAGATTGACAGGTTTGAGCGCAGGAAAATACAGTTGATTCTGCATTCTAGTGTTGTCACAGTACCAAAATTTCAGTATTCAGAGTTTTTCCTGCACTGAAAATTTTTTGGCAGCCGCCAAAACGAATTTCTGTCCCGCCAAAGCCTATTATGATCAGTGAATGTGATTTATGAGTGATGTAAATTACTGCTGCGCTTGTGATAGCGCACGTTAACTGAGGGTCTGTTTACACCTGGTCACTTAATGCGTTTTCTCAGAGTGTATAGCTATCCAATAGTGAAAAGTCCAGGTGTAAATGCCCTCCGAAACGCTTTCGAGGCGGATTAAAATCTGATCGCTCAAACCACTTCAGGAGGTGTCTGGGACGCACTCCAGACGAAGCTGGACAAGTGTAAATGCATCTGCTTGTTGAAACCACGCATGTAAATTTTACTCCTTCCAAAGTGTTACAAAACAAACGTGTGAGAGCGTGTTATAGGCTATATGATGTGTTATAGTCAAGCTATTACAGCGCTAATGCTAGACGCATCGCCGCGCCTACAGCCAGCAAGCCGACGCGCAAAATGCCGCTAATGAAACTGAAAGTAAGTCGCAGACGCTCAACACACAATCATCTTCATTCGAAGTAGTGAGACTAACTTATCTTTCCAGTGCTGATGCCGCTCTCTCTCCTGTTGTGAACTTTGAATTTGTAATTAGCTGATGATGGATAAATGCAGCGCATATCTGTTGATTTTTGTTGACGTTAAATTTGCATAGTATAGCTCGGGAATTCAAGATCGGATTTATGTTTTACGGAGAAACATTTATGTGGCCAAGTGTACATGGAAACGTTTTAACAAATCAGACGGATATCCAAACAGAGAAAACGCATAAAGTGACCAGGTGTAAACAGGCCCTCTGTAACTGTCTTTCCTCTCCATCCCTCAAAATCAACTGGCATGAAGCGTTCCGCACATGCAACTAACATAAAACACACTTTCAATAAAAGAAAAAAAAAATCCTATGCAGTGATTAAGTGTTTTCCGTGTTGTTGACAAATCTTTTGTGATGTCCCAACAACTGGGATCAGCACACAATGCATCCACGTCCGCTAATGTCCGATTCCCATATTAACGACTAGGGATGCACCGAATATTCGGCCACCGAAAATTTTCAGCCGAAAATGGCCCAAAAGTGCATTTTCGGTTTTCGGCCGAAAGACTTTTATCACCGAAACAATACGGCCAAAATGTTGTGATGACGCAAACAAGAAACCGCGACCTGCATGTGCTTGTCTGAAGCAACATGTCTGCGGTGTGGACGTATTTCAGTATATCTGAGAAAGACCCACGGACTGCGATTTGCAAAACATGTAATGCCGAAATTTCAAGAGGGGGTGCATCTGCAAAGACTTTCTCCACGTCGGGTTTAATTTATCATCTGAAATCCAAACATTCCGATCGCTACGCTGAATATGAGAGGAACGCGGCACAGAAAAGGAAAACGCCTCCGAGCACGCCCACTCCGCCAGTAGGCCTGTACATTATTATTTAATGTACACATGAGTGGGGTCAAGTTAAACATTTTAGTTTGAATTTTATTTTATACTGTGCATTGTTGCAATGTGCTAAATAAATATTTGCATAATTTGTAATTGATTTATTCTTTGAAACTTTAATATTAATTTATGCAATTGCAATGCCTTGATTTTAGTAAAGTTAGTACACAGCCATAGCCATAAATGCAATGGTACTAATAATTGGCATAATTTCTTTCGGTGTTTCAGTTTTCGGCCTTGGTTTCCTCTTTTTTGGTTTTCGGTTTCGGCCAAGAATTTTCATTTCGGTGCATCCCTATTAACGACTCATTTGAACCGATTCATTTTAATGAATGGTTAAAACAACTGATCTGTCCAGCACTCAACTCACAAGACGTCACTGTCTGAATTGGTGTATGTCAATAACAAATCATTTACTCAGAACCAGTGTTGCCAAACCCCTCCCTCAGAAAATCTCTAGAACCACCCTCAAAAGTCTCCATTTTTCACAAAAAGTCGCCAAATATGAAACGAAAGTAAAGACAGGTAAATTTGTTAAAGGTAAAGGAAAGTAAATATATACACACATATATATATATATATATATATATATATATATATATGAATGAAGAGTTTGGTTCTAAAACGCTATAAATCCATTTTCATTAATTTGAGTAAAAATTTGTGTTTTCTTTACCAAGAAAGTGGCAAGATGAAAACCACTATTTTCTGTTTCAAACATTCACATAGCATCTTTAGGTTATAATAACATTAAAAATTCAAATTCATTTCGTTTTCATAGGGGGGCACACTTTTTATGATATCAGAAACAGACATTCACCAAAACAATAACAGCCTGTATTATAACTTAAATAGAATTTCTACATTTAGTATATATTGAACTTTATAACTTGAATAAAGCTCTATATTAAAACTGATTTAAAAAAAAAAAAAGGTTTCAGTTTACAGCGTGTTTTTTGCAGTTGAACAACAATCAGCTGAGCAAAAGGAGATTTTTATAAGGAATCACTTAGGCTATGTTAACTGTCTTATTTATCTATAGGCTACATCATGCTACACTATATGGTACATTAAAACTATTTTCTGCCGTCTGTATTACAAATGGGAATACAACGAATTAATGACAATGTTTTACATGACAATGTTTTACAACTACCCAATAAAGTTATAGTTAAAAGTTCCTAGTTAAAAGCATGCAATAAAGTAATTTGTAAATTTTTAAAGCTAATTTTAAAACATTGAAAAATTTAAAAACAATGAATTTAGGGGAAAAAAAATCTGCTATACACATATCAGACAAAATTGTGTTGAGAGAAAAAAACAGAAGTTGTCGACAAATCCTTTAAATTTGATGGTAGTCAGACAGAGGAACATAAAAATCTGAAAATATGAGCAGCTATAAAATTATAGTAGCTACAAATATATATATATATATATATATATATATATATATATATATATATATATATATATATATATATATACATATCACAAATTATAATGGCATAAACAACATACAAAAGTCTAACCAAAACGAATTTATTTAAGAAACAGATAAATTATAAAATAAAACACAAATTATAATGCCATTCATTATAAACAACATATAGCCTAAAAGTCTAACCAAAACAAATTTATTTAAGAAACAGACAAATTACAAAATAAAACACAAATTGTAATGGCATTTGTTATAAACAACAAATAAAAGTCTAACCAAAACGAATTTAAAGACAAATTGAAATGCACCTATACATCTCCCATTCGGCACGAATAGAAATAATTCCCACAAGAGGCTCCGGCGCGATCGCTTAGTTTTTAGCCTATGTTTCCATCCAAAGTTATGAATTAAACTTATGCGCAAAATTGGAATAACATGTAAAACATTTGTAAATAAAGCACCGTTTCCATCTAGTGAGTCAAAGAGAACAAAATCGCCACTCTTTGATTGATTTGCGCTAAATATCACGAAGAAAAATTTAATTTGCTACAGTAGGAGAAGGCTAACGTTATATGATTATTTTTTGTATAAAATAAATTATGAGCTTCAGAGTGCGGAGACGAAAGGCGGTCATGTTATCTTATTTTTGGAGCCTGCTGTTTGGGAATGCAAATCTGGGAGTTAATTATAGAAGCACTTTGACGAGACTTTGCTCAAGCATTTTAGAATGACAAAACTAACATTTCAAATGCTGTGCAAAGAGATCGGTCTGTTGGTCGGTCCAGTTATGCTGTCCCATTGATGTGCATTAAGGGATTTATTCGGTAAAAGTGTTTCCATCATAGTTTTCTTACCAGATAAGAATTTTAACCTACTTAGTTGAGCGCATAAGTTTTTTTACGCACATTTTTACAATGTACAGGTCTATGCGCATCTTGGTGTTCCATCCAGCGTTTTTTTTTTTGGTGATATACCAAAATGTGCGTAAAAATAGGTGCATGGAAACAATGAGTTATTAGCTTCCTGTTAATTTACCGTTGTAGAGATTAGTGGTCCTTTGAGCTAAATGATTTCTTTGGCAATATTTAATTCTACATCAGTACAGTGAATGTTTTTCGTTCTGAATAGTAAGTTCGCTCGTAATCATGTGCAGGGGGGTCCGTCCAGTCATTTGGGGGGGGCACTGCCCCCCAATGCCCCCCCTTGGCGACGGGCCTGGAAAACTAGGATGCCGGGCTTATTCAAAGTGCCACCATTACTGTCTAGAGTGCGTGGAATGGTGCGCTGTGATTTGGTTGAGCAAATATATCGCATTCTGCAGAGAAAGGAGACTGGCGTTTGTCGCGGTTTGGAAAAAAAGGGAGAAAACATGACCTAATAACTCGGCGGGTATCGCATTTTGCATTTTGATGTATTTCCCATAATAGGCTGAATCCAGTTCTTGCAACCAGCAATTTCTAAAGTGCTGCTCATATTTTTTCTCTGCCATCTTGATGCTTATAATGAAATGGTGGTGTGTGTCATCATATCTGAATGGCAGGTGTACTGATGTGTGTTCACTGCGCAGACTCATTGGCATGATTGAGAGCAAATGTGAGAGGTCATGGGCCTACGGCAGGGTGTGGCCAAATAAAAATAAAAAAATCTCCAAAAAAATCGCTATTTTTATTTAAATATAGCTAAAATAGCTCTTTGTTGCAAAAAATCGATAAAAGTCGCAGCAACAATGAGAAAGTAGCTAAATTTGGCGACAAAATCCCCAAATTGGCAACACTGCTCAGAACACCTCAGATATGAGATTGTAAGTGTGATTTAGCCTTAATAAGATTTAACCTTAATAATAATAATAATAATAAAATATTTAGCCTTAATAATCCACAGTAATTTCAGGTTATTTATGACAATTTGTAGTAAATTACCTATAAAATTATTTAGTTTTGACTGGAGTGAGGTGAAACCAGAACAAAGCAATTTGTTAGCTAGCTGTTAATTTTATTCAGATGTATGGTAGAAAAATAGACTATTAGTTAAAATAAACTTTTTAATGCTACTTTTTAATACTTTTCAATATTGATATGATTATACCAAAATAATTGTCAGGTCTAGCAAAGAAGGATCCTACCTTACAAAAATATGATAGCCAGTTTTAATATATGCCCTGACAGTGACTGTTTTTTTTTTTTTTCATGAATGAGTAGCCTATGATAAACTCTTTCTTTGCATTTATTTTAGCTATGCTCAATATTGGGCTCGCAGATCACGTGGGGAGGGTACTTTTTACTGTGTGTGGATTACCGTCAGCCACCACCGAAGGCCTTTTTTGACCCAGGAAAAACCCTGGTATTCGGTACCAATACCAGTGAAAATTCACGGTTCTCTGTACCAATTTCGGTACCAAAGTAAAACACAAAACATGCTAATTGAACATTATTTTTTATTAATAACTTTAAACAAAAATAAAATGTACAAAACCAATGCCATTCTTTATACTTATTTAAAATTGTGTTTCAAGTTTTTCCACAAGTAATAAAAGTATGAAAAAAAAGTAAACAAGTTTCACCCGAAAGCTGCCGCTGAAAAACATCTGTAAACTATTTTCTGTTTTAGAGTTTGCTGAGGTGTTTCATGATCTTCCTCAGCCTGCAGCTTAAAGGTGCACTAAGGAATTTTTGAAAAACGCTTTTGACCGCAGTGTTGGACCATGTCCCAAAACACATTTGCAGCCAATCAGCAGTAAGGGGCGTGTCTTGTAATGATACAGCGCTCAATTTGAATGTACAGGACGGATATAAGCAGATCGACTATAGATAGAGAGAACTGGAAGATAAAAAAGATGAAAATATTGGAGGAACAAAGCATTAAATAGAAGCGTTACGATCAGGCAAGAGTTAGGACCTGCGTAAGTATTGGAGCAGCTTTCCAACAGTGGAAAGAGCTGGAAGGGCTCGAATCGGATGTCGGATTATCTAATAAATTTTAGATATGATTACATATATTAAGTGTATATCAAATAGATGAAAACTGTAGTATTAAAAACACTTTATAATAAGATTCCATTTGTAAGATAACATGACCTAACAATAAGCAACAGTTATATATCAATCATTCTTCTTAGGGTTCATTTCAAAATTTACTAATACATAAAACACAAGTTCAATCTGTTAAAATTATTTAATGCACAATGAACAACATGATTGAGTGTTTGTAATAAATAACATTCACAAACATTAATTCATGTTGTAAAAATAAATTGTTCACTCACTGTAAGTTGATGTTAGATTAAAACATGAAGTCATTGTAAAGTCTATACAGGAGATACAATTTGACCGTAGGCCTACTTTTGTTTAATCCAAACTGTATTCATATTTCATTTTAAAGGGCTTTTAAAACCTGCTACAGTTATCCAACCATGTTTAACAACTAACTAAAACAATTTTTAATTAAGTCCAGAACTGTTTTTCTGATGAACTGATATGACACATACACTGTTAACCAAACATTTATACATTCTCTTCACACATATTTTGGATACACAGTTCATTTAAAAGCCTAAAAATAGTGAATACCATTGTCCTCCTGTTTTTTTAAATAGTTAACTAAGACACTTAATTCTAATGCTCATTATATTAGCATTAGCCGCGCTTATGCTAACGGGACGTTTATTTCAATCCGACATTCAAATTAAAATATGTATGAATATTAAAATATTAAATATTAGGGATGCTCCGATCGATCGGCTGGAGATCGTTATCGGCCGATAATCACATTTTATGACTCGATCGGTACTCATACATTTGGCCGATCTCATGTACCGATCAAAATTTGATGACGTCAATGCGCGAGGACATGCATGATGCGCGAGGACATAAATGATTTGGCGCCGCAGTCATGTCATTGCCGGTGTGAAAATGTTTTGAGAAACAATGAAAAATTCGTTATTTGTCGTGTATGTTTTGCATGATGATTGAATGGATATTTCAGTTTTTAACAGCAGATTCAGTGACGTTAGCTGATCTGCGCATCACTGCACGTGTTCCACGGGAACCGGAGCTGATCGCGGCCGCTCTAGTCAGTGCTTGTGTTTATACCATAGACTGTATAAAAACATGGACGTAGTGTCCGTGACGTAGTGTTGTCAAAAGTACCGACTTCGGTACCATTCGGTACTCTCATTTTAAAAACGTCCATTTCCCGCTAACATTTGAGCGCTGTTGAGTGGATTCTTAAACACAACTGATTGGCCATAGTGTTCACGCGCTCAACAAATATGACTGTGATTGGCAACAGTGATCATCGCTTCACGCTCTTCACACAAAAGCACATGGGAGCATTTGAAGGGAGCATTTGAAAGACGCGTCTATCAGCGCGGATCCATCTACGTGCAGACTCCCTTTTGGACCCAGCCTCTAGTGGCCAGTCGATGAAATGCAGTTTTAGTCACTTCTGTGTTGGTTTCACGAGAGAGAGCGGGAGGTTGCCGCTTGGTTTATACCAGCCTGCCGCGGTGTGTTTCTGAAGCGGCTCTCCGCGCTGCTTGGCTAAAAATAGTCTTTTGTGAGTTGTCACAGCGTGGAGGACGGAACAAAACCTCGTCGGAGCCGTAAGGGGTAACGGTAAAATAATACGCTGATCGTGGGCTGCTTTTAAATGAACATTTATTTATAAAACAAAAATATCTTCTTTGGCCATATTAGCCTACTCAATAGCATTAACACAGGCTTTCCTCCATTCAAACTTTATTTGGAATGTCACCGTTTCTGTCACTGCAACTTCCCGATCAGGCGAAAACACACACAAATTAAATCTGCCTTTTGAAAAATGTATTTAAAAAATTTGTTAATATTTGCATCATTTATGATTTATTTTATCCACCCGCAATCCACCCGCAAATAATCAGAATGCATTTTTTATTATCTGACTCGCGGATTATCCGCATCGCCCGTGGATAAACCGTGATCGAACTACTCCGTTTTGTTCTTTCAGTAGTTTAATTGTTTCTAGTTCTTTTTCCTCTTCAATCTTATTGGACAGTATTAAACCTTATGACTTACGTTAGACTTCTCCATGTTGGAGTTTAAATGTTTCTATTTATTTTGTCCTCTCTCTAACATGCATAACATGGATAATCAAAACGTTCTCATCTTGAGCAGAAGAGAAAGATAACAGTTTCAAAGTTTAAATTTCAACCTAGCCATCTAACAACAATTATATATATATTTATTTATATATTTAAATGTTCTTAGCCTACAGATTAATAACGCTAAATGTAGTATTTGTAAAATTATATTTGTATATGTATTTGTAAAATTATAATCAAAAAACACTTTTTAAAGGAGTATTTACCAGAAATATTATTTACCAGAATTTATTTAGGTGAAAAATGTAAATGTGCAGTATTTCTGAAAAAAATTTTTTTTAATATAAAATCAATTAATTGGAGATGCTTTTGATTATTAAAATTTAATGGAACCATTAAAATGTAATCCAGAAAATAATGGAAAACAGAATTTTGTACAGATAAAATTGTAAAACTCAATTAATTAGAGAGGCTTTTTGATTAATAAAATTTAATTTAACCATTAAAACAGAGTATAGAAAAATGAAAATGGAAAAAACTGAATTTGTAAATAAAATGGATTTCATAGGGCCCTATATTTATAATACATTTTTTTTTTTGTTAGAATAAAAATAGATGTAAGTCAACAATAGCTTTTAAAATGACTTAAAATACATATATAATAGCAATGATGCAATAATAATTAGTTCAAATAAAGTATCAAAAGCAAGAAATCATATGGTTTTATTGAACAAAACTGTTAAAATACATAATGTATTATAAACAATAGAGCTAATGTAGATTACGCATAACAACAAAAGCCTGCAGGGGGCCTGATGATTGTTTTTACACATTACTGTGCGATCTAATCCTTGTTTAATATTGACCAAACACCATTTAATTCAAATGTCCACTTAATATTTAATATTTGTCCATTTCTTTAGGTCAGAAATGCTATAGCTACTGTAATTAAATGAATATGTGGACATCAAAACGTGTAAACTCAGAGTGAGGGTTTGAGCTTTTATTTTGAAATCGCGATGTATTCTCCTGTGTTTGTGTAGATTTATAAATGCTTTACCTTACAAGTCTGATGAAATGACGCACGTTGCGTTCCCAGGTGAACGTTAATAAACTCAAACTCTCAACAGCATGCAGAGATGGAGTTTGAGACGCTCCACACATGTAAATGATAACAGTTTCTGTGGAACTACTGTGAATGGAGCCTCTGTGTGACGCACATACTTAACCTACACGTTAAATTAAAAAAGTAAAAAAGTAAACGATTTTTAAAAATAGACTAGTCGACTAAAATCGACGAATCGTGACAGCCCTAATTACAATGCAACTATTCCAGTCTTTGTGCTTTACAGGGAGCAACTTGTCAATGATGGTGGATTGCTTAACAGTAGTTAAACTTTTCTACAAGCACTTTTATGGGTAAAAACACATTAGCAAACTTTACAGGAATAAAATTGTTGTAATTTCAAAGAATTTGCATGTGGCCAGGATGCTAAGTCATGTGAGATTGTGCTGTTAGTTGCTGTTGAAATGCTTTTCTACAGGACTAAACTTTCATTTTACTGTTATATTCTATAAATGTGAAATACTTCATAAGTGAAATTAGATTCATCAATTGAAATTAAACTTTTTGTATGAATATTTAATTGCTTTTTAGATATATGGGTTAATTTAAAAGTTAAATTTAATGTTCAATATCAAGGATTATTTTGATCAAAATGGTTGCCATTTTTGCTGTTAGGACACGCTGTTTTGCCAAATGGAAATGAATGCATTGAAACTATAACGGTAAAATGTAAGTAGGTGCCTAAATGTGTTTTTGGTTTTTTTTCGTAGAAAAGGTTTTCTGTGAGTAGCACAAAACTGATGTTTCATTAGTTATTGATTATTTCCTAATTTATGAACTAATTGTTTCGTTCCTAAAGTACACAGTTTGTGTCTTTACCTTTGTGATTAAGTGTTAGTAGTACAAGGTAGGTTTGACAGAGTAAGTGGGAAGTCATGGTCTAATGGATAGAGAGTCAGACTTGTAACCCGAAGGTCGCGGGTTCGAGTCTCAGGTCTGGCAGGGATTGTGGGTGGGGGGAGTGAATGTACAGCGCTCTCTTCCACCCACAATACCATGACTGAGGTGAGCCCCTAGAGCAAGGCACCGAACCCCCAACTGCTCCCCGAGCGCTGCAGCATTGGCTGCCCACTGCTCTGGGTGTGTGTTCACGGTGTGTGTGTGTTCACTACTGTGTGTGTGCAGAGCACAAATTATTTGGCTACACGTCACTTCACTTCACTTAGTAAGTCATTGATAGCCGGCATGACATTTTATATTTTTGGGCCAGCCTGGAAGTTGGCATCACCCTGGATCCCTCGACAAAAAGCCAATAGGATTTTTCTTTTTACTTTTGGATGATTGCAGAAGTTGGAAAGTTTGAGTTAGAATAGTTTGCAAGAGCATGAGTGTACTATAAACACAATAAGACTTTAAAAGCAGACTAAATCTGTAGTCCCAGTAAGCAACTTGTTAGCAGCTGCTTTTTTAAAGACACACAAAAGCTTAAAAATCACAAGTAGGCCATTACTAATGTATTTTAAGTTATAGAATGAAATGTGAAAATATCTTGTGCTTGTGTTCACCATAGACCTTAATTCAGACATTTAACCAAAAATTCCTTCAAAATAAACACTGGGATGATGGAACCGGAAGTTCAAAAATGCTAAGTTGTTTCCAGCTTTTAGTACTCATTCCTGTGGCATTTTATTGCTCAGGATGTTGTGTAGTGTTGTCAGCATTCTGCAGGGCTTATGTAACAAGTGAACACAAGATAGGAAAGATGTTCAGAAATGGCGATCTGCTGTCACATCACAAAGAAGTTCACATCCTTAGACTGAGGAACACGTGTATTTCACTCCCACAAAGCATGTTTTGAGTTTTTTATACAGCAGTTATGTATAGTTTTCTTATAAAAGCATCTTTAGACTTTTAAAGTTGTCGTATTGTGAGAAATCTACGGTGGCTGAGAGAGCTCAACACACCGCAAATAGAAAAAACACCTGCAAATTAAGAAAACATCTTCATCAATTTGACAACACACATGCTGCAAATGCTCACAACACAACCAAATAAAGAAATGCGCTGCAAAAACAGAAATGCACTGCAAATAGGCACAAACCACATCAGAAACGTTTAAAGGAGTAGTTCACTTCCAGAACAAAAATGTACAGATAATGTACTCACTAGGGATGTGTGCTGCGACTAATTTGACTAATTTGTCGTTTAAATGGATGTTTTGTGTCCGACTGGTCGACTAGTCTAAAAGCTAGAAACCCCCAAAAACAGCAAAAGAAAAAAAACTGCGTGTCTATAAAACAGCCTACACTTGAAATACTTAATCTTTGAATCACACTGTCAAATCCCTCAATGAATTCTGCTAAAAATGGTCATAGCCTCTGCCTTATGGCTTATCATAGCCTTATGCCATAGCCTATGCTTGCCTTGCGTTATCATCATTTAATTTTAGGCGGTCGTTAAACAGAAAAAAAGGAAGAGCATACACTCAACATAAACCAGTGCATAGCTTATTTATTCAGATCGGCTGGAGCAATGCAGAAATGGAAAATCAATCAATAGACTGACAGAATTCTTCATCTTCATATAACGTTAGCCAACATATTAAAACACAAGTCAAAAACAATAGGAAAGTTTATCAAGGAATAGTATTAAAACAGCTTTTAAAAATGTACTTCATGTTGGCTATATTGTCTAAAAACAAAACAATGCTCGTTGTACTTACTCAGACCATGCGCATTTGTTCAGTGAATTTAACGTTAACGTGGTCTGGCTAAAGATGGGACTAGAGGTGATTCTGCGCTTGAAAAAAAAAACGCGCTCTGCAGGAACTGAATTCGCAGGCACGCAGAGAGATAACTACAAGCAAGCAGACAGTTTCAAAAAGAGCCTGGAAATCCTGCACCACCACCAGTGGGTTTTCGTTTAGAGGAATAGGCCTAGACAGCGTGGATGGGATCGTGGACCGCAGCGGCGGGTTGTAGTGTATAACATGATTGACATTTGCTGGCTTTGGCTAGCCTCCGAGCTAACGCATACGTGCCTGTATTGAATATGATTACACATCGCTCCAGTAGAGTTATTGTAAGCCAGTTTGACATTACACAGTTTACACAACTTTTCCGTTTCCTTCTAATTCAAAATAATCCCACACCTTGCTGGTTCTTCGCGTGGTCATTTTGAGCTCGCCTCCAACTTCAAAATCGTCCTACATCGCTGCAGAAGTACCCGACCCAGTGTTTACAAAGTGAACATGCAAAGAAGGTCAAACACCCTTTACAAAAAGGTAAAACAGTGATGTAGGACGATTTTGAAGTTGGAGGAGAAAATGAGATGGGAGTTTTTCAACATACCCTAACTGTCATGAACTGGAATACACAGAGTTCACGCAGAGCTAGACAATACGAGCGTTTGAACTTTGAGGTTAAAAAGTATATAAATTGTAAGGTTTTTTTTTATTTATTTATTTATTTTAGAAAATAACCGATCGTTTCCCTAGATAAAACCCTTCTTCCTCGGCTGGGATCGTTTAGTGCCCTTTGAAGCTGCATTTAAACTGCATTTTGGAAGTTCAAACTCAGGGGCACCATAGAAGTCCATTACATGGAGAGAAATCCTGAAATGTTTTCCTCAAAAAACATGATTTCTTTACAACTGAAGAAAGAAAGATTTGAACATCTTGGATGACTAGGGGGTGAGTCAATTATCTGTAAATTTTTGTTCTGGAAGTGAACTACTCCTTTAAGGGAACCGCAAAGTGACGAACATGGCTGAGACAGGTTTGTGCTGAAAGGTGAGATTTTAGTTTATTTTAACATTCTGATCATATACTATTCTTTAGCTTTTTTCTTTTTTGGATATTATTAGCCTAATAGGTGCTTTTTGTATTTGCATGTGTTTTCTGAAGTTGCAGCGCATTGAGCTCTCTCGGCCACCGTAGAAATCACATTGTCCTTGATCTTTGGAGATGAGTTGAATGTTGTAATTTTTTAGATTTGAAAAAGATTCAAATTTAGAAATCACAATGATGAAAAGAGGATGAAGTAGAATGAATACTGTTAGAAATAAGATTAAAAATTGTCACTGTATAGCACATGTTGCTCTGCATGCCCTTCTGAAGGATCTCAAATGTGGAAACGTGAAGTTAAACTGAAGTTATCATAATGAGCTACGTGAACATTTCAACTTAATTTCTAACAGTTTATGTGCTATATTATTTTGTGAATCTGTCACTGTGTCTTCTAAGATTAGTGGTCCACATCACATTGTGGTATTGAAAATATTAAGGTAAACGTTACTATTGTTTTGATTAACTATACTCTACTGAGGAGGATCATGGCAGTGGGTTGTATATTGTGCGGATATTCTGTTATTTGTCTTTCTAAGCCTTATTTTTTCTTATTGTTTCTTATGCATTTCTAATCATATAGCCTACTGCAGCTGTAACTTGTGTAAAATGTTAATATTGAAATGGTTGGTTTATTTTTTTAATTAATTAATTTATTTTTATAGAATATTGTAAATTTAATACTATAGTATGGGACTGAGACAAAGGTACAATCAAATATGTAAATATATTGCTTAAAAGTGATTTAATAAAACTATGCATAGTAAAAAATTTCCTTGGCAGTTTTAATGTGAAATTTATTTGATGAAAAGTAGTTTGAGTTAAGGGCTGTTCATGCCAGGATGTCGATAAAGTTGCAGTTTTAAAAATGGTTTTAAATGTAAAAGAATAGCAAAGTTTGCATCACAACTATTTCAGTAGCGACATAGAAGAACGCTATTGTTATCAATTTTTTTTTTTGTCAAAACATTGACAGCCAATCAGAATTCATCCTGTTTTAAAGAGCTCAAACATTTAAACCAGCAGACGACATAACTGCAGCACGTTTATTATAAACAGAACATTATAGTGCATTGGTGTGGATGCTAATAAAGTTATCTTTACAGTTATTACTCTTGGTGTGAATGGGCCTTTTGTCTTAATAATATAATAGAGCTCATAACAGTTAATAAAATACTAACCATGGGCCATAAAAGTACCTGTAGTTGAAAAAACATCTTGTGGATTTATTGAAAGTAGATACATTTTGATAAGAGCAGCATGTGATGGAATTTAAAGAGATTGCTGGAATTTGTGACATTCCTCATAAATTATTCAATGTTAGTTTGCCTGAATTTAACCAATTCATTGTGGTTTGCCCATCTTTAATAATATTAGACAAAGGTCGTGCCATTGTAAGCGGGCTATTAAACGGATTGTTTTATGATGAAGGTAAACTTTTCCTTATTCTTTTCCCAGCGGATGCGCCACACAGGCTTAATCTCTTCTACCTGGCAAATGATGTTATTCAGAACTGTAAAAGGAAAAATGCCATAGTCTACCGCACCACCTTTACTGATGTGCTGCCAGAAGCTATGAAGCTCATCAGGTGAGTCTGCTTTCATCAATGAACCTAACCAGATTGTTCTCAAGATCAGGAAATATCTTCTCTGCCTATAGTCCACAACAGTGTCTTTTATGTAAAATACTAAATACTTTTTTAAAATTATTTATTAAATAAATAAGTTTTATTTTTGGGAAATTTTTGGATTTTGGATTTTTAATAATTGAATAATTTACAGACAAACCAAACTGTATTTAAGTTATAAATTATATACAGTATTCGCCTATATTTTTCTTTTTTAAATGAATCATGGTTGAGTGTAGATGTAAAATGTAAGAAAGTGTGTTAGTACAAGGCAGTGAGTAAAAAACTGTGTTTGGGTGATGCTACATTCAATGCACTAGTAATGAGTGCTTCTATAAGTATGCATTAATGTGACATTGTAAGAAAATTTTTTTCTTAAATGAATTTACATTATGAATCTTTGTAAATGCAATTTCCTGTAGTGCCACAAAGGATTCTAAGGTGAACAAGGCAGTGGCGAGGATACTGTCCATTTGGGAAGAGAGAAGTGTCTATTCAGAGGAGTTCATCAGTCAGCTGAAGAACGGTTTGGTTCAGAAAGAAGAACCAGTGAAAGGTCTGAATTAATAACTAAGGATGTACCATCTTAATGTTGCTCTCGAGAGTATTTTATAGGCTTTTTTTTATGTTTTTAAGTTTAACATTAAAAGTCTTACCCCCCCGGTTTCACAGACAAGGCTTAAGCCTAGTCCCAGACTAAAATGTAAATCTGAGCTGTTTCAACTGAAAGAAACTTGCACTGATTGATCTTGAAATATATCAGTGCTTTTGTTTTGTCTCAAGATGCACACCAGTAATGTTTTTTTTCTAAGGCACAATTATAAAAATTACTTAAATGTCTAAAGAGAGTAGGATCTATATACAATGAATAAACTCCATGAAATTAGTCCCAGTGTTGGAAAAAGAATTTTCTACCAATTTTCTAACCAATGGGGCCAGATTGTGTATACCCGCTGTAGAATTGGTCATTCCAGGATGACACACAAGTTTTTAATACTAGGGGAAGATCCTCCAACATGTTCTCTCTGTCGAATTCTTTTATCCATTAAGCATGTTTTATTAGATTGTGCTGGTTTCAACTAGTTGAGAATTATTTTTATTCAGTTAACTCTTTTGAAGAGATTTTTTTGAAGAGTTAAAGGGGTCATCGGATGCCCATTTTCCACAAGTTGATATGATTCTTTAAGGGCTTACTGAAAAGTCTATAACACACTTTGGTTAAAATTTATCAATGGTAGTGTAAAAAACACCTTTTTTACACTGTCAAAATCAGCTCTGTTTTCAGCAAGCCATTCTAGTCCATGTTGCTTTAACTGCTAATGACTCTGCTGACCCCGCCCCTCTCTTCCATGGGGTGACGAGCAGTACTGTTTAATTTATCCGCGAAACTGGCTAACTAGCACATTATTAGGAAAGGTGATTTGCAAAGCTTCATAAAAACCCTTATACTTGCTTCTTCTGTAGATGAAGCTGGATCACGAATGATTCGCGCGAACATAGAAACATTTAGGCAGATTGGGGATCGGAGCATTCCCTTCAAAACGAAAGTAACGATAATCCACTGCGTCTTCAGCGGCTCAGATGTCGGGAGTAAATGACGACTGCTATATTCATTATTACTTCCAACAACAAAACACCTCAATCACTTAATCGGAGACATATTGTCTTCCCCTGCATCGGAGTCGACAGAATGGCGGACAGCTCTCAGCTCACTCAGAGCGGGTCTAAGGTAAGACGGTCTTGTCAATCAACTATCGTGGGAGTGGCCTGTACAGAACTACATCATTCTGACAGGAATCTCAGAACAGCCTGATTTGAGAAAGGGGATTTTAAAATGGGGATTTAAAAAAAAACACTTGGTGGATTTTTATCATTATAGGATGGATGTGTACATACACTTTCCAACACACATTTATGTTCAAAGAATTTTGCATCTGATGACCCCTTTAAGCCAAATACAGTTTTGGAGTTTTTAGCAAAAATAAACTATAAAAACATGATATAATATAGCCATAATATTTCTTGCCATGAAAATAGCCACAGAAGAAGGAATGGCATTAAACACAAACAAACAAAAAACAAACTTAAATGTCCTAATTGAATGAACTATGCCCTAATCCTGGTTTGGTCTAAGCACTGTCTGTGAAACCAGGCCTTAATGTATAAAAATGTTAAGACTTGAAAATATTTTTGAAATTCTTATTCTAAAGTAATGATTTTTCTATTTAAATATTCATTAATTTTAGTTTCAGCTCCAGTCAACTCCAAATCTGCCCTGAAATCCAAGATTGTTGCGGAGTTTGTGGTAAATAATCGTCATTATTCACACTGGAATTAAATGGCTCTTTGGACCCCTTGGTTTGGGGAAGTTGAAAATGGCTATACTTTTCATTTATACAACTTCTTACCTACTTTTTTTTTTTTTGGCCTGTCAGCCCACAGCATTTATCGAGCATCTGTCCAAGTACAGTAAGTCCATGGATGAGATTGAGCTCAAAGAGAAACAGTTAGCTGCAATGAGAGTGGATGTGTGCAGCACAGAGGCTCTGAAGAAACTGAAAGGTCAGTAAACAGTGGCCTTTTAAGATTCTAAATATGCATTCATTAATATATCAATATTTTTCTAATTTTTGTGTCTTCGTTCTTTCTGCATCTCATACTTTAGACAAGGCAGGAGGTAAAAGGTTTTCTAAAGACTTTGAAGATGGGAGTGCAAAGCTTCAGGAATTTGTTTCCTTTCTGGATGGAGAAGTCAAAAAAGGCCCTCCATTGATGGAAGCTCTGGAGAATGCAGATATATTTTATGAGATGCAATATAAAGAGGTCAAGGTTGTGGCTAAAGTGAGTATTGTGATGCTATTTTTGGGTATAATTTGAAATATTATAAACATACATTAGCTATAATCCTGTATAAATTTACATTGTGATTTGCAGTGTTTAATGGAGAAATATTACTAAATTCTTGAATTCTCCACACTGTGAGACTAGAATGAATGTAGAGAACCATCAAGTCATCAAATATATATATAAAATAGTATAAAATAAGTAAAATGTTGTTTTATTTATATTTCCAAAAAGCACTTTATGAAATCTAATTATTTCCGTTTGCTTCAGCAAGAGCTCTTAATCTCTCCTAACTCACAGCAGCCTCAGACCTTCCAGCAGACTCATTATTTCAATGCACATATAAAAAACTCTCTTTATATTTGAAAGCAGCAAATAGCCCTTTCAGAATTATGACCAAATGCTCATTTAATGCTTTTAGTGGTTTCAGCTGCATTGTGCCGCAATTGAATTTGTACAAAAATAAAGAGATTCAGACCATTGTGTAGCAAAATGTCCTTGTTTTATTTAGTCAATCTGTGACAGCTATATTTGGGCATTTCATAAAAATATTAGCCTTTTCATTGGTTTTGTAAGGTTGAAGGTTTAAAAAAAAAAGAAAAAGATAATAGATTATACGTAAATATACGTAAAACCTATGTCCTATATGTGTGTGTGTGTGTGTGTGTATGTATATATATATATATATATATATATATATATATATATATATATATATATATATATATATATATATATACATATATATATATACATATATATACATATATATATAATATATATATATATATATATATATATATATATATATATATATATATATATATATATATATATATATATATATATATATATATATATATATATACATATATATATATATATATAGATATAGATATATAGATATATAGATATATATATAGATATAGATATATTTATCTTACTGACTGCAAACTTTTGAACTGTAATGTGTGTTCGTATTACTGAAGTCCAAAAACAAAGCATTTAATATGGCAATTTTTTGAATGTACAATTTGATAGATGTAGTTATTGGAACTAATAGTGGAACTCTCCAAATCCTGCCTCTCCAGGCCTATGAGACATTTGCAAACCGGGTGTCACACCTTAAGCGCAAGCTCGATGCACTGAAGAATATGTTGCCTGATCCAGATGACTCCCCCATTCCCTCCCCGATTGAAGATGCTCCTTCACCCACGGGCTCTGAGTCACCCTTCCACGCTCTGGAAAGGATTGGTACCCCAGACCCAGAGCTGGATGGTCAGGCAATGGAGGAGGACCTCATTGCTTTGGCTGATGCTCCCAGCCCTCTCTCATCTGTCGGGGGTTCCTCACCACCAAGTGCCCCTTTGGGAGACAAAGACAATCGTGATGTAGAGGACATGGACCTCTCAGATGTTGAGGAGACGGAAACACCTGCCATCATAGGTACCATATGACCTTTACCAAGTTTTTTGATATTCGGTGTTTCTCATTCAATAGAAACTATTGTTATTGTCTTTCATTCTTTTTTTCTCCTTACAGTTGAGGAACGAGTGGCCTCTGCTGTTGTATCCAAACAGTCCACTGTCACCCCAAATGTCATAGAATCCTTACCAACAAATGAAGGCACACAAACAAAGCAGATCGCAACCCCAGCAGTGACTGTTCCCTCAGCAGAAACAACAACAACATCAACAACAACCACCACCACCACACCATCACTGCCAGTGAACCTTGCTGGTGTTGACCTAGGAAAGATCAGCTCCATCCTCAGCACAATCACAAATGTTATGAAGAACTCAGGTGAGGTGCTGAGATTTGATTTGTACAGCATGCCATAAACAGGTTAAATTATCTTATTAAATATGTATCAGGGCTCTAGACTCATTCTTCCCACTGGTCGCTGTTTTGCGACTAACTTTCTCAGTTGGTCGCACGAGCACATAATTTGGTCGAAAATTTTATTTATTTATTTTTTGCTACAACATTTGATTAATCAATGCATGCTGATGAACTTTTATCATAGTTCATAGTTCAACATTCAACCCGTTCTTTTTCATCAGTATTTGTGATATAAATTTTGTGAACAGGAATTCCTCTTTTCATGCACTTTCACTTTCACTTTCAAATTTGTGATCTTGGTGTCGCGTTTTACAAGAAAAGATAATTGCCTGTTTTGCTTATATATCTATACACTTTTCACTTTTTAGGACTGAAACAAAAGATGGATTCATTGTTATTCTTAATTAAAAAGCACAACAATAAAACAGTAGGCTACAATGACAAACTATAGCTTACATAACCTTTATTAACATAAACGAATAAGATGATGGCATGGCATAGGATACATCACATGCTGACGATGGCATGGTATAGGATACGTCACATGCTGACAATGGCATGGCATAGGATACATCACATGCTGTATTATATACAGACTAATAAATTACAGAATGTTCAGCAAACACTGAGGAATCAAATAAATAATAATAATAAAAAAAATAAGGAAAGCCTCCATAACGTAACGTGAGGTAAAAAGTAAAGATAACAAGCTTTTCAAAACGAAAACAAAAAGAAAAGTAAAACTAAACTGGCTGTTGCTGACAGGACTTGCGTGTTTTTTTTCCACAAGAATACCAACATGTTCAACTTCTCTGGTTTAAGAAGCGGTCTTTTACTTTAGTTTGAAAACCAAATCCTCCATTGCACTCTGTCCGCTGCGCGCACCTTTGCGCTCTTGCTGACGCTGCGAGTATAAACCAGGCTCTACCCACGAAGCGCTCGCGCTGAAAGCGCCTCTCTTCATGTGATCAGTGAAATCTGACTCCTGCTACAATGTGCCGCAGCTCTGCAGCACGCTGCATGAAGCAGACGCTTTGGAGCAGCGCAGACCATGCACTCGCACAAATGCGACCACGTCAAATTTTAACTCGCACATTCTGGTTGCAGTCTAGAGCCCTGTGTATACTGGTCAACGCCGTGTCCTAGTGGTAAGCTGTGGTGCTCATTTGAGAAATGCATGTTTGAATGTGGCCTTTGTTGTGTCTACTCCCATTCCCCTACTAATTTTCTTGTCTACAGCTCCACTATTTGTTGATTTAAAATGTAGAAAAAAATTAAAAGTAAAATAATTTTGGAATTTGTATTTGGAGAACTGGATGATAGTATGAAAAGTGAAATGTTAAAAAAAATAAAAATAAAACAAAAACTGTATTTGTATGTTACATCATGCATTCAAACATTGCTTTCTCCTTTGCAGCTGTAGGAGTTAGTCCTGTATCTCGGTCTTCCCCAAGTGTACCTTCTACTCCAAGCTCAACTCAAAAGACTCCCACTCCCACTACT
Source organism: Spinibarbus caldwelli (assembly GCA_039654775.1). Lineage (NCBI taxonomy): Eukaryota > Metazoa > Chordata > Actinopteri > Cypriniformes > Cyprinidae > Spinibarbus > Spinibarbus caldwelli. Next base: position 9,338,108 of record CM077244.1, on the reverse strand, counting down.
GCCCCTCCAGCCAATCCACTGGCCAGCATCCTTTCTAGGGTGGACATCAACCCCAACACTCTGCTCAGTGCTCTATCCAAAACACAAACCCATGGGGGTTTTCAGGGTGAGAAATGGAAAAGAAAAATGATTTGAGAAACCAAAGAGTTGGGATATGAAATTTGTGAACACAGTAGTTCAAGATGTTTTAAGTCAACATGAAATCAAAATTAACCCTAATTTTGTTTTAATACGTTTGCAGTCTCACTGTGTGTGATTTCATAAGTGTATGTTATTCTGAAGAAAACGTTTGATGTAATCCTTCATCAAAATGTAATAACTTGCTCCACCTTTGAAACAGCTTCCTTCTCAGACGATGTCGCCTAGGTCAATAATGTTAACCAAAAGCCAAAAAGCTTAATAACATATAAATGACAAACAAACAAATGATGTTTGAAGCTTTTGTTTCAGTGATTTAGGAGCATAATAGTCCTCCACAGTCAAATGTGAACTCACATTCAGGTGTCTTCATTTTGGTACACTTGCCCAAAATTTCTGATGGATGCAGTCCACCCTACTTGTTAAATATAATGTTTCACTCGAAAATGCATCACAATATGTAAGTTAAATGAGTTGAGAATGTAATTTCATGTTGACCTAAAACTTTATACATGTTTTGCCTAGTTGTGGAAGCAACAGCAGATGATATTAGAAAAGACTTGGGGCCAGATTTACTAAACAGGGCAAATTAGTGTGAGAATGCAATCCCATAAAAGCGGCAATGAAATTTACCAAGAGCAGCGTAAATTAGTGTAGGGTCGCAAACAAGCAAAGCTGATGATAATCAGGTATGGGTAATCTACTGTTTTTTGACTGTTAAATAATGGTACAAATAATAGTAAATTGAATACCACAAGCCTTGGTAAATCACATTGGTCAATTAATTTATATAATCTCCTCCCAAAAATAACTGTCCACGCCTTTTCATCAATAATTTTTCCCTCCGTGCTTTTAGTAAATTCTAGCAGTAGTTTTTAATCCCAAAAGAGGGTTTGTGCTGGTATAAGCTGTTAGTAGTCTGACCCTTAATAAGAATTCTTCAGAAAATGTGTTGTGTATTTAAATCAATCTGCTGACCGATGCGTCCCTACCCCTATCTTTCTCTTTCTATACCTTTTTTCCCCACAGGTCTGTCCTCTTTGCTAAACAACCCGGCTGCAAAGACCACCACAACTTCAAATTCTGAAAATCAATCCCTAAACACACCTATTAAAGCAGAGACTCATACACCTCCTAAAGTCTTACCTACTCCATCTAGTCTCTCACTGGCTAGGGATCCCACCTCTCAAGGATGTGTAGCTCCTACGCCTATGCAGTCCAATATGGCGAATGAGAAAGTAACTCCGAGCTCTTCTCTCAGCTCTGCCTTGGACTGCAAGATTGATAACTTCCTCCAAGGTCTCCCAGGACTGAAAGGCTTTAATTTGGGCTTTCCATCTGTTCTGACATGGCCTAAAGGAGCTGTTGATAGCCCTTCAGCAAGTACAGAAAACCTTGGTGGAACCCCTGTAAGGGATGAAGCTGGAGCTACACCAACGCAAGATGAAATTATGGATGTTCCTCAATCAGAGCTGTTCCCATATCAGCAGGGACAAACGGTGCCTATTTCTACAACTATGGATGCTAAATCAACGTGTCCGCTTCCATCTTGGCAGGAACAAAAGGCTCACGCCGATCCACAAGCTCATATAGACATGCACCAGAAGACTGCACCAAAAAAAGACCAAAACTCTGTGCCCTCTCTTGCTGAGGCAGAAGCTATGCGGCATCAACGGATCGAAGCAATGCGTTCCTCTTCTTTGTCCAGCAACCAGCAATCTTTGAGTGTAGAAGCCACCGAGAGATCCGGTGTGATGCTTCAAGAGCTGAGACAGAACCCCTTAATTCGTGATGTGGGACCAAATTCTAAAATAGTGGAAGGTAGCTATGCATATCGAGATGATCAAGAGAAGCAAGTATTGGCCAGCTCTGATGCATACGGTGCAGAGCCGTACCTTGCCAAAGAACCAAGACAGGATCTTGCTGCACCTAACTTCTTCACCACACCTCTGCCACCGATCCCAAAGCTTCCTCCTCCACCACAAGACTTCATGCATTCAGCATCTTCGAGAGCAAGTGGTCCTCGTCCCACCAGAGATTTACAGGAACCTTTTAGGGAAGCAGAACGAGGTGGTGTTGATGGATCGTATGCCCCAGCAAACTCTGATTATGAACACTTGTCTCATGAGGTTCCAAACAAGGAGCCTTTTCATCCACATGGGGATGGGGCCTCTCAGTCTGCTCATGCATCGCACCTTGCTCCTAAAATCCCACCGAATGGTCCAATGGACTACAACCACCGACATCCACCAAGAATACCTCTGCAGCACCCTCCAAGAATACCCCATCACCGCATTGGGTCTCCTCCTTCAGTAAGGGGTTACCATGAAGCCTCAGGTCCTCCTCGACCTTTACCTGAAGATCCATACTTTGACCCATGCTATGAACAACCACCACGTAGCCCCTCTCCCCCTCATTATGACATGCACCCGATTTCACCTCATGCACAAGAGTATTATCCTGAAGAAATCCCACCTCACTACCCAGAGCGCAGGGTTCCTCCTCACTTGGAGCACAGGCCTCCACCACCACACCATGTTCGTCCACCTCACCCTGGGCACTATCCAGCTCCTAGGCCCCTTCGTAGGCCACCACCGGTCCGTCATGAGCCGCCCTTTCCAAGGGGCAAGCGACCTGGCCCACCGTTTGGTGGACCTCCCAGAGTCAGGGGCCCCTTTTATCCCCCTAAAAGACCTTTCTTGCCTCCGCATTACTGAAGTGTGTCTATGCTCAGGTGTTTAGTGCATGTCACAGAGATCAAGTAAAGAAGTCCAAGTGCAGCTGGGTTATCAGCAAGACAAAGATTGCTGTGGACAATGACACGAAGGGGATGGTGTTGAACACCTTCACAAGATCACAATAGAGAAGTGCAAATTTATTCAAGTAACCAGGGCCATGGAATCAGATCACCAAAAACTCTTGAGCAAGATCTGTTCTTTTCCAACAAGAAGAAGTCAAGGAGCACTGGAGCAGAGAAATGGAAAGAATATCTGGCAAGGAATGCTGGGGAAATGAGATGGAATCTGAAGGCAGACAAAACAAGAGGTGGTTATTTATTTCATTTCATCAATTCTTCTTTAATTTCTATAGTTTTTGTCTAGTTCTATAAAAAATCAAAATGTAAAAGTTACCGTTCTTTCTCTTAGTTGGAATTTGTGTGCATGTATATCGCGCATATGTTTGGGAAAGAACTCAATGTTTTTTTGGATCAACATTTAACTAAGGTTATGTAATATTTTTTTTACTTTTCAAGTTAAGTTCTACTGATGATCAAGCTATATTGTTATGCAAAGCTGGTAGTTTTGATCTTATTTTGTACATGTAATTAAATGTACCCTAACAGGTAGTTAAACTTCATTATCATCTTTAATGGACAAACAGCAGTGTAGAGAAAAAATAATCTTTACAATTTAGAGGTAAGGTGCTGAGGTGTACAGAGACAAGCTGTTTTTGCCAACAAAGGCAGAAGATGCAGAAGAAACGAAGTTGTCGGGCAGAATCATCATGGCCTCCCTCAGTTCCCTGAGGCTTTTACTGTACTGACATAAATAAAGATGTGTTTGGAAAAAAACACTGTGCCAGAGTGCAGTCTCAACCATGATGTCTGAGTCTTTTCATCTTAGTTGCTTCAGTGACTGTTTTCTTTGCTTTTCAGAGTTTTGCGAACACCTTTCATTCATCAATAAAATACGATCAACATTATACGCAGAGATTTTATTGTAGCTAAATGGCTGGAACTCATGTCAACTATTTCTGACTGAAATTTGTCCTACACCGTGTTCTAGAACCAAAACCAGAGGCTTTTAAGCACATTTAATGTACTTCTCAAATAATTAGTGTTTGAATGGGTAAAGGGAAGTGGTGTGTGGCCAAGTATGGTGATCCATACTCGGAATTTGCGCTCTGCATTTAACCCATCCAAGTGCACACACACAGTAGTGAACACACCTGGAGCAGTGGGCAGCCAATTCTGCGGCGCCCGGGGAGCAGTGGGGGGTTTTGGTGCCTTGCTCAAGGGTCTCAAGTCGTGGTTATCAGAATCTTAGTCTATAGTCAATTTAAGCAAAATTTTCACCACCTCACTACAGTGCGTTCTGTGATCGATCCATTCCAGCTCCACTTCAGGTTTTCTGTTTCCTGCTTAGTGATCCTGGACTTAACACTTCTCTCACATACTAGTCTGGTTTGCGATAAACATTTGCTTCGTAATTACCCAAGTTCATCTCACTTTAGGCTTATATTTGCACAATTTTACTGTTTGAAATAGCCAATTTATATGCAGACAGATTAAGATGCCAGTTTTTTTCTGATCAAATAAGGACTTTATCAAGAGATGACTGGTCACACTTCAGTTGTGTGGAAAATGTTGCATCACGCTGTTGCATCTTTTTCTGAAATAAATGTAGCATAAAAGACGGAATTATGTTTCTCTTAATTAAATGTAGCATATAAGACGAGGAATTTACACGGTAGCTCTTGCCTCTAAAATTAAGGCCCAGCATGATTCCACTTAATGTCACTCATGCTCGAGAATCAGCTGTGGCTGATTACATTAGGTACAGATGAATGTTTATGGAGTCAACTCCTTGAATCAGAACAGGGTAACTTACAACTTCATAAGTTTTTTTTTTCCTTCTTGATTAACACAGTGTTTAAAAAGTGTAAAGTAAAAAGAGAAATCCTTCAGCCTTCAAATCTGTTGCACTCAGATGTTTGCTGGCTAATAGGCAGGATTTTCAAACGTATATATATATAAAAAAAAAACTGTTCCGCTTCAGAGATCTTAAAGTAGCACAGAAGTAAAACATTACGGGACATTTTGAAACCGTTTTCTCCTCCGTATATACATCTTTCGTGGTTCAACTTTCTTTCCTTAAAGAGAAAAGGAAGCAAAGGCTTAAATTAGATGGCGAATTTACTGCAAAACATAAAATACAGAAAAACTAGCTAAAAACCAAATCAATGCTGCTTGATAAATTAAGTTGTCCTTTATAGTTAAGTCATAAATATTCATTTCTTTTAATATTAAACTGCTTAAAATCATAAAATTAGCATTAAACTGCAAAAAAGCCCATTATAGCTAAACAGTTCAGAAACTGCATGAAACTTTCACATCCTCATTAAATCTAGCATGCATTTCCTGTTCGTTTCAGAGAAAGTTTAATTTTCTTCAGAAAAGAACGTTCTCAAGGCAAGAAAACATCTGGTGTTGAGCCAACTTTAAAGGGACAGTTCACCCAAAAATGAACATTTTGCCATCATTTACTCACTCTCATGTTGTTCCAAACTTGTATGAGTTTTCTTCTTCTGTTGAACATTAAAGAAGATATTTTGAAGAATGTGGGTAACCAAATGCTGGTAGCCATTGGCTTGCATAATGTGTTATTTTTATTTATTTATTTTTTTTTCTCTGTGCTATGGACGTCAATGGCTATCAGCAACTGTTTGGTTACCCACATTTTTCAAAATATCTTTTTGTGTTCAACAAGAATCATACAGGTTTGGAATGACTTAAGGGTGAGTAAATGATGGATGAACTATACCTTTAAGTTCTTCATAGTTTCACACCAGGGGTTTTCAAACTCTCTTTTGCCCTCTGAGGTTTATCCTTCAGTAACACACCTGCTTTAGAGGCTCTGTCTCTCGTGGACAAAAGCAGATGTGCATGAAGAGACGGGTTTTGAATTACATGTAGAAACTGCTATCAGTAAAACAACCTAAATTCTGATCTTGAGATCATTGATAGTTTCCAGCTGTACATATTCATGTCTGGAGATTTGGTGGGACTAGGAGTAATTAACAAACACCTAAATCACGGTTCTGCAAATTAAAGTAATACCGAGCTTTAACTGACGTGTATTGCTCATTTTTACAGACATAATGTGCACACAAATAGACGTGATATTGGTAAATAAAGTTATCGCATATTCCTTAATAGTGTTAAATGACATCTTATATAAAGTGTTATTTACACAAATCCTGAAATGTCAGAGCATCACCATTCAAAGCGAAAACCTGTTGCCTCTCTCATATGTATATCCAAAGTTGAATTTCTAACGTATTGTCAAAATATAGCGAGAATTAACAGTGAAGCCCTCCAATATGTTAGAAAGTCAAAACAACGGTCTATCGTCGTGTCCTCAAATGTTTCAGTAAAACCGATTATGATACCTACTCGGATTTTTTTTGCAGGGAAAAATATATAGCTAAATAATCAAATGTATAAAATATTTTGTCGGAAAAAACCCTTAAGTTCTTGAACAGGAAAATAAGATCTAAACCATTAAACTATATTATTATTATTGTTGTTGTTGTTATTGTTATTATTATCATTAGGCCTATTATTATTATTATTAATTGTAATATATAATTATAAGATTAAACGGTATGTCATTATAACACATTATGCATTACATTTTAATTAATTAATAGATAATATAAATAGTCATGGTTTTTAATTATAGTAGATCTAAATATCATAAAATAATTTCATTTGGCTGCTTACAGCCAGCCCCGAAGATTTACCAGTGATCTTCTGAAGTTCATCAGCTCTCTCCGTTTGTTTTACTGAACATAGCCAACCTTATTTAAATAGTAGTGAGGGCCACGCCCCCAAATGCGAAGAGCGCGTGCACGGTTCATAACAGTGGAATGTTTTCTAACGCGTCATGCAAAACTTTCCACAGCTGCATGTTCTCCATCAAATTATCCGCCCTCGGCATACACAGTTCATACACTACAAATTAGCTCGGTATCAAAATATTAAAATAAACACTTTGCTCAGGTAACCAGTGTTTTTGTTGTTCTTTGCATTTAATATAATTTTTAATACAATGTTTTCTCTTTATACAGATGCACTGTTATTGACACTATTTTCCTACTGTAAAGCTGCTTTGACACAATCTGTATTGTTAAAAGCGCTATATAAATAAAGGTGACTTGACTTAGCTTGTTATACAAAACTGTCAAGGAGCAGTACCCTTTTAAAAGATACTATGTATTTTAAATATGTATTTTAAAGCTACATTTGGGTGTAAATAAGGTACAAAGATTTTGTACCTTAGGGTGCTTATATATTAAAAGCATAACCTTATCAATTAAAGCTTTATTTTTTTTCCTCTCTCCCTTACCCCTTCTGTCACTTTTGTCTGGTTTTAACCCAATCAACTTGTTTATTTTATTTTTCTCCCTCTGTCCATCCTCAATGTATGCAGATCTTCTGGCGAGGACTTTGTCTGCCCAGCAACAGAGTGCTGGAGGGGACATCCAGTGCCCTTGAATCCCATCCGCTTGCAAATCAAGGTAAGCAGTTGCACAAAGCACACTCAGCATGTGTTAATTATCTATTTATATTTGCAAGAACTGTAAATTATATGAGACTGTAAGTTCATAGCAAAGCAAGGCACTCCGAAGTCAGTGGTACGTTTTCTGTGGTAAAATGCACAAACTATTGCATATTTTCTTATGCAACGGACAGAATATAATAGTACTCTTACACTTAGATTGTAATGGAGGTTAACTGGATGATGTGCACATCATGGTTAATTTTTTTTTCTCCTAAAGTTGTTTGAGGCCTTCAGGACAAATGCAATACACAGTGTAAAGTTAGAGCTCTGCCTCCCTCTACTGGTACAAACTGATGTTAATAAGCTGGTACTTTATTGCTATATGCACTTATGACAGGTCTCCTGGGTCTTGCTCTCTTGTTAGAGGTATTTATTGTGGTTTCTGTTGTTCTTGTAATGAATATGCAGACAATATTGTGCCTACATATTATAAGACAAAGGAAAAATGTAAATTTCTTATGTTTAATAGATGAGTATGACCATATAGGCCTAGCATAGTGTCTAACCCAGAACTGACAAATCGGGTTATTGCTCAAAAGAATGCACAACATAAAGGTCAGGGTCTATCAGTAGGTGACCTTTATGCCAGTTCACTTGAAGCGAGGCAGATGCAGCTGATACAATATCATATTTCATACCTGACAAAGATATGAAGGCCTTGGGCTGCTTGATATGAATTTATATGTATAAAATATAAAAGAAGCTATTCACAAATGATGAAAGCAGTTTGTTTATCATCATAGCTGATGCTGACTTTGTCCACTGACAAACTCTCAATGCTTACAAATAGGCAATACTGAAATAACCAGCAGATGTCGTCGTTAATTCAACTGTCTGGCATAACCAGTTGAGTCATCTGTGATTTTAAGTGCGTGCCCTTGTGTACGTGAATGAATCATATTATAGAGTTTTTTTTGTTGTTGTTCTAAAGTGAGGTTATCAGAAAGATAAGTTTTAATATGGATTTGGGATCAAAGGTAAAAACAGCATTGGCGGATTTAGGGGCTCGTGGCAGATGGTTGCCAATCCCAGTAAATGAACACAAGTACACTAGTCTTTAATTTAGTTTACCCTAAAAGCCAGACAGCCTCATATAAAGGCTCCTGACCATTTAACAATTACAAATTAAATTGATGTCTCGGCGGATGTAAATCGAGCACACGGTTTGTGATGTGATCTACAATCTCCTAAAGGTTAATTTTATTTTATTTTATTTTTGTCAGTAATGGAGAATGAATTGAAATGAATTCCCAGTCAGATCGCGCACTAAGATAGAGAAATTGCTAGACCACATAGCGAGTACATCACGTAGTTTACGTGGGCGTTAATTTGCGTGAAAACATGATTTGGCTCAATGTAGTTTCAGCACCGCGGTCAGAGCTCGACGAGAACAAAAGGCGGATTAGCGTCCTTGATATCAGGGACCGTCCAAATGTTACATGCTACCCTAAAAAACGAACAATCAAATAAAACAGCGCCCCGTAACCCTAATTATCTAGTGTACATTTCCTTTAAGTAAAAAGTGTTCATTTGTTTGTGTTTGTATTTTATATTTTTTATGGATCATGGCTCTTCATGAATGAGCGTGTGGTATTATTTTTCATATAGCCTAATTATTACTATTGTTCTTTATGAATCATTCTAAATATGATTAATCCATCCTCCTTTTTCTTTTTTGTTTGCTTTGATATTTGCCATACATATGGAAAATGAATTGGTCTTATTTGTGTCAAACTCGTTTCACTTGTACAACTCATTCTTAAAACAAAAGAACATGAATCATACTGTAATTATATTACTGTACTCTATTCAATTTAGCTATGACGATCTGCAGTAATTGTGAGAATAATAAAATTATATAAGAATTATAAAATAAACTATCCCTTTTTATATATAAAGTTGCTATTACAAGATTTTGAGTCACAAACGTGAGCTATGCATTATGAGAACTAAAATAATTGCGATATTTTGTGCAGATGATAAATTGAGATATAAAGGCGCGACTAGGAGAAAATCATGACTACATTTTCTTTTTACCTCCATAGTATTACAGTGATGTGAAAGGGACAGCTGTTTCTATATGACAGCACCCAATTTGTTTTGCGGCTACGCTCTGTGAGAGGAAAATATAGACGCTCCCTTAAGCCGAGTAAGCATCACGGTTTCCACACCCCGAGGGAGGACAGGAGATGGACAGGAGGGGGACACCGGCTTTCGACGTCAAAAGCTACGGGTTATACGGAGTGTCAACACCGTGAATATAGGCTACAGCATTACAGTGCTTCTTCTTCACAGCCTCTGCATTAAAACGTGAGTGAAACCGACATTTTATTTGCATTTACACTTGTATTGATTCATGCATGCATTCTAGTCAACAGGAGATATTTGAGAGGGCACAGAGAGACAAAAACCAAGACGATTCAAGGGTGACAGATGCACGGATTTAGTTAAATGTACAGTGTCTGGCGTTCGAGCCACCCGCTCTCCATCAGCTCTCTTCATCTGTGCACGTCGAATATCAGACCATGTTCTACAACCAGGCAGAAAGACAGCAAATAAACAAACATCCCCTTGGGATTAACAAAAGAGAGAGAGGGAAGGAAACGAGAGCGAATTTCGCCTTTGCACAAACACCAGAGAGCTCGTAAAATTTGAATGAACTTCTTTTAGTCTCTTTTGATTTAAAGGCGTGAAGTTGCATGGATAGTTGCATGTTTTTGTTCTCTATCATGTATGTGCGTATGTGCAGTTGGTGTCGTGACAAAGAGCCACATACGCCTGAGTCTCCAGTGTGGATTAAACAAAGAAGCTATGGGGATATTCGTCAATATTTATATGCATTTCATTTTATTGCATTCACTTTTAATATGCTCTCTTGCCAGAGCTCGTAACACAAGTTTCTTTGTTCTACTATAGCATTTTAATCTCTTAAAATTAGAGATTGACTGATCACTCTTATTATATTATGTTTTCGGTGACACTTCATAGTAGCTTAATTGATTAATATTTAAATGATATAATACATTCATTCAAACAGATCTTTAGTGTATATTCAAATAGCTAAAAATATTCATTTTTGAATATATTAGCTACTGCAAATCTGCAAAGCATTGTATGATGTTGAAATGTCAAACAGCAAGCCAACACTTTATTATAATCCTTATTATCCTCCATAATATTATGCATTTAATTCAGCTCAAACTTAAACGTACGACTCTATTCAAACTTTGTTTGGTAGATAATTTTTAATATAGGGCTACTATCTGTTAATGATATAGCCTACTTTTAAAGAAATGTATATGATCTTCCATTGTGTGAGAATGACTGGCATTTAAAATCTTTGAAGAAGATATTGTGATTCTGGCAAGCTGATTGGCGATTGGAGGTCTTTCTTGGATTTATTTGCATATTGAATTGCGATTGGTCTATCTTTCGTACATTTAAGTAAGTATGCCTTCAGATTGCGGAACAGAAAACGTGATTTTGATTCTCAGTAGCAAAGGTGGTTCAGAAAGTCAAAGAAAAAAAAAGAGGTTGAGGGCCTAAAAATAAAATGTTTCACATTTAAGAACAAATTTAGTAGGTTTTAGCTAATTTTAAAACGCTCACGAACAGAAATGACTTGAGTTTGAGGAGGTAACCATAGCAACAGCTCCAGCACTTAATTGTTATCGTATTTTACATTAACGAAACTTAAATACTGTCGTTATTTGTCACTTTCTTCGATATACATTTTACAGATACATAACAAAAGTTTTTTTTATCTAAACGGTCCTCCAGATAGTCTATGTTTGGCCTACTGTGCTATAAAATGAATTACTAACACAATTTTTTTTTGGCTGCTGTACAAGCACCACATGTACTTTTACAAACATAAATCTTGTTAATGGAAGTTGGTATAAAGTGTCAGCGATGATTATAAGTGTCTTGGTTTTAGCATTATCTGTTTTGTTTTTTTATTCGTAGCTGTCACGGTTCAAACCTTTCCACTGGGACTCGTGTTTAACATCGCGACTCTTTCTCCGCCTCTGAGCCGCTCTCCAGTGCTGAAACCCCGGGCGCAGCTGTCGCTCCGTCCCCTTAGGAAACTGTCCTAATGAAGGAGGCCGACGCCATCAAGCTCTTCATTGGCCAGATCCCGCGGAATCTGGAGGAGAAGGACCTGAAGCCCATCTTTGAGCAATTTGGGAAGATCTACGAGCTTACGGTGATCAAGGACAAGTACACGGGAATGCACAAAGGTAATTAAACGAGATTGACGCGGCTCTATTGAACGGACAGTCTCAAGGGGAGATGGGAGACTAATGGTGCTAGATGAGCTTCCTTTTCATATCTTAAGAGAAACGTCTGTGTTAGTACATCTAGTGAGGTCTTCTTCTTTGACAGTGGGATGTATACTGTGTTTTAATGTGTAGAAAGTTTAACCTTTAGTTTGTAATAGCATTCGTTTCCTCCTATTTCACTTCGAGTTGGCTTCCAAAAGTCTAGCTTCCTGAGATAAACAAATCTATTCATAGAAAATGCATCTGTGGTGCGAAAACAAATTCAACAATTCAACGTTCTTCCATTTCTTAGTCACGGTTGTCATATCATTTTATGTCCGCAAAACACTGCTTGTTATTCATGGTCTGTCTAGGTCTGGTACATTTTTATTTTTACATCCCACGTTGTATTCTTGCTCTTTCTTCAGGATGTGCGTTCTTGACGTACTGTGCGAGAGAGTCAGCCTTGAAGGCCCAGAATGCACTGCACGAGCAGAAGACATTGCCGGGGGTGAGTTGTCGCTGTTAATAATGTGAACAGGCTATAAAAAAAATAGATTTATTTAAGTCAGACAAACCCTTCCATTTGCTTATATATATAGCAGACTACATATAGGATAAATCTTATATCATAAAGCTCTTCTAACAAGGCTGAGGAACATGAAGTCATTTCTAAAAGTGGAAACAACACATTATATGGTTCAGGAGACAGGATCTGTGAAAATCTGTGTTGACTGAACAGACTTTAATTAGGTATGTAGGAGGGCACAATCCTTGAAGGCATCCGCGATCGTGTTGCTCTCAGAAGTCGTTGATTAGCTGTTAGGCCATCTGCCGTGCCAGCGCCGTGACGGGCAACCTGTAAATTCAGAAACCTCAAATCTCTTCATCTTTTTAATGCTTTTTTATGTTTTCATGCGTAAATTACCTACTTTTTCAGATTTGGCAGATGTACGGCATCATTATGAGCGGCGTTGTGAGTCGAATGTACGTGACGTCAACGTATAAAACTCGAGGATGAGATCATATGGTCTGTTTTGTGATATACAGGCAGGAACTAAAGGCATAGTCCTCCCAAAAATGACAATTTTGTCTTCATTTATGCCATTCCAAACCTCTATGACTTTCTGTCTTCTGCTGAACACAAAAAAGATATTTTGAAGAATGTTGGTAACCAAACAATTTTGGTTCCCATTAACTTCCATTGTATTTTTTGTCCATACAATGGGAACCGAAGCTGGAACATTCTTCAGAATATCTTCTTTTTTGTTCCACAGATAAAAAAAAGTCATGCCAGATTGGAATGACATTAGGGTGAGTAAAGATAACCGTATTTTCATTATTGGGTGGAATATCCCTTTAATACAACTATACGCTCAGTGCTTGCATGATGATGCTTTTTTTTTCTGTGGATTAGACTTGGAGCAAGAAAATCCACAGGGAATCTTTTGCTTCCCCTCAAATTCTATTTAAGCGAGTTTAATTTGCACTAGAGGAAGCTTTGTGTCGTAAAAGATGAGACACGATGTGGACTGAGTGGCCAAACAGAAGCTTCTGGTGCTTCTGAACAAGACTCTGAGCCAACTGTGGTCCCACCAGACGTAGGCTAATGAAGGGATATATAGCTTTATTGCTCCGTATGTCACATCACGTAACATCAAAAGCTGGTTGAGTAGTGTTAGAAGCGACAAAATTAAATCAAAGTGTGAGCAAAGTAAACCTTGTTCTGCCTTGGTTTTAGGGAATCAATGTTTGTGAGCATCTGTTTAGATTGTTTTTCCTTATGGCGAGTAACGTTATGCGCATGTGTGCACGTGAGTAACTCCAGAACAAATCCCATTATTAGCATGACAGTAGTCTGACCTTTGCCGACCTCTCCAGGCGCAGATCAGCGGGTTCCCCTGGCTTTAAATCCTCTCTCCTCCTTCTCTATCCCTCCATCCTTCTATTAGTCTGCCTCCTCACCTAAGCCTGGTAAGACGGTGTTCAAACCTCCCCCATGAGGTACGACGGAACCACATTATTAAGAACAACAGCCCCCCTCTCCAAGAGAGAAATCTCTCTTCCTCTTTTTCTCTCTCTCTCTTTCTTTCTTTCTTTTTTCACACACATGCAGACAGCCCAGCTGTGTGGCATTATTACCAGCTCATGGCACCTGCCATTCAGAGCAGGCCCCGCCCCCAGCCTGTCAATCATAGCGAATCGCTCCAGCAACGCTGCGTGATGTGTGTTTAGAGTGCGTGTGCGGGTGAGATAGGAATTTTAACCAAGATGAGGGGAGAAAGACCGATAAGATAAGACAGAAATTGGCTTGGAACCCTTATTTCTCACCTTTTCTTTTTTTCTCTGGGCTTTGTTCACACTACTCCCAATTCAGATTTGTGTTTCAGATTTTTCAGTATGTGCATTGTCATTTTGCGAGAGACGAAAACGTAACCGCTTGTTCAAATATGGTAAGAAAAAGAATAGTTCACCCAAAAATGACAATTCTGCCATCATTTACACACTCTCATGTCATTTCAAACCTGTATGACTTTCTTTCTTATGCAAAACACAAAAGATATTTTCAAAACTGTCTCAAGGTTTTTTGAAAGTTAATGAGAACCAATGCTGTTTTGGATTCCATTGGCTTTCATTAGTGTTATTTTACTATTATTTATTGTAATATTTATTATAACATTATAACATTTTTTATTTAGATGTTATTTTTATTTTTAATTTTTACATTTTGTCATTTTGTTATGTGCTTGTCATTTTTTTTAATTTAAAATGTTTGTATTAAGCTGTAATTTGTTCGTTTTTTAATTTCATTAGTTACCAAGGCAACATTTCTTTCAATTAATTTTATTTTAAATTTTATTTACTAGTTTAATTTACTTGATAAACTTTTTTTTAAATTTTTACATTTTATTTCAATTAACAGAACTGATCTGTAATTGGTTAACTTTACAACACTCTTTTATTGCATTGACAGAAATGCTTAAGACATTCTTCAAAACGTCTTTTGTGCTCTACAGATGAAATAAGATTCAAAACATACAAATGTGTTTGGGTTTTGTAAAAGTCATATTTCATGCATTTTTAGACTACATTGTTTGGATGAGGAAAAAATACCTGACAAAAACTGTCTAATATTCTAATTTTGCTAAGGTTGAAACTGAATAAAAGATCAACTGAGAGCAGTGAATTGAATGGAGAGGTAAAGGCAAGGGAGGAGGGGTTGAACAGATGGCATGGCTGGAGTGGCACCTGGCCTTATGTTTAATTTCAGGTGAGAGGTACGCAGTGATTGTAGACAGAGGAGGAGAATGGAGACCTAGAGTCCTCTTTCTGGTTTTCAATCCCATGCTCTCTTCCTCCTCCCCCTCTTATCTTTCCCCATCTCTCCTATCTCTCGCTCTCTGCCTATCGTTGCCATCCCAACATGTTTGCTTAACTCTGTTTATCACATGGCCCCACTTGCATGGGCACAACAAAGCGCCGGGCGTCGTCCAAGACACTTCAGTCGCGCACGCATTTGTTTGCGCTTTCAGCATTCACATACACACCCTCGACCTCTCGTTTCCTCTATTCACTCATTGGCCACATCTCAAATCGTATTCCCTTTGGCCTTCTCTCAAACAGTAGCTAGTGCACTACAGGGCTAAAATACTGGATGAATGTGAAACACAGTTGTTGTGTTAGCGATTTATGGTAAAATGTGACTCAGCTGGATCCTATCTAACTTCAGTTAAGATAAATATCAGCTTTCACATTGAGTTTTTTGTGGTTTAAGTTGTTTTATTTGCTGTTTCAGAATCAGCTTTACTCTTACTCCTGCCTCAGCCATAAAAATCATGGAAAGAAAGCAAGACGTAGTGGATCAGCAGGACAGACCAGATAGCTTCTGTTTGCATTATTAATGTTGTTTTTACTATTATAATTTAGATTCAAAGCATCAAATTACACCTGATCTCTATTGAACTAGCGCTCCCATTGATTATTGATAGCAAAATGGCAGTTAAACATCTATCTATGATGTGTGCGCACACACATTTTGGCATTTTCGTGTTTGGGACGAGTTGTTGTGCATCTGAACGCGTTTAAAAGAGCGTCTGTTGTGCCTTTGTTGTGGGGGAGGGGAGGGCAGGTGTTATCAGAGAAGGGGGATGGAGTGTGTGAGAGTGAATGTCTGGATGTTTGTTTGTAGTTTAGTACAATGTGCTCATTCTGATTTCTGTCGTAGTATGTTTAGTGCACCCGGAAAGTCAAATAAGATAAGATCGGTGGTTGTATACCCTAAAATATGTGTCACAGCGCACTACATTTCGCATTTAACTAATGTGTTCCTATGAAATTGTACTTGTACGAAATGTACTTCGATAAAAATCCAAGTGGATTATGTGTGAGAAAGCGTATGCAAACTCATATCAGTAGTTTTTACACAAATAAAAGACAAGCGATCATATCAGACTAACACGAACCGACGCGTCAAATGCGAAATTGCGTGCGCTCGCATGTTTCCTTTCCAGAGCTGCAAGATTAAGTATATTTGACTTCGTGTCAGTGTCTATACTCACATCCAGACAGGATGAGTCCATTGTTCGGATGAATTGAAGGGTTACAGGGTTCGAGAGCGTGAAAGATGGAGAGAGGTGAAAGTAGGTCTAATTAAAGAGAAATTGGACGGATATGTGAAAAGGGGGAAAAGATGGGGGGGTGAATTGGGGGAAGGGGGGAAATGAAAGAAACTTTGACATAATGAGCCGCGGGTGGTGGTGGGGGGGAGGGGCCACTCTTGAAAGGGGAGGGCGGCGGACGTCCGCGAGCTTAAAGACAGATATCTGCTAGCATGAGTGTGTGTGTGTGCACGCGTGTGTGTGGCCTTTGATGATTACACACTCCGTGAGAGCAGAACTTAATCTGACGGACATCTATCCACTGTGCACAGCAGATTTCTTCACACCATTGAGACACAAAATAAACTAGCTAATGGCCATTTTGTGCTTTTGGCTGCAAATATTAGCTGCCCTTTTCATCCTGTTTACGTTTGTGGTTGTGTTCAGATGCTCAGACATTCGTTATAATAAAGTCACGAACAACAGATCCTCTTGGGTCCATCCTACTTCCTCTCTTGATTTGGTTGGTTTTGTCGTCTGCAGCAAATCATGCAATCTTAAGAGCTTGTTTGCAGGCGGTAATCTGTCTTCTTTCTGAATGTGTCCTAGATCAATATTGTTGCTCAGGAAAACCCATAAAGGCACTAAATGATGAATATGGCATTTGCAGATTTCCTTATGAGTAATAAGGCCATATCGAATTTTCAATCTGAAGTGCCCATGTTGATTTTTTAAAACATAAATAATATTCTATACCTGTTTTTACCAGGCAAGTTGTGTTTCAAATGAAGAATATTCACTCTTTACGAATATTGTGTGTTAAATACATATTGACAATTACCACATTAATGAATGGTTGACCCTTAGATTTCCATTTAAATGTGCAGAACTGTCTACTATAACTTTTTTTATTTGGGACCAATTCTCACTATTAACTAGTTGCTTATTAGCATGCCTATTATTAACATATTGATTGTTTATTATTAATTATAAAAACATTCTGCATGACCATATTCTACATCCATAATCCTACCCAATACCTAAACTTAACAACTACCTTACTAACTATTAATAAGCAGCAAATAAGGAGTTTATTGAGGCAAAAGTCGTAGTTAATGGTTTGTTAATAGCAAGAATTGGACCTTAAAATAAAGTGTGACTGTTCATTTTTACAAACTGAGAACCAACTGAGAATCAAATCTAATCTATAAAGACTAGCAAACAAATATGCATTATTTACTTTATGAAAAGAGTGTTGAAATCCATTGCTTTCTTCATCCACTTGGCATTTGGTTCCCATAGACAAAAATAAAGTAGCACCCCCATCTCAAACAATAGGACAGCATCACCAGTGTTGACGGCGTGTTCAGGGTGTAAGATATCAGCGTTACTGCAAGCATCGCTCATATGAGGTCTGTTTGCTTGGCAAAAGTGAGTTTGTTTGAATGTGCTACATTCAGAATTTGATATGCATATTGAGTTAGCAAGCCCAACCAATGCATATCTCCGTTTCTCAAGCGGTGCCATTTTCACACATTTTTCCCCCCTCTCTGTCCATCTTTCCCTATTTAAGCAGGCGTCGATGCTGACACTTTAAAGTCTGTGTTACCATTGTAATTGCTTGAGGTCTAGTGATTGACACAATTGAAACACACTATAATTGATTAGAGTATATTGATTATCTCAAGAATGAAGATTTCAGGAGCTTTAATTGTCCAGCCAAGATAGTGTTTCATTGTTTAAGAGTAATTGATGTGACATTTCAAGCAGTGCAACATGCTATTTAAAGGACTTTTTCTAATTCTTATAAGATTATCATACATGCAGTTTCGATGACCTCATAATAATGATTAATAATGGAATATTTATATTCAGCATCTTTTGCACCTAAAATGTACATTATACATGAATTTAAGTTATGCTAAATCTTGAATTTAAGAAAAAGTAATTTTTCCATGTTACTTTTCAGCTATTCTTTAAACTGAGTGTTCATATTAAATGTAAAATGTTGTGTTTGAGTATAAGAAATGTAAGTATCATAAAAGTATGTTCTCTTTGACATGTTGAATGTGAATGAAACTACACATTTCTGTTGTAACTGTGTTATAAAATGGGAGATGGATAGAACGGCTGAAAGAATAAGCGAGAAAAAAGGAGATTGGAAAGAAAGCGAGTGGAATATATTGGGGGTGGGGTGGCGTGCAGGTTGATTACGGTCGCAGGTCCTGTTGCCAGGAGACGGCTGGGACAAGGGATGCTGGGTTGCTAGGGAACCAGCTCAATGCGATGGCCAGCATTGCATGATGGGTACAGAGGCAAGATTGAGAATAGTCTTTGTGTAGATACACACCTAATTTAACATCTGCCATACACACACACACACTGACAAGTCGCAAGAGAGATCCTCTTGAGCTTGAGTGCAAATCACACATGCAGTCATTCTTTCCATGCACAGAGAAACTTAGGGGTTATGAACAAACAGCATGCCTTGTAGGCACATATAGTGTGCGTGTGAATGAGTGAACGTGAATTGTGATCTGATTTTTAAGCTCTTATGAGTCACCAGCTTTCTGAATTTTGTGTGAATGGAAAAGGCAGATCTGGGTGTGTCTTCACAGTTTGTTTTAGGTATGTAAGCATAAGTATTTTACAGGTCACACATGGTGATTTATTTCTATATATGTTTGAGGCATTACATGGAGGGTGGAGGCAGAGTAAATGTCAGTTGATTGAATAATCTATGGATTTAATATCCCATAATCCTACTGAAATCCCTGGCCTCAGATCAAGGCGGAGATTAAGTGTGTGTGCTCATCATGTCAATGGAGTGTTTTTGCTGGCAGACGAACACAGTGACGGTTATGACCTGCGCTTCTAATGGCATGTATGGAGAGATATTACATTAATATTTTCTATTTTTGTAAGCGTACAATTGCATTTTCCTGTTGCAACACAGATTGAAGGATTACATTTATTTGTGTACTGATGTGTTTTACGTTTTTCCATACACAAAAAAGAGCGCACATTTGTTGAGTCTCAGTTTCCTGGTGTTTTTAAAATCAGTTGTTCTACACTTTATTTAAGGATTTATTGTATTAAAATGCACTTAGTTTTAATGTCAGTGGTGCTACTGCAATATAAAAACACCAGCTGGACATTTATGGAAAGCATGAAATGTTTATCCTCAGGTTTAGAGGTAGGGCCCTATGATTTCTGTGATGCGGAAAACACTGACGGAATCGCAGATTTTACTGTATAACACGGAATGTCACAGAATTTGCCAAATTCTAATTTGGATACATCAATAGTAGGTCAGAACACTTAAATCAAAATGAGACATGGAGTAGTATCTGTAAATATTAAGCCGTAAAAATACTATTTAAATATGAATTTTTGCATGTTCTGCCTATCACTGTGTGAATGAATGGTGCAAACATTATTTTGTATGGAATATTTACCAAAAAATACAGGTACATCTAAAATAAATTAGAATGTCGTGGAAAAGTTCATTTATTTCAGTAATTCAACTCAAATTGTGAAACTAGTGTATTAAATAAATTCAATGCACACAGACTGAAGTAGTTTAAGTCTTTGGTTCTTTTAATTGTGATGATTTTGGCTCACATTTAACAAAAACCCACCAATTCACTATCTCAACAAATTAGAATATGGTGACATGCCAATCAGCTAATCAACTCAAAACACCTGCAAAGGTTTCCTGAGCCTTCAAAATGGTCTATCAGTTTGGTTCACTAGGCTACACAATCATGGGGAAGACTGCTGATCTGACAGCTGCTGTCAGATCTGCTCATTGACACCCTTCACAAGGAGGGTAAGCCACAAACATTCATTGCCAACGAAGCTGGCTGTTCACAGAGTGCTGTATCCAAGCATGTTAACAGAAAGTTGAGTGGAAGGAAAAAGTGTGGAAGAAAAAGATGCACAACCAACCGAGAGAACTGCAGCCTTATGAGGATTGTCAAGCAATATCGATTCAAGAATTTGGGTGAACTTTAGAAGGAATGGACTGAGGCTGGGGTCAAGGCATCAAGAGCCACCACACACAGACGTGTCAAGGAATTTGGCTACAGTTGTCGTATTCCTCTTGTTAAGCCACTCCTGAAGCGCAGACAACGTCAGAGGTGTCTTACCTGGGCTAAGGAGAAGAAGAACTGGAGTGTTGCCCAGTGGTCCAAAGTCATCTTTTCAGATGAGAGCAAGTTTTGTATTTCTTTTAGAAACCAAGGTCCTAGAGTCTGGAGGAAGGGTGGAGAAGCTCATAGCCCAAGTTGCTTGAAGTCCAGTGTTAAGTTTCCACAGTCTGTGATGATTTGGGGTGCTATGTCATCTGCTGGTGTTGGTCCATTGTGTTTTTTGAAAACCAAAGTCACTGCACCCGTTTACCAAGAAATTTTGGAGCACTTCATGCTTCCTTCTGCTGACCAGCTTTTTAAAGATGCTGATTTCATTTTCCAGCAGGATTTGGCACCTGCCCACACTGCCAAAAGCAGCAAAAGTTGGTTAAATGACCATGGTGTTGGTGTGCTTGACTGGCCAGCAAACTCACCAGACCTGAACCCCATAGAGAATCTATGGGGTATTGTCAAGAGGAAAATGAGAAACAAGAGACCAAACAATGCAGATGAGCTGAAGGCCACTGTCAAAGAAACCTGGGCTTCCATACCACCCCAGAAGTGCCACAAACTGATCACCTCCATGCCACGCCGAATTGAGGCAGTAATTAAAGCAAAAGGAGCCCCTACCAAGTATTGAGTACATATACAGTAAATGAACATACTTTCCAGAAGGCCAACAATTCACTAAAAATGTTTTTTTATGAAGTATTATAATTTGTTGAGATAGTGAATTGGGTTTTTGTTAAATGTGAGCCAAAATCATCACAATTAAAAGAACCAAAGACTTAAACTACTTCAGTTTGTGTGCATTGAATTTATTTAATACACGAGTTTCACAATTTGAGTTGAATTACTGAAATAAATGAACTTTTCCACGACATTCTAATTTGAGATGCACCTGTATATTTACCAGAATGTATTTACCAGAAAAATGTAAATACACAACACAGTATTTCTGAGGGAAAAAAGAGAGAGAAAAAATTAAATATTGATTTGAGGGAAAAAATAAAACATTTCATATGACCTTAAAAATTAAATTTTTGTTAAGCTTTTACTAAATTGCTGTTAAATTGTGTACATTTCATGATTTTAATTAATTACATATGCTGTTTGATTTTTTTATTATGTAACCATTAAAACAGATTCTAGAAAAATTACAATGGAAAAAAATGGAATCCAGAAAAATTAAGAATTTGGAAAAAGAATAAAATGGAATTTAGGAAAAAATAAAACAGATTTCATAGGGTCATTTGCAGTTTATACATTTATTTTTACCTTTTTGCTGTTTATGCTTTTTTTTTTCTTGAAAATCTATGAAAAATACCAGACTTTTTGTGAAGCGTGGTTTTGAATGGTTAGTTAGTGGTGTCATGATTCATTTTTTATAAAAAAAAAAAAAAATATATATATATATATATATATATATATATATATATATATATATATATATATATATATATATTATTTTTTTTATTTTTATTTTTTTTATATAACAACGATTCAGTAAAGACATTTACAAAGACAGGCAGTAAAGACATTTACATAGTTACAAAGTGTTAATTTCAAATAAATCCTGTTCTATTGAACATTAATAATAAATGTTTCTTAATCACCAAGATATTAGAAGGATTTCTAGATGTAATAATGCTGAAAATTCAGCTTTGCCATCACATAAATTAGATTTTAAAATGTATTCAAATAGAAAACAGTTTTTTAGAAATTGTAATAATATTTCACAATATCCTCTTGAGAACCAGAAACAAGCTTTGTGAATTTAGCATTTTTTTTCATGTCATTACATTGTTTAGAGCATAAGGGAAAAAATGGAAAATAACATTTTGACAAATTTTATTCATATGTTACACCAGGACTAAGTTTTCTAAAAATAAAATGCCACGAATAGACATGAAAAGGCAATCAATTTTTAGGTTTCAGGATTTTTTTATACCAAACTTTTTATAAGGATGATTCTCAACTATGTTATAGAAAATATAACAAAATGATTTGATATACCATTTTGTTTTATGTAATATGTGTATAAAAATTCCATAAACTGGTTTTCCCATTAAACATAATGTTATCTATACACTGTATCTAATTTGCATATTAATGTGCTGTTGGGACAGCATGTTGAAAAAAGAAGTGTAATAATGGTAGTAATAATTGGCCAGAATGAGCCATTTAATTGTTAGTGTGGTTATGAGGAGTCTCTGGGTTTGGTTGTCTGTTTGATTTTCATGTTTATGGAAGCCAACAGGTTTCTTTTGCCTAGATGATGGAGAGTCTTCACTGTCTCTGTTGCTTTGGCAACCACAGCAGTTACACCCGCTACTTTTGTCTCTCTCTTTCCGTTCTCATAAATGCATTCTCAAAGACTCACTTTTCATCCATTTCGATCCTTCCGTCACCCTCTGTCTCATTTGTTCTTTTTTTTCCCCCCATCACTACCTTCCCCTCCCCTCGTCGTCCAGGGTAACCTTGTTTACCTGCTGGGTAGCTCGTCTCACCGTTGTCATGGTGACACAGGGTTGGTTGCCGTGCCGACCTGAAGTGGCAGTGCCACGACTCTCTCTCTGTCTCTCTCTTTCTTGTCTCTTCCCGTCTCTCTCGTCCCTTTGTACCTTTTTCTCCTCACCCTTTTCTTTTTGTTCTCTGCTGCTTTCTCTGTTTTTCCTTTCTGTAATCCTTGAAGCTCCGTGACTCATCACAGTGCAAGAAAAGATATGAATAAAGCTCCTCATGTGAAGCCTGTACCGCCCAGTGTATCAGAACAGAAGTGATGCTTTCCAGTATTTTTTGGTTTGATGTGCCATCTTCCTGTTGATGCATGCATGTTAAATGAGCGTGCGAGCTGTTCCTTTGTCTCAACCTTGATGTGAGTTGGCTCCTTTCCGAAAATGAAACTAAAATGGCACAGTCATTAACCTAATCCATTTTGCTGACCATTTCAAAGTGCTCATGCAGTCAACAGTTGGCCAGCAACCTGCTGTGTGTTGTACACTCTCGAAAATAAAGGTTAATGTCATAGAAGAACCTTTGCATGTTCAACAGGAGGGCTTTACTTTTCCTCTTTTGATGGATATATATTAGGGGTGTAACAGTACACAAACATGACGGTTCGATACGCACCTTGGTTTTGACATCAGTATGGTTTCAGTACAGGGGGAAAAAACTAAACAAAAATTAAAACAGTGGTTTACTGAACAAATTGCTCTTTCTTTAAATAAATTCAATTATATTGAAAAATCAAAATCTACCTCAGTTTCTGCTCTAAACTATAAGGAGCCCTTTTACATTACTATAAGGTTACAATTAACAGCAGAGCCCAAACTTAAATTCAATGATATATTTTTAAATATAATAATCAGCACTCAACTTAAAAAGGTAGCCTATGCAAACATGTAAATTGCACATAATGCAGTTTTTAAATTAACTTCTAAATTATACAATTTCTATTTATTGTTAAAATATATTCATTTACACAGTGGCTGTCATAACTTGTTTCATAACAGATTTATTTAAACATACATTAAATAATTAAGACATCACTAACAGGTAAAGTAAAATATAATGAGTATGTAGTCTAATATTTAGTGAAATGCTCTTCTCTAGACTTCATTTCTCTAGCGAACTAATGAGCTGTAGACACTGATGACTTGCCTGAGGTAAATGAAATGCTACGTGGCGTTTTGTTTACAAGCTGTTTTATGGATGTCTTTCCACTGTTAAAACACAGATTGAATGATTACATGAGATGTTCATTCATGTTTATTTCGCGTTAAAGCTAGTAGTAAAGATCACTCGTGCGTCATGCTGCCATTTGAACTGAGGCTTTTATACAGCGATCTCTCATGCCATATCAAAGAGCATCAAAACGGCATTTATTGCTTAAATTTCTTCTTAATTTGAAAGATTAGACTTTGTTTCTTATCAAAATATAAAGCTGGAAGTTTCCAATGAAGTTCCACTCGTGCAGTGGTTAAAACAATACTGATTTGTTCAGTACACATGCTTACCGAACCGAAAGACCCGTACCGAAAATTTTTGGTACGAATATGTCTACCGTTATATCCCTAATATATACATTGAGCTGAACTATTTAATGGAAAGGTTCATCAAAAAAAGAAAATTCTGTCATCATTTACTCACTGTCAGTGTCAGAATATCCATGCACTGGAAGTGAATGTTACTTGTTTGCTCTATTCTAAGTCTTCTGAAGACATTCAAGAGGCTGTATTATTATATTTTTCCACTCCAATACAAATCTTATTTTTGATCTTATACACTAGCATTCAAAAGTTTGGGGTTGGTTTTTGAAAACCGCTTATGCTCACCAAGGCTGTATTTATTTAATGAAACATACAGTAAAAACAGTAATACTGTGAAATAATTTAATAATTTAAAATAAACATTTTTTATTTTAATATATTTTAAAATGTAATTTATTCCTGTGACAGCAAAGCTGGATTTTTAAAACATTTTATATTATAAATGTTGAAAATTGTTTTGCTTTTTTTGTGGAAATTGTGAACATTTTATTTCAGCATTCTTTGATGAAAAAGTTATTTGATGTAGAATTTTTTTTTTTCATTGAAAAACGGCAAAATGTAACATTATAAATGCCTTTACTGTGACTTTTAATCAATTAATGCATCCTTCCAGAATAGAAGCATTTAAAAAATAAAAGAAGTCTTACTGACACAAACTTTTGATCAGTAGTGTATATTTCAATATGGCAGATTAATGACATAAAATGCCATTGTTTCCATTGACCCATATTTGAATGTACGTGAAGTCCAGTCATATTTAACAAGATTTTCAGCAAATAATGGTTTGAATTTTGGGGGTCCAAGAAAAGAGCTCTTGCCTGAAAGTGACAGAAGAACCATTAAACAACCTTATATATGAACTAAATTGGGAGAGGCTGCCCTCAATACAATGCTAAAATGCCCTCAAAAGTTATTTTTCCCCCCGTATGCCGGTGTTTTCTGAAGATAAACAAAGCAATTTGGGCAAATCAGATTTAAGCGCTGCAAAACAAGCTCTTACAGCTGAGATCAGATTAGTAATCACCAGAGGGAGTTACACTAGGAAAGCAAAAGAACTGATCCAGAACAGACGTATAGTGGGTGTTGGAGATCTTTACAGTGCTTTACATTACTGCAGCAATCAATGAGACCTGCTTCATTAGTCATCCTGATAAATGCCCTTCTGTTTGTGTCCGTGAGTCGTGTAATATATTTTTGGTGTGCTGTGAAATAGTGAAAGTCATTATGTATGGTTTATACGGCTCTGTATGTGTGTGCGTGAGAGATTGCGAGCGAGTGCCTGATCAATACAGACCCCAGATGAGCGATCGCCGCTGGTCGGATAAAACCAAGTGATCTGAATTGGGCCGAAATGTCACCTGCTGCATAATTAACGCCTTTATGTTGATTTGAGCAATTTAGCTCACAGCTTCTCTCCTTGCCTCTCATCTGCTCCTTTATTAATTGTATTTATTTAAATTAGAGCTGCAGTGATTGAACAATTCCACGTAGAATTGCGAAATCATTTGAATTACAATACTAATACTATCTACTGTTCATGCTAATTCATATTTTCTTTTCATGGTAAAAAAAGAAAAAAATTTGTCCTAACAATCATTTAATGTTTGTTTTTAGAGAATAATATGGACGTAATAGTTTGTCACATTTCTTTTACAGTTTAGCATTGTAGCAGTTGTGATAATAATTGTGAAACTGATATATATGTAATTTTATATAAGTATATACATACACTCTCTTATGCCTCTCTTATACACTCTCACCAAGGCTGTATTTATTTGATCAAAAAATACAGTCTAAACTGTAATATTGTGAAATATTATTACAATTTAAAATAGCTGTTTTCCAATTTATGTATATTTTAAAATGTAATTTATTCCTGTGACGGCCAAGCTGAATTTTCAGCAATCTTTGACGAATAGAAAGTTCAAAAGAAGTGCATTAATTTGAAATAGAAATTTTTTGTAACATGCCTTTTAAATGTAAATGGCGTTTTACTTTTGATTAATTTAATGTGTCCTTGATAAAAAAAAAGTTTTGCTTTCTTTAAAAAAAAGCTTCTTTATTAGTATATTTTGATTGATTAGTAGTAAGAAGAGCATACAATAACTGCATTTAATAACTTTCTCACTTTCTCACTAATAAAAGTAGACCCTTTGCAGTTTCAAACGATACCTTATTCTTATCTGTACGATCAAAACTCATGGAGTATTTTTAGTTCTTTTCGCGGTCATAAAGAAAATACGAGACAGACTGCACTGGTGCGGGCTTCGACCCCAGGGGGTTAAAGTGTAAGCTTAAAAAAAATTAAAATCAGTATTCATAACAAATATATGTAAACACATATTCAATATACATTCAAAGAAAACAAATTTCAGTTTTTTATGTAATTTTGCTCAGGTAAATTGATCTTGTTTTAAGGCTGTTTTGATATTTTAACTGAAAACAAGACAAAGATATTAATGAAGGATTGTGCATCCTAATATAATACTGTCAAATGGCTTTTCCCCCACCTAACCGTGGTTATATTTGTTTATATATTTTCATTTTCCTTGATCCCCCCCCTTTCCATTCTCATTTCCTCTCTCTCTCCCTCTTTCTATTTTTATGTTTCTTTTCCCTTTCATTTCACCATCCCTCTTCTCTTTCCCTTGGTGCCTCTTTCTCTCTTCTGTTTCACAAACCCAGAATCTCTCACCATTTTAATCTGCCGTGCATCTGTAATCCAGATTAGCCAGCGAGCGTGCTTAATCCCATCACTTCCCCAATCCCACGTGGGTGTGTGCTTTTCCTGGTGCCCGAGAGAAAGAGAGGAGCAGGATTTGGTGTGATGGAGAGATAAAGAGCATAAAACTGATTCTTGATGAGAGCTAAAAGTGGGCGAGAGAGAGATGGCGATTAGGCCTCAAATAGAGGCAAACAAGTACAAAGGCTACATGGAGAGAGCAGAGAGCAGAGATAAAGGGACGGAAACACAACAGAAGCAGAGCCAGTGTGGAGATTTGTCTTTTAACTCGGGAATATTGAGGCAGATGGGCAGGTCATGAGATCTACATCATGCACATACATTCATGATGTTCAGCAATAAAAGCACACACAAACACAAGAGGAAATGAAAGAGCTGGATTATAAAGTGCAGTTGATCATGTGATCATGTGCTCTGTTTCAGATGAACCGCCCCATTCAAGTCAAGCCAGCGGACAGTGAGGGCAGAGGAGGTATAACACACACACACACACACAAACACACATTTGGCTGTCTGTTTATCTTGTATGTATATATATTTAAGATAGACTTGATCATTTTTACCTTTGAGAATGTCTTCAAAGAACAGTTTGGTCACATTTTGCTCACTTATGAGGATAGTTTTCAAAGTAAACACACACACACACACACACACTCTTCATAATTTGTATTACAAATACCAAAATGTATTAATAATTCAAGAATTCAACATTTTAAACCCATTAAATGGGTGCGGAATGAGTACAGACCAAATTAATCATCTCTTATTGGATGAAAACTGCAGCACAATCCAAAGTACAATTCAAATGGGTCTTTCATCTTTATTCTGCGTTGATACCATAGACTGTAGAAAAAAAGATTGATACACACAAAACATGAGCTAGTGCCATTGTGTTGCTCAGCAAGTGACATCCTCTAGGGCCTTCTAGTGGCCATTCATGTTATCGCACCATGAAGCTTACACTAACATGGAGTGACAAATATTGTCTGCGATGATTTGATGGTTATTACCACTTAAGAATGATACATGATCTCACACAGCCATTTCTCTAATATATGTATACTTATCATGATCTATTTTTCTGTGTGTAGACAGGAAGCTGTTTGTGGGGATGTTGGGGAAACAGCTGTCAGACACCGATGTCAGAAAAATGTTTGAGCCTTTCGGGAGTATAGAGGAGTGCACGGTACTCAGAGGGCCTGATGGAGCCAGCAAAGGTGTGCAAACCACATTCAAATATGTGCACTGTGCGTTTCCCCACAAGGAATAGTGTTAACAATAATATTAATAATAATAATTAATAATAATAATAATAATTTTTTTATTAATGATTTTGCTGTATAATTTAATAGATATTTAATAATAATTCATCATTACTAATATTTAGATTTTTTATATTTACTACTAATAATAAAATTATCATTATTGTATTTTTAATTAATGGCTTTATTTAATATTTTATATAATGATTTTTTTTAATTAATAATTTGTAATTTACGATTGTTATAAAAAAAATAAGAATAAAGCATTTTAAGAATAAAGCTATTATTTATTTATTAGCATTTCTTGTTTGGAAGAGATGGTTTAAGTGGATCTTCTGTCCGTATTCAATTAGCGCTCACTTACAAATTTTTAAAATTCTTTTAGTGAATCATATTTTTCAGTTATTTTTGTCAGTGATTTTTAAAATCTTTTTTTTATTATTTAATACTTATTTAATAATTATTAAAATCAATATTTACCCATTATTATTCTTTCTTTGCATTTCTTTTTTTTGGAAGAGATGGAGTGGAGTTTCTGTCTGTGTTCAATTACATTTCATTTCAAAAATTTTCTTTTAGTAGTTAAAGTGTATGCTTAAAACAAATGCAAAATCTGTATTCATAAAAATATATGCTCATATTTTCAATATACATTCTAGGAAAACAAATTTCAGTTTTTTTATGCAATTTTGCTCAGGTAAATGTCTTGTTTTAAGGATATTTTGATATTTTCACTAAAAACAAGACAAAAATATTAATGAAGAATTATGTATCCTAATATAATATTAAACACTGTCATATTACTTTGTCCCCCACCTAACCTTGGTTATATTTGGTTATATATTCTCACTCTATATAATAATTATTTAATAATAATAATAACTGATATTTTACTATTGTTTAAATTAAAATAAAAAATAAATAAAAATAATAATAAAACATTTGCTATTATGTATTTATTTATTGGCATTTCTTGTTTGGAAGAGATGGTTTAAGTGGATCTTCTGCCTGTGTTCAATTACACTCCCTTACAATTTTTTTTATTCGTTTAGTGAATCCTATTTTTCACAGATGTTTTTGTTAATGATTTTTAAAATCTTTTTTATAATTGAATACTTATTTAATAATAATTAAAGATCAATATTTACCCATTATTATTCTTTCTTTGCATTTCTTTGGAACAGATGGAGTGGAATTTCTATCTTTGTTCAATTACATTGCCTTCCAAAAATACTCTTTCAGTGAGCCCCATTTTCACAGGCTCACACTCTGAGCACTGATTGCAAATTAACCACGTATTATAGATTGGATAAATCGCTGGAAATAAATTGTTTTAGCAAGGCTTTCCAGTTGTCTTTGACTTGAAGGCCCTTTCAGTAAGATTGCAGGCCGTAAAGCACATCTGTAGTAATACAACACTAGTAGGGTTGCAGCAGTGTGTTCACTCATGCACACGTATGTTGGCTAATGAATGATAGTCCGTTCGGCACAGACTGTGATTTATAACATGATAGATGTGTGTGTGTTCTGGGTAATTACGTGTGAGTGTGAATGGAACAGATGCACCTGCTGTAGTAAATCATTAACTGTTTCACTTTTACCCTCCCATATATACAGAGACGTAGGCCTTGGGAAATCATGTGGGCATTTGTACCAACCTCAGCTTGTTGTATTTGATTTAATTTGTTTAATTGGATGTTTAAATACTCCCACTTGATGATGCATTGTTTTAGACTATTAAATGTCAGCCTAATGCCACATCGCTTCGGCTTTGTCTAATAATGTGTTGTGTGTTGCAGGTTGTGCATTTGTAAAATACCAGAGTAATGCAGAAGCGCAGGCAGCCATTAGTGCTCTACACGGCAGCCGCACTCTCCCGGTTAGTGTTCCGTTCACGGTCACATTCAGGATTCCTCCCACAATCACACCTACAAGCTTAACACAACACACTAGCACATTGTTTAGATATTCATACTTACTCTCTAGAGTCTTTGTGCTTTGTTTTAACATCACCCACTGCATATTTTACCACTCAAGACTTCTCAGTTTCTTTTTATTTGATGTTTGAGAACGAGGATTTTCTTTATCCCCTCAGGGTGCATCTTCTAGTCTGGTGGTGAAGTTTGCAGACACAGAGAAGGAGAGAGGAATCAGGCGTATGCAGCAGGTGGCCTCCCAGCTGGGTGTCATTAGTCCCATGAGCCTACACCTGGGCGCCTACAACGCCTACACACAGGCAGTGAGCACTAACACCACACAAGAATATATTTACACTACTGTTCAAAAGTTTGAAGTCAGAAATTAATGCTTGTAAAGACTTGTACATTATTACAAAAGATTTCTATTTTAATTTCAATAGTAAAGAATCCTCAAAAAGTAAATCACATTTTCCACAAAAATATTAAGCAGCACAACTGTCTTCAACGTTGATAATAAAAAATGTTTCTTGATCAGCAAATTAGCATATTAGAATGATTTCTGAAGGATCATGTGACATGAAGACTGGAGTAATGATGCTGGAAATTCAGCTTTGCATCAGAGGAATAAATTACGTTTTAAAATATATTAAATAAAAAACAGTTATTTG
The DNA here is from genome assembly GCA_039654775.1 of Spinibarbus caldwelli. Taxonomy (NCBI): domain Eukaryota; kingdom Metazoa; phylum Chordata; class Actinopteri; order Cypriniformes; family Cyprinidae; genus Spinibarbus; species Spinibarbus caldwelli. Next base: position 9,306,987 of record CM077244.1, on the reverse strand, counting down.
AAATTGTAATAATATCTCACAGTATTACTGTTTTACTGTATTTTGGGTCAAATAAATGCAGGCTTGGTGAGCATCAGAAACCATTTTAAAAATCCTTACTGATCTTATCTTATCCTTACTGGGTAATGTTTGAACAGTAGCGCATATTACATGAACTGAATAAGATTACAGATTAACATTAAATAATTAAACTGCAAGTGATTTTATAATCATACCAGCATCTTTATGTCCATTGAGGAAGCAAATATTTTTGACTTTATTTTATTTAATGTAATCATTTTGAACAGTCTGTTTTTTAATTCTAATAGGTTTCTTATTTTGGTTTCTAACACAATGACTTTTATACTTTGTGTGGCTTAAGTGTCCAAATATTTTATGGGCCACTATATGGCCACTATATGGCCCACCACTATATGGCTGGTGGAATGATCTTCCCACCCCTATCCGGAATGCTGAATCCCTTACAATTTTCAGGCGACAGCTGAAAACTCATCTCCTAAATTTTAAATTCATCCTAAATTAAAAAAAACAAACAAACAAACAAAAAAAACTTTGTCTTTATCTTTATTTTTTTACTTATTTGAACAATGCCTGAAACTTGGTATTACGAACACTTCCTCTGTCTGTTTGCCTCTTTAAGAAGAATTGCTTTATGTATCCCCCAATTGGATAAAAGTGTCTGCAAAATGACTAAATGTAAATGTATATGCGCCAGGATTTAGTTCACAGAAAATACATTGGGATGAAATTGAATTGGGATTATAGCAATAACTGGAAGTTGCATTAGGTTTGGTACCAGAAATACTTCCATAATTACTTTCCGTTCTGCACACAGGAAGTTCTAATTGAAATAGCATTGACCTAATAACCCCTGTACAACCCCTGCACAGGACTTGATTTAGTCAGAGCTTTATGTGTGTCATAGTCCTGGTGTGCATAGCTTTGGATTCATTTCTTGTTTTGTCCCATTCAGCTCGTCCAACAGCAGGCCTTAGTGGCCCAGTCCGCATATCTGTCTCCCGTTGCGACGGTTGCTGCAGTGCAGATGCAACAGTTGGCGGCTCTCAATCCCAGCAGCATCATAGCAACACCCATTGCCTCAATCACGCCCTCCTCAGGTAAATGTCAGTCTGCTACAAAAGCAGTTTATATGTAGTATTCCCATTCCAGGAGTTGTTGGATTTATTTGAGTATTTGTAATTGTCGTTCTGCTGTAGGTACGAACACTCCTCCAGCCATTGCTGCCACACCTGTGCCTGCTCTGCCTCCACCAATCGCAGTCAACAGTTACCCTCCAGTCCCTGCACCACCCAATGGCCAGTCTGCCTCTGAAGCCCTCTATACTAATGGTGTCCATCCATATCAGGGTGAGGATAGCTCCTTCAGTCTTTATTCTTTATTATACTATATTGCAGGGCTGCATGAAAAATCGTATTTTAAATGTTTTTCTGCTTCTCTCGATTTATTAAGCACAATCATTGTTAAAGTCCGTGTAAGGTCAATTCTGAGAATTTTTTCTAAACACATTATTAATGTTAGAAATGCATTGCTGAAACGTTACAAAGACTGTGAATTATGTAGTACTTAATTGTGAAGTTAAACAGGTTTTCACCATTTTCGTGTTCAGTTTTTTTTTTTTTTTGGGCGGGGCTAAAATCATTAGCATCAGTGGTTCGCCTGCTCAATCGCAACTTACTGTCATTACCGTTAATTACTACAGCCTTACCTGGTGGCGATAATTTACAAAACAGCTCGGTCTCCTTATTTAAATTAAGCTGCTAGAGTAAGCATCCATTCAGGTTGTAGCGGTATTTGACGTTTAAGAGCAGGGTTGCCATGTTTTCGCAACAAAACCCACCCAATTGCTACTCAAAACTAGCCCAATCGCGTTTCGAGGGGGGTTCCCCAGTAAAAAATTGCGTTCCGGGGGTAAAATACACGTTTTTTTGGTGGGGTTCCCTTGGTACAATTTGCATTCCAGGGGCTAAATATCATGTTATTGGGGTCGCTTCAATGCATGGACATGAAAACAACCCACGGCAGCAGTGTTAAAGTAGCCCTATTTGGCAACTTTAGACTTGGCAACACTGGTTGAGAGAGACGGCAGCTTTCCCACGATTGGGCGTGGTTTCAGTGCTCCCAGCAGACACGCCCCCAGTGTTTGAGAGCTGAGAATACTGCTTATTTTTTCAAGATTTTGCTACCTTATTTTATTTACTTAGTGGTTTTTATCATTCAAATTTGGCTGTGGTTAAAAACGCATTTTTTCTGTGGTGTGACAAACTCGTTTAATATTGCTTTACACAGACTTTAAATAAAACTAATACTCATAGTACTCAATATTTTATTGAAATTACAATTGTATTTTTTTATAATTGTATTACCAATTGTCTCATTCATCACTGCTTTTCTTCTGTTTGTTTTCAATATTTGTCTATACTTCAGCTCAGAGTCCTGCATTGGATCCTCTCCAGCAGGCGTATACAGGCATGCAACACTACACGGGTGAGGCTTCTGAACTCCTGAATCTCCATTTGAAATATGTCAGAAGTGAAGAATGTGAAATACAGTACTCTCTTTTCCAAAAAAGAAAATTGTTTTCCACTGTTTTCGCTAAACAATCACAAAGATTTGATGGGATTCTCAGTACTGTCAGTAGTTGTTTTCACTACTGAGATTTAATCAAAGACTAATTGAAGCTGGTCACTAGCTGAGTTGATTTAGGCTATTTTTACAGCAGGACCGGCAAATGCAGTTTGTCTTCCTCAAGATTTGATCTGCTCAAAATAACAAAAACAGACTGTGGAATGGCACTTGAATAGATTACGTTATCCTGATCTCATGTTTAACGTCATTACTCCACCCACAGCTACATATCCTGCTGCTTATGGATTGGTCGGTCAACCATTTCCACATCAGCCCACTTTGATAGCCCAGCAGCCACAGCAGCCGCAGCTGCTGCAACAACGAGAAGGTAATGATGTCATTTCCTGTCCAACTGGCTACTATAACCACTGACATCCTGTTTTGATTATTTCCTAGAGTATTATTGAACACATTTATCAATCGTTGTTCTCCGAATCCCATGCTGCGCCACGATTCAAATCAAAGCACCATGTTTTATTAAGGAATCAACATGGTTACTTCCTTTTTATGATAGAAGAATTAGACTGAAACATGTGTAACAGTGTGGTCTGATGTATTTCATTTCCTCCTTCGCTCTTGCCAGTGTCTCATATCTTCTCTCCTCTTACTCTCTCCAGGCCCAGAAGGCTGCAATATCTTTATTTATCATCTGCCTCAGGAGTTCACCGACTCTGAGATGCTGCAGATGTTTCTGCCCTTTGGTAACGTCATCTCAGCCAAGGTGTTCGTTGACCGCGCCACCAACCAGAGCAAATGCTTTGGTGAGTGATTTCCAAAAGCGATTTGGATGTAGTATGTGGAGGGATTTAACAGACCAAATTAAATAAATAATTAATTAAATATATAATGAAATTCTTCAATAGCCATATTGAAGAATGTAGCCATAAATAAGGTGATATATATATATATATATATATATATATATATATATATATATATATATATATATATATATATATAAATAATTTAGTATTATGTATATATATTACTTCATATATACATAATAAATATACACAGTACACACACATATATTATGTAAACAAAAACTTTTATTTTGGATGCAATTAATCATGATTAATCGTTTGACAGCACTAATATATATATATATATATATATATATATATATATATATATATATAAATATATATAAAATAAGGCATGAAATATATTTATTATTTTTTCATGTAACATGAAAAAGAATGTGAAATACACCTTAAAATCAAAAACGTCGTCAAATATGAACCAAAATACACCTTAATAATAAAATAATGCATCAATGTTGCATTCAATAAAGTAAGCATAATGAAAAGTACAAATAAATAAATTGGGTGTGAAATGTATTTATGTAACATGAAAACCTATGTAAAATACAGCATGATATATGATATAAATTACATGAAATATGCTTTGAAATGAAAATAGTCACTTTCTCATATCATTAAAAAATATGTATTTCATGCCGTATTTTTTTAAATTTATGCATACACTTAGTTGTATTTTGCAATTTATTTATTGCATTCCATGACTTAATTATGTATTTATTTAGTTAGTCTGTCATATCTCTCCATAGCTATAAGCAGAAGTCTACCGTTAAAACTGTGTTGAAATGACAAGGGAATCATCAGTGACTTTTCTGTTTCCTTCTTGTTGCTGGTCTTGTCCTTCACGCCGCAGGTTTTGTAAGCTTCGACAACCCAGCGAGCGCTCAGGCTGCCATCCAGGCCATGAACGGCTTTCAGATTGGCATGAAGAGGCTTAAAGTTCAGCTGAAGAGGCCTAAAGACGCCAACCGCCCATACTGAGCAGAACAGGTGAGGAAAGCGAGTGCCTCTTCATTAAATCTCTCAGTATTATGCTTTGTGAGCAGTTCTAAACTAACCAGTCTAGCCTGTTTTGACTGATTAAAATTGTTACCACAGACCTAATGATGTATAAATAAATACTGTAACCTAAAGTATAACTTTAAATCTTAAAAACGTAGCCGAAAAAGGAAAAAAAAAAAAAACTCATTAATTTTTACTTTCATTTATTGTTTTTGTGCTGTGTCATTGTTCACCAAAAAAAAAAAAAACTATCAAACAAACAAACACAACCTCATCCACACCAAGGCTGCTCTCGTCCAATCATAACTCGTACGGAGACCACGTCGCTATGGCTACGGTGGCCTAGCATCCAATAAAGCTCCCCCTTCCTCCCACAGCGTTGGTTTGTAAGTTGATTGGCCTGTGTTGGTTGCTGTGGAGATATTCCTGCCTGTGATGGTTGCCATTAGCAGTTTTGTTTTTTGGCCCTTTGTCATGTATCCTCCATGCTGAGAGTGCATGGCGGGTTAACGTGGTGACTATGGACTGTGTTTGGTGCGTTGTGACTCTCTCTCTTTTTGTTTTATAAATACTGATCAATAACTGACACTAATCTGTGATTTACTCCTAACGTAACTCCGGTACCTAATGGAGTTACTCAAACTCAATTGATCCTATTGAACTCTAATCAACCAGCTCAATGTGCTGCTTTTGGGTGGATTTTGTTTTTGATCAGTCTCCTCTGTGTTTTGTTTGGTCATGACTCTATTTCTTATACAAAATACTCCCATATGTAGTCTGGTGGTGTTATAGTTACTGTGAATGTGGGGTGGGGGGGTCTCAGTGTGGTTGTATTTGATTCAGAGAGCGTTTGTGCTAGTGGATATGCTGTTTCGTGCCAACGAGTGAGCTTGTGTACGTGCTTGCGTGAATGATGCGAACGATCCGTGAGTTTGAGAGTGAGAGTGAATGAGAGGTAGGGAACTTCATTCATTATATCTCTCAAATCTCTCACGCTGAGGTTTGAGGTGACACTTTGTGGTTGTTATGGTGAAACGAGTGACGCATTGTGCCAACCAAAGAACAGCATTCCTCTGTAGGAATTCTGGGTTATGATAGAAAACCTATACTTGCTCATTTATATTCAGCCATTTGTCTTAGTACTCAAAAAAGACGCAGTTAAGTCTCCAGCTGAACACAATACAGCCCAGAATTCCTATGGTGCATGTTGGAAATTTGTTTGCCTGCCAGAAATGTTTCCCCACTCTAAACGATCACTAACACAGAAACACACACTTGCATAAAAAACCCATTCACTGATTCACAATGTAGGTTGCATGGAAGTATAGAATGGTAAGCATTAGGCTACGTCCACATTAATACAGATTTAATATGCTCTCTCGCTCGCCGTCCACACTAGCATTTTTACGCGTTTTCCAAAAGTTGCTCACCTGAAAATGCTTAAATTCCCTTGCTGTGCTCACGTAAATCACCATAAATACTTAATAAGTCCAGACATAATAAAGTTATTCTAGCACTATCATTTTAGTAGTAAATAGGGGCTTTCGCACCGGAGGAACCTTTTCATAGTTCCTAGAACTGTTGCCGTGTTCGCACCACAGGAACTAGAAACGTATTTGTTTTCTAGGAATTCTGTTTGGGGGAACTAAATTAGCTCCTGCTTCAGAGTAGGGTCTAAAACAATTCTATAGGAACTGCTAGTGATGTAAGTGTGCGCTGATTGGCCAAACACATACGAAACACAAGCTACCTGGCATTTTTAAAAAGGCGTGTAAAAATATTTACTCCATGGCTGTTGACGTTTGTAAACGAATGAAGTTGTTGCTGTTGGCCGCTTTAGAGTTCCTGCTGTCGGTGCGAATGCAACCAGGCATATGGCCCGAGGGAGAAATTGGTTCTCTAGGAACCACCCTGCTGGCTAGTTCCTAGAATTGAGTTCCTAAAACTACGCGGTGCGAAAGCCTCTAATATCCTACCACTGTCTGGTGCATCCACGGCACATTCAAAATGGTCATTTATCGTATGGCCAAAAAAAAAAACCTGTCATCTTCCTTAGCTGCAGGGCAGCAATTGCGAGTACATATTCAGTCATCTTTGCAGGCATTAATCTTTAGCAATATTATTAAAGTGAATAGAAGGCACAACAATTCTGGTCCAACCCCAGATATATATGGGTACAATATGTGTCACATAACTAAACATACCTCCATTATCACAATCCACACTACAACGTTTTCAAATTTATATACATGGGAGAGCGTCTTCAAACAGCTGTTTTTGCTGGGCCAAAATGGGTATTTGTGATATTTTCAGATGCAAGAAAATTCAGATTATTAGTGTGGACGAAAAAAGATCACATTTATCCAGATCAATGTGGACGTAGCCTTAGATAACCTTCCCAAATACACAATAGTGTTAACTCTGTGAAACAAGTAGGAGTGTTTTTTGTGTTTTTATGACTTGCTCTTAACTGCTGTTTTTGTTTTCTTTCCTCTCACAGGGAAGAAAGGAGAGGACTATCGGAGGACTATCAATTACAAGTCACTTTTTCCTCCACTGCAAATTACGGGACCAACAACTTTCACAAAACTACAGTATAAAACCCACTGAGATTATTTAAACAAAAATATACATTTAATAATAACAAAGACAGACTTATCGCACAAAGTGCAGGTTAAATAGAATGATTTGCTACCTTAACAGTATGCGATATTAGGACCAATCAGCAAAGCAACACCACTCGCTCTTCTGCTTCACACACTGTTGTGCCGTGTGCTTGTGGGTCGTGACCTTTCTGCCCTCGGCCCACACATCTACGCCCTGCACAGACACACACAAATGGGACCAATGCAAATATGTCAGTACTACACTAGTTTCGCTTCTGGGTTCAAAGGAACTATGAACTATTAAAGTCTTTCTGCAGCAATCTAAAATATGTATATAGAAATTTGAGGGGACCATGTGTAGACATATCGAAACGGTTGGGAGGGTGGGACTGGGTCAGTGTGATCAGAGCAAAGAATCATGGGAGGTATATGGTAGATAGAGAAAGAATGTCCTTTTGGGAGTTTTGAAGGATTTGCTCTTGGTCTCTAATCGGAGTCCAGTTATACATAGTTCTTCATCTTTAATACTTAAGGAAACAAATGACCTGAGGTATAGGATACTGGTCCTATATTGCGAACCTCCCTAAAATGACTGAATATAGTTTATCACAGAGAGGCTGTAGTTAGAGTTTTTTATTTTTAGGTTTGTTAGTTTTTCTTTCTTTCTTTTTTAAAATTGTGGATGATTCGAGAAGATTCATGAAAGTTACAAACATTTAAAAATGTATTTCATTGTATATATCATGCTTTTAAAATGAAGGTCAAGATTTAAACATTTGGGATATTATTATTATTATTATTATTATTTAGGGAAAGTGATTTCTATCTTTTTTTGCAATTAATTTATCAGTTTCTTGATGGAGGGCATTTTTTAAATTATTTATGAAGATAGAGGATCATTGGCACGTTCTGATGAATCCATGTATTTTTAGACATTTTATTTACAGATTTACCATTAATGAACAATCATTATTATTATTCTATTTATTTTCTTCAACTGTTGTTTCACAACCTGTCAATTACAAAAAAAAATTTGAATAAAATTTTAAACAATATTTTTGTGTGTCTGTGAGATTACGGGAATTAATTTGTGTGTATTTTTGATATTTTCAGATGCATAAAAATTCAAATTAAGTATGATTCAATTGCTATATATATATATATATATATATATATATATATATATATATACACACACACAGGTGCATCTCAATAAATTAGGAAAAGTTCATTTATTTCAGTAATTCAACTCAAATTGTGAAACCCATGTATTAAATAAATTCAATGCACACAGACTGAAGTAGTTTAAGTCTTTGGTTCTTTTAATTGTGATGATTTTGGCTCACATTTAACAAAAACCCACCAATTCATTATCTCAACAAATTAGAATACTTCATAAGACCAATAAAAAAACATTTTTAGTGAATTGTTGGCCTTCTGGAAAGTATGTTCATTTACTGTATATGTACTCAATACTTGGTAGGGGCTCCTTTTGCTTTAATCACTGCCTCAATTCGGCGTGGCATGGAGGTGATCAGTTTGTGGCACTGCTGAGGTGGTATGGAAGCCCAGGTTTCTTTGACAGTGGCCTTCAGCTCATCTGCATTTTTTGGTCTCTTGTTTCTCATTTTCCTCTTGAGAATACCCCATAGATTCTCTATGGGGTTCAGGTCTGGTGAGTTTGCTGGCCAGTCAAGCACACCAACACCATGGTCATTTAACCAACTTTTGGTGCTTTTGGCAGTGTGGGCAGGTGCCAAATCCTGCTGGAAAAGAAATCAGCATCTTTAAAAAAACTGGTCAGCAGAAGGAAGCATGAAGTGCTCCAAAATTTCTTGGTAAACAGGTGCAGTGACTTTGGTTTTCAAAAAACACAAAGGACCAACACCAGCAGATGACATTGCACCCCAAATAATCACAGACTGTGGAAACTTAACACTGGACTTCAAGCAACTTGGGCTATGAGCTTCTCCACCCTTCCTCCAGACTCTAGGACCTTGGTTTCCAAATGAAATACAAAACTTGCTCTCGTCTGAAAAGACGACTTTGGACCACTGGGCAACAGTCCAGTTCTTCTTCTCCTTAACCCAGGTAAGACGCCTCTGACGTTGTCTGTGGCTCAGGAGTGGCTTAACAAGAGGAATACAACAACTGTAGCCAAATTCCTTGACACATCTGTGTGTGGTGGCTCTTGATGCCTTGACCCCAGCCTCAGTCCATTCCTTGTGAAGTTCACCCAAATTCTTGAATTGATTTTGCTTGACAATCCTCATAAGGCTGCGGTTCTCTCGGTTGGTTGTGCATCTTTTTCTTCCACACTTTTTCCTTCCACTCAACTTTCTGTTAACATGCTTGGATACAGCACTCTGTGAACAGCCAGCTTCTTTGGCAATGAATGTTTGTGGCTTACCCTCCTTGTGAAGGGTGTCAATGATTGTCTTCTGGACAACTGCCAGATCAGCAGTCTTCCCCATGATTGTGTAGCCTAGTGAACCAAACTGAGAGACCATTTTGAAGGCTCAGGAAACCTTTGCAGGTGTTTTGAGTTGATTAGCTGATTGGCATGTCACCATATTCTAATTTGTTGAGAGAGTGAATTGGTGGGTTTTTGTTAAATGTGAGCCAAAATAATCACAATTAAAAGAACCAAAGACTTAAACTACTTCAGTCTGTGTGCACTGAATTTATTTAATACACGAGTTTCACAATTTGAGTTGAATTACTGAAATAAATGAACTTTTCCACGACATTCTAATTTATTGAGATCCACCTGTATATTATCAACTTGTAGCAGAACATATTTTCACCCCTTATTTTTAACATCCTCTGTGTGTGCTAAAAGTCTTCATACTATTGGCTTTAACAAAGGTGAGTATAAACAGTTCTGCATCTTTATAGTTGCTGCATGAACTTCATCACGAATGATTTTTCCACTGCATTATATCCTGTGAATTTTAACAATTTAATATATATATATATATAATTAACAAGAAAACAAAAAACACTTTCAATTTTTTTAGTCATCTCTAATATTAATTGTAGACCGTTCTGTTTTGTTTGCTGACAAATGCATCATGTTTTAAATAAGACTAAGCTACTCTATAATCTATGCAGTGGTGGTTCTGTATGTAGCATCAGTTTTATCGTGTCATTTACTCTCAGCAGCAGAGCTTCCTCAAAGGTTTCGTCATCCTTTACACGTCATAACTCACATGCCGTTAAACGTCACCTTAACTAGCATCTGTCCCGCCCTTCAGATTTAGTAGCACTCCTCGTTTTTTAGTTTTTTTTTTTTTTGGCCCTCCTCTTCACTCTTTCATTCGCCTTCCTCGATTCGCTTCTCAACAACACCCGGCAAAAGTCCGTCTGGGCACTTTCAGCTCGGATAAAAGGGTTGAAGAAGGTGTATAATTTAAGCTGTGGATTCTTTATCGGTGGACTGACAAATAAACGATTAAAACCAGCAGAGAACGAAGCGGAGGAAAACACCAAGAAGTGGAAGAGTTTGAAAGTCCGTTTAACGCCAGACTTACCTTGGCGTTTTTTCCTATTACGGGGATTTAAGAAAACTAAGCAGACAGACCGAATTATGGATTATGAAGAACACACACAATTGTACAGATTGCCCTGAATAATTGCGAGATTACACCCACTTTCAGGCACCTTTGCTAAATCCATCTCATCCGCTCACACCCTTGTGTTTCGCACGACTGCTGAAAGTAAGTAACGTACCGGTACCGTTACCGTTATACGCAGCTGTGCTCGTTCCTGCATCGCTCTTTGTCGTTGTACTGTCATTTCCGTAAACGTACTTTGATTTATTCATATTTGTCGGATTTCTAACTTGCTGTTTTGTTTTAGCACGATAGCCTCTTGAAGTCAGTTGTTTGATGTGTACGGCCTACATTAGGGAACGGCGAAATGGAAGTAACGTTACACACTCAATTTTGTAGCGCGTGATGTTAAGTATGCATAGTTGTGATTACGGCACGCCTACGAACACATATCCGTCGTAACTTGTACACTATGCTCTTCCTGTAGCTTGAAACGCATCGATAATAGAGAAAACCGACAATGTTTTTACTTTCGTGGTTTTTAGGGCCGGGTTCCATGTTTGAAAGTTGCTCGGATAAAGCTTATGAGTCAGTGCAAAATTAGAGGATTAGTTTATAAGTGCTACATTGTAGATCTTGATTTGCAGACTCCATGTCTGGCGAATCTGGTTGGGCACGAATATTTTGCGATGTTGGACGTCGGCTGTTTACATGCACGTTTTAATGTAAACCATTATCGTGAAGGTCTAACTGTTCATACTTGTAAGTAGCAGATGTGTGTGATTTAACTTGATTGTCGTATTGTGTTACACTCGAGAGCTTTGAAGAGGAGTCTCATAATACCCTATGACGTCACGACGTTATGACGTATGTAGGGTATACGATGCATAAGATGTTATACTTTTTCTAGATAAGCAGCATTTCTCTTTCTTTGATTTTTATTTTTATTTTACTGTTATCCTTTAATAATTTGTAAATTGTCTTACACTGCACACTAAAAAAAATTAGGTGAGACCCTTGAGCAAGGCAATGAACCCCCAACTGTTCCCCGGGCGCCGTAGCAATATGGCTGCCCAGTGGCCACTGCTCCGGGTGTGTGTTCACTAATATGTGTGTGCACTTGAGTGGGTTAAATGCAGAGCACAAATTCTGAGTACGGGTCACCATACTTGGCCACACGTCACTTTACTCACACACTCAGAAATGACATAAAGCATTCTCACTGAGACATTGCTAGCAAGTAACACATGGAATTAAACGAGAAATTTTGAAGTACAAAAACAAGATAGATGTTATCTTCAACATAAAGAAACTCCTATGACATGAGGGTGAGTAAATGACAAAATTAAAATTTTTGTGAACTATCCCTTTAAATAAAATCTTTGGTTGTGTTCACTAAAAGATTCATTCATGAATGTGTTTAGGTCATCTGTATATTTTACACTTTTTTTTTTTTTTTTTTTTTTTTTTTTTTGTGAATACTGTGTAAATGGACGTAATATTCATTTGACATACTACTTTTTGTATACTGTAAAATATGGAAGTACTATGCATATTTGAACACTGAAACATGTCTGTTTGTATTCAGATATGCATATACTTATTTATATATTTATATATATATATATATATATATATATATATATATAAGTGAGTCATTGAATCATTCACTGAAATGATTCATTGATGCACACTGTTGGCATGAAAAGAAAATTCACCCAATCTGTTTAATAAATGCATGTTAAGAAGGTTATTGTGAACAATTCATTTAGGCCATTTTAAATTCTGGCCCTTTAAGCTCTCATTTATGTGCCTCATCACAAAATCTAATCAACAACTGAAACAACCCTACGTTTTTTTTTTTTTTTGTTTTGGTATTTTGTTACACCTGGATGTACATCACAGTATGGAGGAAAACATCTGTTGCTGCTTCAGTTTCATCTCGACTATACTGGATAAATGGACATAATACTTATTTGATGTACTGCTTTTCGTGTACCATGTAGTATGGAAATTTAAATCAAAATGCCATTCCGATATTCCGGTGAAAACAACAGATTTCACTATGGTGATGTATGCAGGTCTTCTCCAATCATTCAGTCTACTTAAATCCCACCCCCATTCTGTGTAACACCCACTTCTGAGCAGCCAATCAACACCTGCCCTACTTTTTTTTTTTTTTTTTTTTTTTTTTCTTCCCTGATAATCCATTACACTTGGATGTACATCCCAATATGGAAGAAAATATATCGCTACTTCCATTTCATTGCGACTAAGCATCATGTTGCATTTTTCCCAAAATGACAGCAAAGCTGATTTATCTTTTTTTCCTCCAGTTTGTCCCAGATATGAGTCATTGATTCATTCACAAACAAATACACAACCAGAGCATTCCAGCTGCTTTTTATAGTTTGTGTATTTGCTAACCAAACAATTCTTCAAAGCTGAGTGTGACTGCAAACAAAAGCTGACGTTGCCAGACAGTCTTTAGTCTCAGGGTTCAAAGTCCATTTGTCTTATTTAATGCTTGGCAACTGGTTAAGTCCTTTGAGAGACATTCTGCTATTTCGTGAAATTGTTTGTTAGTTGTTGTGGAGATTAAAAAAACAATGTGTTGGATCGGCCACTTGACCAGTTGTTTCAAAAAATATTAATGATTCAGAAGGTACGTTTACCTTTATTTAGTCATCTATGATTCAGTACTTAGTCAACTTCCTACATTACTTGGCTTGCACCACTTTTGTATCATCATCTGTGTCAGTTCTTTAATCAAGCTTTATTCGCTCTTTGACATTGCTGATATATTCAGGCCTTGCTCGGATAACATTCTGACAGTTGGTTTTATCAGAGTGCTTTTAGCTCTTCATTCACACAGAATGGCACGGAAAGGAAGAGTATCTGTCTCATTCTCTGGCCCGCCCGGCTCCAAGCAGTACTCATTACCACAGGTGACAGCACAGCCTTTCAGCCGCTGCCAGCCAATGACAGCGGCCATGATGTCATGCTGACCTCTCAGAATGACTCCATTGAGACGGAGCAGGCTTTAGTACAGCTGGTGGCCCATCCGCTCAAACCGTGTCACTGACAGCATGGCGATAAGGAGGGGCTTTCATTGAAAAGTCCTCTGTGTGTTTTCTTGGACTTTTGTGAATGGTTCACCGATCTGTACCAGGGATGTGTGTATATACCTCTCAGGAGAGCTCATCTTTTAAAGAGAGTTTGCTCTGAGACAACAGCTTATCAGTGGTTTTGAGCTCATATTTAGTTTCTGAGTAATATGGACTATCAATATTGAGGGAGGACGACATGAGTGTTTACTAAAGGAATGGCAGCTTTGAATCTCTTAATGTGTTGCTCGACTAGTTTATTGACAGTGTTGTAAATATTGTTTAAACTAGTAAGCTGCTTACATAGATAGCATTTTAAACCATCATTGAGTGTATTAAAGGCTGTTTCAAACTTAATTATTCCGCCCTCTAAGCAATTCTGGTATGTAGTATTGAAGTATTGATGTAAAAATAATTCATTTGTTCATTTCTCATTCATTCCCATTAATTTTTCCGATAGGATTTTAAAAAGTATTGGTTAAAGAGTTACAAGCCATGAATCAAACCTGTAACAAGAATTTGAATTTGTTGAAAGCATAGAAAGCACATTATAAAAGAGCGTATCTGTCCAGCACTAGCTAAAAAAAAATGGTATTTTGCATCTGTGATATTCATTTAATAAATGGACATTATTATACATTATTATATATATTTTTAGCTTGTTATATTTGTGTTTTTTTCTCAAAACTTTAACACCACTGCCCGATTTGATTTCATGTACACTACCATTCAAAAGTTTGGGGTCAGAATGATTATTTTATATATATATATAAGTGTGTGTGTGTGTGTATATTATACATATATATATATATATATATATATATATATATATATATATACACACACACACACACACACACACACACACACATATATATATATATCCTTTAGATTTGTTTGTTTTTTTTTTGTTTTTTTTTTAAAGATATTTTTATCATTAAAAAAGCACTTTATCATTAAAAGTCTAAGAAAACAAGTTAAGCAGCTCACACTTGCAAAAGCCCCATGAGTTCTTCTTTAGTAGTCTTCAAAATATCTGAATATGTCGTATTTGTTTTCTCCTCTGTATCAAGATGTTGTCCAGGCTGAGTGAGTGGTTCTGGAACGAGAGGCTGTGGTTTCCAGAAGGCCTGGGTTGGGCTGACCTGGAGGGCCGCGACGGTCTCAACTACGCCAAGGCATCCGACCTCTGGGTGACCCTGCCCATCGCCCTCGTCTTCCTCATTATACGACAGATCTTTGAGAGGTCAGCATGAAACTACTGAGCATATTAGTTCATTAGTGTTTTATGTGGTTATCACCAATGTCAATATTGTATCATATGGTTTATGCAATAGACTTTTTATCAGAAGTGTACATATTAACATGTTCTGTTCATCTAGTGAGAAAGCTGTTTAAAAAGTGTACGTGTCACATTTAGTGGCCGTTTTTATTTGAGTTTGTTAAAAACAGAGAAAGCACAGTAGTGTAATATGGAGCGATTAAAACATACTGTATTGTATACATGAGCTCAGAAGGAGGATATTTGATATAATTTCATCTGTTTGGAACTATCTAGTAATCAATCTGAATTACATTTTATATTTGTAAGTGTTCTAGCATTTCAAAAACTTAGAAGCATAAGCTTTGAATGATCAATGTTTTAAATATGGTTAACATTAATGAAGTGTTTTCAGTTTTTCCAACTGAAGTGTTGAAAGTTTAATACTGTTTTTCAAATTTAGGACAGTGGCGATTCAACTGGCCGCAGCTTTGGGTATAAAGGAGGAAGTCAGAGTGCGAGCGACGCACAACCCCGCGCTGGAGTCGTACTTCAGAATCGGAAATAAAAATCCCAAACAGGTACTACATTGCCAAATTCACCAGTACAGTAAAACCCTTTACTTTTTTATGTTTCCTCATTTACAAGCTGCTTTAAATGTATGCAGCAAGTCACTTTTTGCTATCTTGTGTATATGTACACACATTTTCAACGTTGAATTGTTTCAGTCTACTCTTGAGCGACATATCTCATACCCTCATACCCTTAAAATCATATCTCAACATTAAGTGACCCTTCATGTTCTCTGTTACTCTACAGAGCGAAATTGAGGGTTTAGGTAAAAAGACCGGGTACTCAGAGAGACAGATCCACAGATGGTTCAGGCGACGAAGGAATGAAGAGCGACCAAACAAGCTGAAGAAGTTCAGAGAGGCCAGGTACAGAACAATACACACAGACTATTTGAACCCCATTTCCATCCTTTCATAAATGGCCATAAATTCCACCATGCTGTGTATTTTATTAGCTTGCTTAATGTCATGAACATTATAAAATCATTAAGTAGCAATGCTCACTGATAATAATGAGTATTGAGTGGTACAACATGGAATTATTATACAAGAAATTCACTGTAAAACAGAAAAAACACATCAATTTTCCATTAGGTGGTAGGAAGGCTATTGCACACAGGAGAAACGGTATGTGGTATTAAAAAACAAAATTTGGCTAATGTACCCATGTATTTTACTAACTGTGGGTTGGTCCTTTAATATCTTGTCCTTGACATTTCAACATTTATTTGTCTTGTGCTTCAGAACAATCACATCCAACACATGTAATTAAAGGAATGCACAGGGTTCAATACAAAGTATTTGGGGTAATGTTGATTACCTTAAAATAGTTCACCCAAAAATGAAAATCAGGCCATCCAAGATGTAGATGAGTTTGTTTCTTAATGAGAAGATTTGAGAAATTTAGCATTGCTTCACTTACTCACCAATGGATGCTCTGCAGTGAATGGGTGCCGTCAGAATGAGAGTCCAAACAGCTGATAAAAACAAAATAATAATCCACAAGTAACCCACACAACTCCAGTCCATCAGTTAATGTCTTGTGATGAGAAGAGATGCATGTTTGTATGAAACAAACCTATCATTAAGATTTAACTTTTCTACCTTCACTTCTTGCCAAAATACAGTCCATAATCCATAATAATGCTTTCTCCAGTGAAAAAGTCCATCCTGTTGGCCTCTCATATCAAAATCCACTTGTTTTGGACTGTTTTAGTTTGTAAACGGTGCTTGATCTGGTGAAAACAATAGTATAGATTATGGACTTGTATTTTAGCCAGAAAAAATGGTTTGAATTTAAAAATGTCTTAATAACGGATTTTTTTTTTTTTTGTAAGCATGCAGTTTTTCACTTCACATGATGGTAATTGATGGACTGGAGTGGTGTGGATTATTGTGATGTTTTTATCAGCTGTTTGAACTCTCATTTTGATGGCACCCATTCACCGCAAATGATCCATTGGTGAGCAAGTGATGTGATGCTAAATTTCTTCAAATCTGTTCTGACGAAGAAATATACTCATCTACATCTTTGGTGGCTTTAGGGTGAGTACATAATTATTCATTTAATTTTGAAAAATTGCTGATAAAATTGCTCTGCTAAGCAGCAAACGTTATAATCAGTTTTTAAAGAATAGTTCTTGATAATATACTTGTCAGCCTAAGGCTAAAGTGATATTGATTACTAACCTTGTCTGTGCAAAGTTTAATTGTGCATATCTTTATCCTGTCATGACCATGTAAAGCTTTTTACGTTCATACTACTGAATAGCTAGAAATCCATGCACCTACAACACAAATGACAATTTAGGCTAATTTAAAGTTCAAATGTAATTCATATAGGCGCTTTAACATAAATAAAAGCTTCATATTTCAAAAGTGCATTACTTGTAAGCGCTCAACTTAACTGCATCGTTTATTGTCTGTGGTAATGTACATTATGCCACAAATGCTTGTCGATAGTGCTTAACTTGTATTGAGACTGGAACATCTTTTAAATTAGTTTGTTATCATGCCGTCTCCAGCTCCAGTCGTAGATGCTTTAAATACAGTTGTAGGGGCTGTTGTATTGTGGGCTTGTAATAGTAGTGTTTGTATTGTGAGTGGACTGTATCTGTGTTTTTTTGCCGCCTTTTTGTACATTTTGTCACTGTATGTAGTAACTCCATAATGTAAAAATAAGTCTAGACCCTTAAATTGAATGGCTGGTGATCAAGTAATGTTTTTGAACTATTAATCCAAAAAATAATGTAATTTGTTCATATGAGAGATGCTTGGCTTTGTATATTATGTTGCTGATAATGTGTTTGCTTCTGGATATTATTTGCTGAAATGAATATGCATTTTCTTACAGTTGGAGATTTACCTTTTACCTTGTTGCTTTCATTGCTGGCCTTGCTGCACTTATTGATGTGAGTATTAAAAATGCTTCCTTTTTCCTCTTCAGTAGCATATACTTGTGTGTCTAAATCAGTGTTTGGCCATTTTGAGTTCATTGACATGAACCAAAACCTACTTTGTTTTATAATATATATTTATTTCCTATAATATTGGCCTCATTAATCAGCTGATGTGTGGATATTATGAAACATTTTTCTCTTGGCTGGTTGACCCAAGTATTGTTTCCAAAAACGATTGTTATTTTTGTCCAGGGATAATGCACATTTTTGTTTTCAAATATTTGATTGCATTTTGAGTAAATACTCAGAATTTACTCAGATATTTGAAGAGTTCCCATTTGTATCCCTAAATTTTATTTCAACAATATTATGAACACCTTATTTTCTAAAAATTAAATTTATATCTGTCATATTTATGTACATTCACTATAGATGCAAAATTGGACAAACCTACTTATTCTTTTATTAATATTTTCTACATTTTTAGAATAATAGTAAAGTCATCAAAATAACACATGGGAGTCATGTGCAAACAAAAATCAAACACAAAAAGAAAATTTCGAAGAGAAATTCCGAAACCATACATGGGGACAAATTATCTTTGTCTACAAAACTAATTGCAAGAATTTAAGGAAAAGCCTTAGATCAAAATGTTAAGATCATGAGAACCAAAAATATTAAATCTAGGCCCGGTTTCATAAACAGGGTTTAGCCTAAACCAGGATTAGGCCACAGTTCAATTAGGACATTTAAGTAATTTTTATAAACATGCCTTAGAAAAAAGCATAACTGGTGTGCATCTTAAGACAAAAAGGCACTGATATGTTTTAAGATCAGTTAGTGCAAGTTTCTTTCAGTTGAAACAGCTCAGATTTACATTTTAGTCTGGGACTAGGCTTAAGCCTTGTTTGTGAAACCAGGTGTTAGTGTCTCTAAATGTTTGATTAATTTTACAGTTTTATTCCAAAGCAAATTTCAATTTGTTATTCCCAATGATAGCCAACAGCTGGCATGGCGTTAAAGCACCAACCAAGCAAACATATGACTTGTGCTTTATATCTACCATTATATCATCTGTCAGCCAACCTGCTCTCTAAATTCTGGCATCGGCTGTTCAAATACCCATACTGGTGGACCACAACCCCTCCTGTTTATAACTCACGTAATGTCATACTTGTGACCTGCAGCGCTTATGTTGAGATGAAATATGAGAGCACTTTTGTCTTCATATTGTTTGTGTTGTGCAGAAACCTTGGTTCTACGAAATGAAGGAGATGTGGACAGGGTTTCCAATGCTGGTACGTTCACTTCTTATGCTCACTTCACTTTATTCTTCTGTTGATTGTGGGTGTAAAACGTGTCTGCACAACCTTGTCTAAATCTAAAATGATCTTTCAGTGAACTTTGGTATTGCTTAGCTTATGTAAATACATTTTAACAAAGAGGATCGTAGAAATTTGAATTTCACATGAGAAATATGCAAACTGATCCCACAGTACCTTACCTTAAAGCTTCAGGTCATGTACAGCAGAATAAATCATATGTAGAAACATTTGTCATTTGTAAAACCCACTGTCTTTTAACCACATCGCTGTTCTGTTGTTAGTGATACTGAAATGTCATCTTACAAAATTCTTTGGTTTCTCCCTCTAGACGCTGCTGCCTTCTCAGTACTGGTACTACATGATTGAACTAGGCTTTTACATGTCCCTCCTCTTCAGCGTCGCATCAGACATCAAGCGAAAAGTGAGCCAAACACATTAAACTTAAAACCCTACCTAGACTTAAAAAAATCAATCCTTTTCATAGAAATGCCCACTATTCATTCTTTTTTAATATTAGTATCAAAAGGACTTCCGAGATGTCCAGCTTGGATGTGGAGTGTTATCTACTGTCTTTGTGTGTGTGTGTGCGCGCGTTTGCGGATAGTTAATATTTTACTTGCGCATCTGTGGAAAATCTCTTATCTCACTGAGCCTTTTGTTAATAACATTAATTTGGATTTTTGTATAATCTGTTTCCAGCACAGAGAGAACACTAGCCATTCCACAAAGCATTAGTGAACAGTAAAAGTACAGCAGGATTAGGTTTATCAGCAGTTTTACATTACTTGTCCAATGATTTATAATAAGCCCTGCTGAAAAAACAGCCTAATCTGGTTTGCTGGTCTTTGCTTCTCTGTTGGCAGATTTTACACGCTTTTCAGACCAGCTTGGCAAAACCAGCTAAAACCAACTTGGGCTAGTTTAAACAGTTTATCTTTCAAATCTGTTCATGGAGTGCATCTCATGTTTAGTGCTATTCATTGAACTTCTAGCCAACCGGGCAAATAAAGCTTCATAAATGAGCTGAACGAAGATGATGCATCAATGTTCATTCTTTCTAAAGTTTGTGGGAACATTTGAGAGCCCAATAAGATATAGCCACACAAAACCAATTTACATTTGGGTTGTGCATCAAATCAAGCTTTATCCAACATGAAAAAAGTCAGCTGCCTGAGATAATAAAATCCAATAGATCGAATGTCACCTGGTGGTATTTTCACAAACTGAATTTTAATAGGTCACCTATTTTTAGTGATGGTTCGATTAATCAGTCACTTAGTCTATTGTGCTCATCCTGAACTTTGAGTCTAAAGCTTTGGCAATATCAAGCTAATATTTTCTAACAGAGCATGTGAAATCCAAATTCAATCCCTTAAATTTGTATGCATTTCGGATCAAATAAATGCAGCATTGGTGAGCACAAGAGACAAGAACATAAAAATCTTACAGACGACAAACTTTTAATTGACAGTGTACCATATTTCTGAAGAATTACCATATTTATGTTATTAACGTGGTACTTCTAATAAACCATGGCAGTACTATGGCATAAGTCCATAACCATTGCGTTATTTTGTAGGTAAGATAATATTTTCTCTCGTTCTCTTTCCTTCAGGACTTTAAAGAACAAATAGTGCACCATGTTGCCACCATCCTGCTGATTAGTTTCTCCTGGTGTGTGAACTACATCAGAGCAGGAACCCTCATTATGCTGGTGCACGACGCCTCCGACTATCTGCTGGAGGTAATGGAACATCTGAAGAACATTAGCGTAGAGACTGTGTCCCGGGAGCTTTGACCTCGTTACACTTCAACACAGATAGAAAATGTTTTTCAAACATTTGCCATATCATAATAAATGTATGTTAAGTGAAAGCCACACATCAGATTGTTTAATAGAATACTATAGTGAATAGTTTTCTCTGAGGAGGTTGAGTAAACAAGTGTTTCGCAGACATACTTTGCGATTTGTAATGTTTTTCCTCAATTTCTGTGAACATAATTTTATCACACAGGTCTTGTTTACATATTTGGCTTTTGTGACATCTACATCTAGATGATACACACTCAAAGGTCATGTCCATTACATGATATTAATAATTGTAAGACAAATGTTGTTTATGAAAAAAATCTTTTCCGTTGCTGTTACTGAGCTTCATGTGCTTGTGAAGTCATGTTGCACTTGTAAATGGCAATTGATTCAGTACATCTTCTTCAGTATGTAGTCAGGGTTATTAATGCAGGTGTGAAACACTGCCTCTTAGTGGTGCTTGTGTGCAAGAGTCACAGATCTGTGTCTGTCCCAACAGTCTGCCAAAATGTTTAACTATGCCGGCTGGAGAAAAACGTGCAACTACATATTCATCTTATTTGCTGTCATCTTCATCATCACCAGACTCGTCATCTTCCCATTTTGGTGAGTTGGCTAATTTTCTATTTTGATCCCAAGGTATAAATCATGCATTTCCCTTGACCCACTTTCTGTATTTGTCAAGAGATATCAAATGATTTGCTTCTATAATATCAAATGAAAGTTCTATAAATAGGAATTCGTGCCTGTCTCAAAGTTTGGTTGAAATGTCACACTTTTTAATATAAACCTTTGCGAAAACGAACTCCAGATGCCTTTTTTTTTTTTTCTTCATTGCTAGGTAAATGTCAGATGTTAAACTCTTACTTCCTCTCTTTTCTGTGTTTCTCAGGATTATGCATTGTACTTGGGTGTATCCAGTGACTGTTTATCCACCGTTCTTTGGATATTACTTCTTTAATGGGCTGCTGTTTGTGCTGCAGTGTCTGCACATCTTCTGGGCAGTACTCATTCTGCGTATGGCCATCAAATTCTTGCCAGGCAATGTAAGTTATCCAGCACAGACTGGACTATTTTGGATATTATATTTTGGCATTTTATGCACTATAGTTCTGTATCAGTGATAGCTGGTTTCAAATCGAGAAGATAAAAATCCCATAAATTTACAAATATATATATATATATATATATATATATGTATGTATGTATGTGTATATATATATATATATATATATATATATATATATATATATATATATATATATATACACACACACATTGGATTCTAACATTATCTATCATGTAAATGTATCTTGTATCATCTTCTATCATGTACATACACTGATGTTCAAACATTTGGGGTCACAGTTCTTTTTTATGAAATAAATTAATATTTTTTTATTCAGCAAGGATGCATTTAATTGATAAAGTTATAGTAAAGACATTTATAATGTTACTAGTTACAACCAATTTCTTTTTAAAGTAAATGTTCTTTTGAACTTTCTATCCATCAAATAATCTTAAGTTCCACAAATATTTCTACAAAAACTGTTTACAATATTAATAAGTATTGTCTCTTGAGCAGCAAATCAGCATATTAGAATGCTTTTTGAAGGATCACATGACACTGAAGACTGGAGTAATGATGCTGAAAATTCAGCTTTACAATCACAGGAATAAATTACAGTGTAAAATATATATTAAAATAAAAACATTATTTTAAATAGTAATAATATTTCACAATATTACTGTTTTTATTGTATTTTTTTGACCAAATAAATGCAACTTTGGAGAACAAAATATACTTCCTTCAGAAACATAAAAAAAAAATCTTAACAACCCCAAAAGTTTCTATATCTCAAAAATGTGTTTTAGTATTTCACTTTAAATGGTTGGCTCACTCTCAAAATTTCAAATGCAGTTTTTTTTCACAAAAAAACAAAAGAAGATATTTAGCAGCTTGTCCAAGCTGCTGTTCTCCGTACAATGAAAGTTAATTGTGACCATCGCTATTTCTGGTTTCCATCCAATTAATTCTACGAAACAGTGCAGCTTGGTCATTCTTCAGAATATCTCCTTTTGTGTTCCACACAAGAAAGAAAGTTCTATTAGTTTGGAACTACACGAGTGTAGTGTAAGTAAATGATGACACAACCTTCATTTTTGAATGAACTACCCTTTGAAGTGATTCAGACAGAAATAATTGCATAAAATTATAAGGAGTATGAATTGCAAGGATTTTAAAGCTTCATCACAGTTCATTTGTCATGCCACAGAATATTGTGGAGGACGAGAGGAGTGACCGAGAAGAAACAGACTCTGAGGACGATGAGGAAGAACAGGAAGACAGGAAAGCACCAATGAAAAATGGACCAGTGCAGAACGGCCACTCTCCTCTAAACAACAACCATCACCGCAAGACTGAGTGATACTAGCAGAGACGAGAGAGGAGGTACAACACTCCCCTTCCTGTACACACGGACCAGACCAACAAACTAATGCCAGGGGTGTTTGATGGATTGAAAAGGCCCAGAGCAAACACACACTCACAATACATGTAGATATATATGATACAATTTTTTGGAAACGGACATACTTTGAAAAGGAGGAACGATATAACTTCTTTCCCCTTGCAAACTATTTAAAACACTATTAATAGGCACCGTATCATTAAATAACCCTTTTGTTTGTTCAGGGTCTTGTCTAATGCTAGTGAATCCAACATTCACTTGCTTTACTTTTCCTCCAGTTTATTACGTGTTTAGTGCCTTATTAGTACAAAGTTGTACTGCTGTTCATATGTTTCGTTCCTTATTTGTCTTTTGGGCATCACACACACACTATTATCCTCTCTTTACTTGTCAGTAATACGTTGTGGCATGTTTTGTCTGGTCAGCTGTCAGATTTCCAAGAATCCCTCAGTATTTGAGTTCTGAAGTTGCCGGAAACTGACTGGAATTTTTCATTTTGTGTCACCCATTTGTTCACTATATAATAACAGTCTCACCAAGTGACCTTCACACACCTGCTTTACTTAGAAAACTTGATCTTTCCCCAATCCAGTTGCACTAATAAACGTTACTGACCCAGTTTTGCAACTCTACCACTTTACAGAAACGCAAAGTCTCTATAAAGATTTGTATTGCCATGAAATCCCATCCCAAAGGCGCTGAATCAGTGCGCTGCTTTTTGCATTTAACATTTGTCTGTTGAGTTTGTAACGAAGCAACAAATGTGTGTGTGAAAGAATCTCATATTTAATATTTGTGTTGGTCGGCGTGTGTCCTGTAACACATTTGTGTTAAAAATGCATTCTTAAATATATTAGTTGCACAGTTATTTTAGTTTTTTTTTTTTTTAGTACTTTTTTTCTGTTTTTTCATTTAAGATTATTTTTATTTAAGGTCCAGATTTTTTCAGCAAATCTGATAAGCTGATAATTTATGCAGTATGTGGAAAATGACTTTGTAAAAAGCAAAAACAAAGTACTTGGCAGGAGAACCTGTAGTTAGTGTTTTTCTCTTCCATTTATATGATGAATAATTACAATAATAATCAGTATTGAGTGCTGGATGCACTTTGTAACTCTCCATCTAATGTAAAATGCATTATAATGATTATGTTGTTAGCAAACTGTTTGACAATTGAAACTCTGGCTTGCATTTGTGGAATTTATGGGAAACGGATTCCATAGTTTAAAAAAAAAAAAAGTTATGGAAATGATCCAATATGTCCTCCAGTATGTACTGTTTGCCCAGTGTCTGCTGCTTTACATGAGATCACATTAAACCTTAAAGGCACAGTTCACCCTAAAATGAACATTGTCATTATTTACTCCTGACCTGACTTTTCTTCTGTGGACAACAAAAGAAATTTGGGGTGCAAACAACACTGGACGCCATTGACTTTAATTGTATGGATAAAATAGTTGATATCTTTTATGTTCGCATAATAAAGTTTTGAGGATGAATAAATGATGACAGCATGTTCGTTTTTGGGTGAACTATCCTTTTAAGTGTCATATTCAATTCCACATGATCTCTTGTTATAATTTAAGCAACAGGTTTACAAATTGTGATCCAGTATTTCTTTTGTTAATATATGAAAGTCCGTGTCAGTACAGGTGCTCAGCGTGCAATGCATTTTTGCAAGTGGAAAGGGGACATCTAGATTGGCTTTACAAAGTTATTTTAAGTTTCCAAATGTTATCACAAGTGCCTTATTTGTAAACGTATATCTGTGTCATTTCCATGTGTGCTTGTTGTCCTTGTGTTCCTGACCTCATCGCCTTTAGATTTTAAGCTGAACCATCCTCCTCTCTCTCACTCCTTCTCTGTTTACATCCATTCAACTTCATCTCTCCTCGCGGCCCGGTGCCAGGACCAATCCTTCCCCTTCACCGCGTCCTGTCGACTGTGGGTCCACCGCACAAACATAAACAATTTGATCAGTGTCCCAACTGCCAGTGTTTTATGTTGTATTTTGTATCATCATTATCCAGTGATGAAAGATAAAGATTCTTGTGGATGACAGAGTTCTTTGTCTGCTTGTTATTTTTAATAGTTTATATTTGTGCTCAAAGCTGCATTTAAAATCCAGTAAAAACAGTAAAATTCTGAAATATTATTACAATTTCAAATAACTGTTTTCTATTTTATTATATTTTAAAATGTAATTTATTCCTGTGATGACAAAGCTGAATTTTTAGTAGTCTTCAGTGTCACATGATCCTTCAGAAATCATTCTAAAACCATTATGCTGCTTAATATTTTTGTGGAAAGAGCGGCAGTTTTTTCAGGATTCTTTGATTAGAAGTTTCAAAACCATAGGATTTATTTTGTAACTATGTAAATGTATTTAATGTCACTTTTCATCGATTTAAAGTGTCTTTGCTGAATAGACGTATTAGTTTCTTTTATTAAAAAATAAAATAAAAAATCTGACCCCAAAACTAGTTTATGCAGATCCTGCAGATATTCAACTTTTAGTCCTTGTAATTGGACACAAATGCCAAAAAAATTCTTAACATAAAAAAAAACAAGTTAAGAGAATTAGATGTTTTATATATTGGTTACGTGTGTCTGTCTGTGTTTAGAATCTTCCTTTTAGTTTATTTAATCTTTGTTTTGCTTTAAGTGTATTTAGAGATTTTACATTCAGTTATGTTGTTAAATACATTTAGAAATCAAAAGTGTAGTTACAAAGTGCATCCATATACTTACAATTCTGTTAATATTATTTACCATTAAGCACCATGTTCTAATTTGACCTTGTGACCTGAGTGTTTAAATTTTAATTGATGCCTGTAAAAGTAGTAGATACATAAATGCCACCATTTTACTTCTTTTAATAAGAGAGAATCTGCCAATCAAATAAATGCGATATGTAAAATTTAAACATGCTAGAAGTTTGTTTTAGGATTTGTTACAACCCAAAATGTTTGTACCGCATGTGTGTGTGATCCTTCTGCTGAAACTCTCCACTGTTGTGGCTACCTGACTCTCCCCTGTGTAATGAACCTTGGACCACATTACAGTTAACTGCTACTTTAATATCTGAGATCAGTTACCGACCACGCTATGACTCTTAGCCAAAATGTAGGGTTATGGGCTGAAATCTGATCTCAGATCAGCAATTAGCGTGATCACACACTGACTGTAATTGGTCCTCTATGGTAATGTGGCGTGTCACTTTTCTACCTGCACACATAAAGGTCACAGCGGCCGTACGCTCGGAGTTCAGATGTCCATGGCTGGCAGCAGTGATCCATCTCTCTCTCTCTCTCTCTCTCTCTCTCTCTCTCTCCATATCTCTATGATACCCTGGCCTATGGGTCATTTTAATCATGTGCTAGTTTGTAATCTATCCAGATAAGGTCTGTACGGCTCACTGAGGAGAATGGGATGGGACATTGGAAGCAGGTGAGTGCATGATGCCAAATTTTTTCAAACCGATAAAATGTTATATAACATGCATTACATTTGTGATAAACCCTCCATAAAAGTGGTCTATATATCTTAGATATATTTTATATATTAGAAAATCTTTTTTGACTATATATAAAAATATTAAGCAGCAAAAACTGTTTTCAACATTAATAATAATAATAATAACAGTGTTTCTTGAGCCGCAAATCAGCTGATTAAAAAATGATTTTTGAAGGATCATGTGACACTGAAGACTGGAGTAATGATGCTGAAAATTCAGCTTTGTATCACAGGAATAAATTACAATTTAAAATATAACAAAATAGAAAAACAGCTATTTTTAAATTGCAGTAATATTTCACAATATTACAGTTTTTTACGTCAAATAAACGCAGTGAGCATAAGACACTATATAATCATTTTCAGTCATATTTTTGGATATCTTAGTAATAATGTGTCCAAACTAAACTGAGTGAACCAATGCATTGATTTTATTAGTCTATTTTTACTGGAAAACCACAAGCAATGGACAGTATTTCAATTAAAAATAAAATTATATATATATAGTCATAGACTATATATAGTCAGCTTTCTATTGAATTTAATATTATATATATTTAAAGATATATTAAGTGACATACTAAAACGTAATTATTTAACATTAATTGTTATATATGTGTATATACACACACACACACACACATATATATATATATATCCATTAACAATTACTATTAAATAATTACATGTTTTAGTATGTCACTTAATATATCTTTCCTGAACAGTAACAATGCATTTTTTTTTTTAAGCAAGTGTTCCTGAAATGAGATCTACCTCCATGGGGCACCAGTATAGTTGTGCATTGGCTAAGCTTTATTCAGTTACCCTAATGAAATCTCTTTAGGATTATTCATTATTTATAAGAGGTTTTGGAAATCACCCATCTCTCCACTCTACTCAACTATTGCTTCCTGCTGTCCCCTTCATTCTCCTGATCACGAGTGTAGAAGCCGTCAGCAAACTGCTAACTGGAGACGATGTCTTTACTACATCATTGTTCTATCCCTTGTCTGGCCTGGCAACCAATCAAATTAAAGCTATCGCTTCTCTGCATTGACTCAATTTCCCCTCACGCTGCCCCTGGTGGCGAACTTAATTGCAGTTGTGTATTGTCTTTCCGCTCTCGTCCTCTCTCCTTCCTGTCCTCCGTCACGTTCTTCTTTGTCCTTCCTTCTCTTGGTGTGACATGTGGGAGTCTTTACCTTTTTAGTCTGAGGTCTGCTTGAGTTACGGACGCATTTGAACCGGGCGGGTGACTGGACCACAGCCCTCGGTAAAGGGCACAGCCAGGCTCAACACAATGTCATTCAGCTCCTGTTAAACTATTCATAACGGCTTGGGTGCCAGGAGGAGGCCGCAAACATGCAAACGCTCTGTTTGATGGAGGTGGACCAGCTGAACTTGCAGAACAGAGATGTTTGACTGAAAGATTGTCAGAGGGACAGCAGAGATGGTGTATCATGTAGAGGTTAACATGGGTAACAAGATGTAGCCAGAGGTCTGAGAGGTAAAAGAGAAAGCGATGCATGTGCGGAGGTGAAGAAGTTTACGAAGGATGGAAATTAAAGATGTTTAGCCTATATATGAAACAATGGTTGCTCCAAAACCTTTTGAGCTGCCTACTTAGGAAACATTTACATTTAATTTAACTTTAAAAGTTAAGCATTATAGTCCATAACATATATGAATATTAAATACTTGATCAGTCTAATCACTTTATGCCATTTCATCCACATTCTTAGCTTAGCAGCCTAACTCTATTTACTTTCCTACGTGATTCATGTGAGGAGCGCTATTTGTACGATATAAAGAGAGTTACTAAAATTTTGCCAGATTTGTCACTTTTGAGGTACCATTTCAGTTATCCTGCCTTGTTAACAAGATTTTTGCACCCAAAAATGAAAAATACCCCATGATTTACTTACTCTCAAGCCATCCTGTGACTTTCTTCTTTCAGACTAATACAATTGGAGTTATATTAAAAATGTCCTTGCTCTTCTGAGCCTTATAACGGCAGTGAATGAGTTATTCAAAAGTCCAAAAGAAGTCCAATAAAGTGCATCCATCCATCAAAAAAAGTACTCCACACGGCACTGGGATTACAAAAAAAAAATGTCAGAGGATTTCGATATAAGCCTAGAGGAGACTTTCCTTTGCTGTAAACACTGGTTTGGTTCTCGCAAAACTAGCATACTCTCGTCCACTCGTGAACATACATAAAACAGTTAGCGGAAGCTAGAGATTACGGTTTATAAAGTTATAAATATGGATGTTTTTCTTACAGAAAAGCATTGATTTGCTTCAGGAGGCCTTTATTAAGAAAAAGCTGCTTGGTTTGACACTGACTTGTGTAAGATGTTCTTCATACAACGCTGTGCTTTTGACAATAGATAATGGACATTTCACCTGGATCACAGTGAAAAAATCCTTGATGATTCTCTTCAATAAGTGCAAAAATTGTTCACTATACATTCAAGTACCCCAAAATAAAATAAAAGTGATCATTTTACATTTACACTTAGTCATTTAGCAGACACTTTAATCCAAAGCGACTTACAAATGAGGACAATGGAAGCAATCAAAATCAACAAAAGAGCAATAATACGCAAGTGCTATGACAAGTCTCAGTTAGCTTAACGCAGTACACGTAGCAAGGTGTTTTCTTTTTTTAAATTATATAATAAATAGAAAACAGATAGAATAGAAAAAAGAATAAAGCAGCTGGTGTTAGAGGTCTTTTTGCTTTTGTTAATTGTATAATAAATAAAAAAGAAAAGATAGAATACCAAAAGATTAGAAAAGCTAGCGTTAGTATTTATTTATTTTTATAAGAATAGAATTAGAATAGAGATTGCTAGAGTTAGAGGGTCAAATAAAGTTGGAAGAGATGTGTTTCAAGCCGATTCTTCTCAGCTGCTCGGATTGAGTTGGGCAGGTCCTTCCATCAGGAGGGAACATTTCATTTAAGTCAGTGAAAGTGATTTTGTGCCTCTTTGGGATTGCACAATAAAGCGACGTTCACTTGCAGAACGTAAGCTTCTAGAGGGCACATAAGTCTGAAGTAATGAATTTAAGTAAAGGGGTGCAGAGCCAGTGGTGGTTTTGTTGGCAAACATTAATGCATGAATTTTATGTGAATCATTTATTATCATTATTTATTATTATTATTTATCATTATCATTATTATCATCATTATCATTTTAGCTACTTCAAGCTACTTCATCCACGTTGTTAGAATAGCAATTCTAACTCCATTGGGTTTCTGATGTACTTCATGTGAGGAGATTATCCAATTTTCTCTTTTGAGGTTCCATTTCAGTTAAGCCACCTTATTACATTAGCAAAATTTTGCAGGCTGAAAAGGTAAATTTGCTATTGTCAATAGTGTAGCGATGTATGAAGCAAGTCACTTTCAAACAAGCAGTTTTCTGTTGGTCAGCGCAGCGAATCTGCTTGACTCACTCACAAAATCTTCTTGGGGAAATCTTCAAAATACCTAATCTCATGAATTCCTATTGAAATTACTGTATTTGGCCTGCTAAAATTCACAGAACATTTGTAAACATGACTACAACTTTGACTTTTAGTTGAGTTCACTTTACCATTGTTCAAATTTTGCTGGTGAAATCTAGTAGGAATCCACAGGATCAGGAAATTCAAAAGATCAGGAAAGGCAAAAGATTTCCCCATCTGTGACAATGACTTTTGTATCAGATGCTCTTTATTCAACGCTACAATATTGAAAATAGACAATGTAACCAATGTAATGTAACTGCACCTTTAGAGGACTATGAAGGGTGGCAGTATCTTACCCTTTAGCATGAATATTCCTCCTTTATGTCTTTTGTGTCTTGATGAAGTAATGGGAACAGAGCCAGTCAAGTTTATTTATATTTCAGTTGATTCATAATTCATTATGCCTTAAATCATGCCTTAATTAATTTGACATCAAATGTGGGTGGCAAATATTTAGTTACAACGCCTGTATGATGTTACTGTTTCAATTTGATGATGTTCCTTTTTAATCAGGGTGATGTGGCTTCATACACCGTAAGCAACCATTCTCGTATGGGATCCAATTCGCAAGGCCACACTGAAGCTCTCCTGTCAAAAAAACTAACACTGAAACTGAGCGTTTGCCAGAGGGATTGCCGTTTTACTCTGTCCCAGTTCCACCAAAGGATTTTGGCTCAATTTCAAGGAAACAATAACATAGGGTGGATAACATCTCAATTTCCTTGTGGGAGAACGATCCATTTAACATTGGCTCAGACTATAACTAAAAGGTCTGGTGGGTCTTTAATTGACTCTCATCACAAGCAATCTCTGGAGCAACGCAGATGGACCAGCCAGCGCCACCAGTCTCATCATGGGTGGAGATCGATGTGGATTTGGGTTTTGCCCTCTTTTTTCTCTTTCTTCTCTGCCTCTTCTTGTTTGTTACCATTGTGCGTTGCGCTCAAACAGTCGTGGATCCATACGGAGCCATTTCCACCTCCACCTACCAGGAGGAGCAGATAAATAACTGATATCTGATCTCGCCAATCCAACACAAAGGATTTTATGAAAACGTCTGTATTCAGAATGGAAGACTGTGCATTATGCAATGATAATCAATTGTCAGATGACCTTATTTGTCACATGATATCATTACATCATTTCAAACATGAAATGAGGTCAGTGTTATGCCAGAAGTGAATAAAAATACAAATACAGTTATTATGCAGTTATGGCCAAATGTTTGAACAAGAAAGTAGAAAAAGGCTTTTGAAGTTGTAAATAAAGCAAAGTTTATTGGAATACATTTATAAGAAAATATGCTATTTCAGTTTTTAAAAATGTCATGTTTAAATCAGTCTGTTACTTGATGTTTCTTTGCAATTATTTGTGGGATTTACAAGAAATTTTTTGAGTGAAATGTTTTATAAATTAAATCCTACACCATTTGTAGCATACTGCACACTAATATTGTTTTGTGTCCTGTTTTCTTTTTGTATTACATTCACACTTCTTACATTGCATTTAAATTCATAGGAGACAATTCCTTACCAAAGGGACTAAAAATACAGAGAACAAGTCATGTTGCTACAACACTCTGAGGTACCTGCTATTTTGAAGTATAAATAGCCTAAGCACAAGGGGTTTTTCAGAACTGTATGTGTAGGTTTTTGCACAATAATACCACACTTCGTGATGTCTGACAGGCGCCTTGGGCTGCTGTACATGATTAGGCACGAAATGAAATACAGTTGCAGAGGATTTTTGGCTTTTAGTGCTAAAACTCCGGACTCGTCCAGGATTTGAACCCGGGACCTCTCACACCCTAATCATAGAATCATACCCCTAGGCCTAGACCAACGAGCCAGTATATGTGTAGAAATGTGCAACATTTGTTATTTACGTCGTTTAAATTATGTTTATACTGAATATTTCAAAAGATGGCAAATGCCATATTAACTAAATTTAAAGACTGCTGTTGTAACGCTAAACATAGCCTACATATCGGCAAATATTTCCCTACATTTAACGGTAGCCTAATGTTTGTAGCCTAAGTGATGGTGGCCAAGATATTCCTACTGTAGAACCAATGTATTAATTTCACTTTCTTCTTAAAGAAATTTTATTGACCTTAGAAAATATTATAGATATTATTCGTAGACATATGGGATTTGATTTAAAATTTTCTCCAGTTTATTTTGTATTCTAAAAAGCAAAGGTGGACAGTATAGGCTAGCCTACATTTAGGCTACTTACTTACCTGGGCTACTTATAAGTAGACCTACACTTTTTGAGTATCTGTGTAGACTACTTTACTTGAGCATTATTTTTTTTCTGGAAACTTGGGACTTTAACTTCACTACATTTGAAAGACAAATATCATACTTTTCACTCATTTCTATCAAGGTGGTCGAATTAGAAATTCATTACTATGTAGCAGCTTTGAAAGTCAGTGGGTGATTTTTTTCTTCTCTAAGATGTGATTTTTTTGACAGCCTATCAGTAATCACTCTTCTAGGGTTACGTGAGGTGATTTTTGAACAGTTGTAAATGCGATATTTGTTTACAACAATTAAATAAGAAGTTAATATTGTGGTATATATTAGACACAACAGAATAACTGCAGCACAATTAATTTTCAGGGATTTTATGTTAATAATTACATTTGTACATTTTATCAAATGTCTGATCATTTGTTTATTTATAAGAATAAGAATATAAGATAAGAATTTGCCTGCCATGCTGCTGACTTCCACTGTCTGAATAGGGTTTTTAGCTCTTCTGATAGGCAGACATTGACCAAACTGTCTCACATACTGAGGCACTCAACCATTTCAGCCTTTTGAGTCCACTCATGTATAGAGATCATTTGAAGATTAATGCCAAAGCAGCCATTTTCAGTGGCTGTGTAAATAACCTGACCACAATTTGATGAAACACACCTGGTCCATTTAACTCCGGTTGTTTTGAATAAATTCAATGATATGTGTTAGAGATAATCAGACCAGAATAATGGGCAATTATTTTTAACCCACCCAATGTATCATACTGAACATCCTCTTTTACATTTTGTAAACCCTGGGCTTGTAACCAGCAGGATCCTTTCAGCAAGCTC